>JAOXXN010000364.1:6223356-6233772 GCA_026770055.1 Myrmophylax atrothorax
CCTGCTGTAATGAGAGGGGACCAGGCATACAGACTGGGAGTTTACTGTACCTGACTTCAGGTTTCATTAACAGGTTGGCAGCTCCTCCATTGTCCCTCTAAAAACTGGTGTCCTTTGTCTTCCATTAGGTGGGAAAGTGAGACTGTGAGAAAGTGCATAGAGAAATTATCTATGATGAAGTGTAGTCTTGAGGGTTTAGCCAGAATCAGGATTTTAGAAATCAAGATTCAACACTTGCCTATGTGACAGAAGTCAATGAACCCATCTTTGCCCGGATATCCTACCTACAAAATAGAGCTAATTAACTTTCCCCTAGTGTTATCGCTTTGATTAGTAGACACTTAGAGTTCCCCAGAGTAGGATTTTCCCTTTCATATGCATCTGTGTTTGTGTACAGTGCTTAGCAGTGACAGCTCCTTCGTTTGACTACAGTGTCCTAGGCATTCCTATGATGCTGACAAAGGATGATAAGTGTTGGGAGGGAAAAGCTTTCTTCCAATGTAAGGTGATGGCTCAGGATGATTTTTACCTTTCAGAAAAGGGGCTGCCTCTGTTCTCTTTCTCACGATTGACCTTAAAATAAATAAAGGAAGAGTCACATTCTTACTATTGGGGGGTTTTTTGTTTGTTTGGGGGGTTTTTTGTTTGTTGGTTTGGGGTTTTGGTTTGGTTTGGTTTGGTTTTGTTTTTTTTTAAGAAAGGAGAATTTCTCTTAGACTCATGGTATACTTGTCCATGCTGTATTTGACATCTGTAATGAAATTTGGGTCAGATATACTTTTTGATAAAAAGAGACATCCTACAAACAGCCCCGTGATTGCATTAGGGTCATGTCAAGAATAATAGAGACTATTGTCACTGCAGTGAACTTCTGCATTGTATTAAGTATTCCTCACTTCCCTCATCTCTACTTCTCTCCAAGACATAATACAAGATGCCTATCATGTTCTACCAAATCTCTCCAAAGGGCACAGAAAGGGAAGTTGGTTAGCAGGGAGCAAAACTCCTTGAAGTTACTCTCGCATCAATAAGCACAGGGGAAAAGTGAAGCATTTGCCCTGTCTTGCTTGATCATATGTCTCCTCTTGCCCTCAGTGGGTGAAAATAGCAGGAGGAAAGGAGAGCTTTTGTCAAGGGGAATTTCAGTTTCTCTTGTTATTCTTCATGAGGGATTTTGTTTTGCTCAATTCATAGTGTCCTGGGGAGAGATGAGTGTATCATATGTTGGTATATGAAAGAGATGGTCCTAGGCAAACTTCCTTTCAGTGTCATCTATTCAAGGTCTCCCATGCTGCTCAAAGGTCCACAAATTTCAGGTAACTGTATGTAGAAAGGGTCCTATCTGTTTCGTCTTAGCCCTGAGTGTTCCTGCTACATCTGTACACTGTCCATGCACACAAGAAAAAGACCTGAGCTATCACAGACCTGCAGTCACCTTTGACATCTAGGGATGGCTCTTGGCCTCAGTTGCCTCTTACATCTTGGCTTAATACATTTGAGTCAGCATCCACACCAGTGTAATGTCTCAGAAGTTCCTTTGTATACCACCTTTTTGTTTATCAGCATCTGTTTGTAGCCCTCAAGAGTACCCTCTATACTGAGCCTCACTCAAACCCCTTCCAGTTCTGTTGAGACAACTGGAAACAGAGGAGGGACCACTGATTTCATTTCACTCATACTCCACAAAAGGCTTTGAAGATAGGTCATGTAAGTAAAGGAATTATTTGCTTTGAATTTCATGTGCAAAGCTGCTCTGATATGCTTTTGCTGGACTTTTCTGCCCCTGAATAGTATTTTCTGGGGCAGATGGTGAAATCCAGTTCCCCCCAAAGTGCAACACCTGCTCTTCTCTGTACAAAGCCCAGTTTCACTTGACCAGTGCATCAAGAATTCAGTGGCATCTGCTTGGCACTGAACATCTCCAAATTCCTTCCCCTTCTGTCTCTCCTCTCCCTTCTTTTTCCAAAGCCTAGTGACATCCTTTGCTATATTTGAGGTGCTAGCATAGATCAAAGTCCTTCCAGGATCAAACAACGTGCTGCATACAATCCTTATGGTTACAAACAAGGTCTTTCACTGACAGAAACACATTTCTGTGCTGCATTTTCAGCAGCCTATCAGACTGGATTCAAGGGTAGCTTTTGATTTCACAAGGCAAATCTCTTCTGCCCTTCCCCCAATTCTTCAGAAGGAGGAGGAGGGGAAAAACACTTAGTTTGTCTGGAAGAAAAGGGAGAAGGGCTTTCTTGAAATTGGGAGAGAATTAATATTCCCATGCTATATGCACTATTTGCTGTATCAAGTAGAAGTCAGAAAACTTTAATGAGCAATGAATATATCTTATGCAAAAATCAAGAAAAAGAGGACTGAGACACTTGCCTGAGTGTTTCTTACAACATTCTGATGGTATTTTTTTTAATATCTTATGCTACTAACTTCCCAGAAAGATTCTTCCCATTCAAATATCCCTTCAACGCAACCTTTGATGTTTGAAGTGACAGGTGGGTCCAGAATATGTTTTGAAAGTTGGATAAATGATTTTCAATACAGAATACTAGTTACTATGGGCAACTATTTCCTATGAGCCTTTTCTTTGTACAGCTTCAAGCAAACCTTCAAGGAGATAAGTAAAAATATAAGTATTAATGTACAGTTTTCTGACTAGCTTGTATCTTTTGTATTCTCTCTTGGGGCTTCTGAAAAGCTTTCTGAAAATTTAAGTGACGTAGCAGCTGAAAATTGAATGCAAATACTAATTTTGCAAATTCCATTTGTAGAGGTTCACTTCAGTTTCCAGTACTCTGAAAGCACTCTTGGCTACACAACTCGGAGTTTTGTTATGTTTTATTTTTTCAGAACATTTGATAAAAATCCCTTTTATATTATTTTCAAAAGACAATTCTTCTCGGACCTTGGAAAAAACCTCAACAATATGTTTTCTTTGCCAGTTTTTATAAAGTCAGATAAATGCAAAAGTGAGGAGTGTAAACAATAAGTAATACCGCTGTCTACATTAATGGAAGAAAAAATCTATATTCTTGCTAGGGAAAATAATTGCTGATTAATATTTCTGAACAAATATACTCCATAATTTGCATTCTAATATTATAAAATCAATCAACAGAGAGCTCTTTTTAATAATTAAGTCCAGGAATGTTACTGTTTACTCATAGTGTTACTGGGTTTGGAACTGTTCTGGTTCATCCTGAATCACAGCGATTGAAAGAAGCACTTATTTATAAGTGGTATACAGATGAAACATATTGCTTTCAAGAAGAAAATTAGAAATCCTCCCTTGATGCCCACTTCATCAGGGTCTGTTTATTTGCCAGAAGAGTCTTAGTTTCACTCCTAGCTGATATTTCTCCTCTAATTTTGAGCATCCACTCTTCTTAGGGTACAAGTAGCTGGCTCACAGGTCCTCAGAAGATATGAAAAATGTAGATGATGTACTCTGAAAAACTGTTTGTCAGGAAGCAAAAACATGAGCCCATTTCAGTCTGTGATTACCCTTTATGGGATCACACACTTGCTGGCTTGCCTCAATGGCCTCTCTTCTGGAGTGCATGCAGGGTAAATAACTGTTAATTTCCTTGATACATAAAGCATATTTTCTATCTTGTCTGAAGAGAGGAGGTGCTATTTTCCCTCTGAAGACTTTCTTTGTTTATTGGTTTGGATGAGACAATCAGAAGAGAAAGTTCTCTAATCACTACATACTCAAGAGAGATGCAGTGTGCCTTTCTGTCCTTCAGATTATTCCTTCAAATTCTTTCCTCACAAAGTAAAATATGCTAATGTCTAAGTTTCTTTAGCAAGAAAAACACCCACTGATCATTAGAGATAGCTGATGTAGTAACTCAGATGCTCAGCAACACAACATAAAAAACCCCAGTCAAATAATTATGAATTCACATACTTGAGTGAAAGTTCAAACCTCCATGAGGCTTGAAATGCCTACACAAAACAAATAGTAGTGTGTATGGGTGCACTTTAATATGAGGGGATGTGTGTAGTACATGGGAATCACAGAGGGGTTTGTTGCAGACTGGAACATGTTCACTGAAAATCTAACAAATTTTCAAATCCATTCTATGGATGATTATCCACCTCTGGATCATAATCTCATCTCCTTATCTATCTTCAAAGAAATAAATTCAAAATGAAACCTAGGGAAAAGATTTTATGTGAAATATGGTTTATGAGAAATATGGTTAAATGGAGTTAAAATTTGACCTTTTTTTTAAAGGAATGCATTCATAGTTTTTCAGATTTTCTATGAAAATGAGCATTATAGAAACCTCCTTCAAAAGTACACTGAAGCAATTTCACATAATGAAAATAGCTTCATTTAAATGAAAATACTGATGTAATTCTGATTAAGATTTAAATTTATGAAAAAATAAGTAAAAAAAATATTTTTAAGTGATTTAAACCAATTATTTCAAAGTGACTTGAAAGAAAAGGAGGACCTCACTAAACTGGAATACATAAAGAAGTGCTCAAACATCTTTCACTGAGGAAGATGCTACATTAAGCTTCCTAGATTACGACTCAGACTGTGTGGTCCAGCTCAGCTCAATCCTCAAAGCTCTGGCACAGAAAACATTGACAACTTTGCTCCACAGGCTTATTCATCATCACAGGCAACTCTTTCCACTGGTCATACCTAAATCTGCTCTGCACAACTGAGGTTGCTGAGACATCTTTCTCACTAGCTGCCAATTTCCTTGATAAAGCTTAGGATGCAGGTCTGGGTGAACTATTTTGTAACACTTGGCTTTGGTCCCTGGGCACTCAGTGAGGGCTTCTGGTGATTCAGGGCTGTGATCTCTGTAATTGGTCTGGTAGTGGCACCAGCCTCGTCTGTATACGCAGTGATGTGAGGGGCCACTTCTCCTGGGGGTAGATGGGGAGCAACATGAGCATTCTGGAGCTTGTGAGATCTACTACAGAGTGGTGATGCATCCAGCAGCATATGGTTTGTGTGTATATGTAGCATATCTGCCCGCTGCTGACTCACCGATGCCTCCGCAGACAGTGCTCACGTGTCTGGGAGAGGTCGCTTCTCCATGTGGTGAAGTCCCAGCGGTGTATATTTGATGTCATATTGGGAGTCCACAGGTTTAAGCAGCTGTGCAGAAAAAAACTAGTGGTTTTTTGAAGTTGGAATTAAAGCACAGTTTTACTTTTCCAATTGGAAGACAATGAGAAGGCTCTTCAGGCTTAGTCTGTTGCTGGTTTTGATCTCTCTCTGCAGATTAGTCAATTACAAATGACTCACTTCTGTGCAGAGAACCCAACATAGTACTGGGGGAAGGGATGAAATCAGTGGCATCTTCTGGCAGTAGGTGGGTAGATTTTTCTTATATATATGTTCAGTATGTGTTTTTTTCTGCTCCCATTGAAACCAGTGAAAAGTATTCGTCTGGATTGCCTAAAAGTAGATTTAACTCAATGACACCATAAACCTCTCTTTTCATGTGAGATATCCATAATGTCCATTCCCAGTATGTGTGGGAGGAGGTGGAACAGGGCTTAGTGAGCTAACAGTAGAGCTCTTTTATTTCCAAGATGTTTTCTTATACTGGGAACCTGGTGGGAGTTGTGCAGTGAGTAGGTGAATACAATTCTCAGAAGCTGGCTTAGTAGTGGCAGACATGCAAGTTAAACTGGAAAAAGCAGTCATGTGATTTTACTTTTAGATTAAGCTAAAGCAGGAGTGATATTCTGGCACTGCAGTGTTTTTGTGTGAGCTCACTGATCTCAGCCTCTTTATTCAGACATCACCCTTAGTTGTCTCAAAACCTCTCTTCATCGGATTTGGTACTTTAGGTTAACTGTAGGCAACATTATAGACATCCAAGACCATCCTAGAGTTTCCCAGGTGTATTCAGCATTAGCTTTTTCCCACAGTTCACTGACCCTTTTATGATGTAGAGACACCTTATATGTGACCCTACAAGGTCTTCTGTGGAACTGGAGTGGACAGGATGAAGGAGATTATTACCCATTGATTTTTGCAGTCTCACCTAAAGGTTCCCAAACTGCCTCTGTGCATAAACAGCTGGATGGTGGAAATCTTTTGAATTGCTGATTTGTACAAACCTAAATAATCTGAACCTGAAAGTAAGATTACTGCCTCCCTCTAGTGTAGAGAGATGCCCATGTGACTGTGGCACTGCTGTCATAAACTGGTTTGGGCAGTGAGTTCAGATGCTCATCTGTAGCTAGGCTGACTAGAAGCTCCACATCTTAGGTTCTACAGATACCTGGATAGGGTTTCACTATACATCTCCAGAGCAGGTATTAACACTTTGAACTCAAGTTCTAACACCTAATAACTCACTTTGACAGATGACAGTGTTTCTTTTGTCAATGCTTGTCTGTATTTGCCAGGTGGCCTTCCTTGGGGTGGGGAAAACAGGGAGCAATGTGGACATAGCATTTATTACAAGCACCTACATATAGGCTATCTGGAAATGAAAAATACATGTCAGGCTTTCAGAAAAGCACTCATGGGAGATGGAAATAAAGCACTGGGACTTCATTTCTTCTCATGCCTGGCAACATAAAACTGACCATTCCTGTTCTGCAGCAGGTAGAAACAGTAAATCCATACATTAATTTGGCTCCCACTGATTCTGGGAGGAAAAGCAAGCCTATCTTGGGATTTGAGGTTTCAGATTTGTTCCTAGGTAAACTATTAGAAATACAGACTCTTTTGGGTAAATCATTTTGTCTTTCTGAGACTTGGGCTTTCACTCATAAAGGGAAGACAAGGCTCTTGAACCGTTTTGTTAAGTGGCATAGAAAGATCACATATTTGTTACCCAGTCCACGGCTCCCCTGCACAGGAAAAAACATGGTTTTTTCTTAACCATTTCACTATTGTCAGGTGCTGGCAAGAACTGCTAAAACAAGTGTTTCCCCACCTTTTGGCTTTTAAAAACTCTAAGCCCTTAAAATAAATTTGAAAAGCACTAACCAAGCAAAAACCTGAATTTATCATCACCTAGTAGGTCTGGATAGGGCTATTCATGAGTACAATCCAAAGGCTTTCACCTTGACTTCCCAGCATAGTTTGATGTGATTTTAATCTGATTATTAGACTCTTGATACATCTTGCAAGCTTGTAAAAGATACATTGCTGGCAGAAACATTTTCGTTACTGGGGAAACTTTTTGTTGCTGTTGATGTATGTGTTGCCTGCCATAAATACTCATCTGAGAGGCAAAGGTCATGTGGTAGCTGCTTAGCAGCTCCACTTTCTGAAATTGAACTCGAGTGAGTTGGATCTGCAGCAGAAAGCTGGGGATGTAATATAGATGAGGGAAGATCTGTTTCTGAGTAGTGCAGCAGCCAGATTATTTTCTAGCCTTTCTTTTTATTTTTATCTTGATATCGTGTTTTGTTGTTTTTCACTTTGTTCTCTGTTCTTCTTCTTAATGTTCAAGTTCCAGTATGAAGTGCAGGAAGGGATAGCCTTGCTAACCAAGCCCTGTGTGTTTATTTACAGGCCTGCATAGTACAGCTTGTGGCATTAAGGGATGCACTCCCAATGCCATGACCTTCTCTTATGCTAGCCCGGAGGATTTATCTGCAGAGCAGCAGATGCAAATTTGGGCTTGTTTTCTAGGCTAACCAGAAAAATTTGGTAACCAAGGGCAGTGGGTAATCAAGCCTTGACTTAGGAGTTTCATTATGTCTGGAGAAATAAGGCTGGAGTGGTGTTTTTCTGGCTAGCCCTTGTTGTGGATGGTCACACAGACGATCTCCAGCAGACTGGCACTGCCAGGCAGTTGTTGGTGCAGCTTGTGTGCTGTGCACTTAAGCTACTGAACACAAGAAAAATTTCTCTGCCTGTAGATGACCTACCATGACCCAAGCTGGCACATTGATGTTAATGGACAACAGGTGTCATCCAGCTGCTGCAGCAACTCTCATTCTGAACTGTTTTCTTTGTAGCAGCACTGATGAGCTGTGCCTGGCTTTCTGGTTGGGTAAGAAAGTTTACCACAACTGCAATTACTGCTTTATGAAATGAAAGTTGATGCTTGAGTCATAAAGTTGCACTTTGTGATCAAGGTTATGTTTCATCTTCCCTAATTTCAGACTAATGAAGGTTAAACATTTAGATGTTTTTTCTTGCAACCATTCCAGTGCAGTAGTTGAGTGTGGCCAGTCATCCCACCTTCTCTTTTCCACTGAACAGGGAGCGATCCAAGACCTAAGGCAGCTTGAGTGATATTAGGTGAAACTGCTATGACAGCTTGGCTTGTGAATTAAATCTGATCCCCTGGTCCCAGGCAAATCAGTAGCCAGTTCTCCAAAATGAAGCTAGTCAGAAAGTAGTTTTTTATCCTATTAACCTACATGCTTAGAAGATTTAGCATAATGCAGCTTGTTATAAGCTCTTCACTGTCTTTATTAAACTATTTATCTGAGGTAACTTCATATTTTCTTTTAGGATAAACTGGAGATAATGCAATGTGCTTGTTTTAATTTGCAAGGTTAACTGATCTAATTATCTGTGTGTGTTTATTTAAATCCTTTTGAGCACTAGGCCCTTGCAGGTGGCTGCTTTGTTTTCCACCAACAGGCAATCTCTTAAAATGAGATGATATAGCTCAGTGGGTCTTCTTGTATAAAGGATTTTCTAATAATGTATGAATTTATTAAAGACAAAGATAAATAGAGGGCTTATTTACATTAAACAAATTCACTATGTTATTCAAAGGAACTATTTTTTTCCTTAAACTGAAAAGAACAAATGACTTCTACCTTTACTGTGCTAAAGGATCATTCATTTTCTACAACAATGCTAGACATCAGCATGTTGAGTCAGGCTTTTTGATAGATATTTCCATTATCATGTTAGGCAAGTTGGTCAGTGTTTGTGGGTTAATATTTTTGCAAAGTCTTTGAATTCTGAAAACTTGGAGACTTCAGTGGTTCTGGAAGGAGCATAACAGTTCTAAATTTCTGCTTCAGGTTGAAGGGTGCAACCTTTGTGCTGTTCTGTTTCTATATACCCAGTGACTTAAAAGAAACATACTCTTACAAATGTCTAGATAAAAATTCAGAAAAATAAAAGAAAGGGAATATTTTTTCTCTTTCATTCCTCACTCACATAGCAATGACAATATCTTCTTCTAGCTTTTACATGATCACACGAAACCACAATCCTTGTACCTAAGTTTTCATCTTGTTTCCTTGCCTTTCATACACCTAAGTTCTTCTATGCTGAAGAGACTCCTACAACAGTTAGCCTAGATGTTTTACTTGCCAATGCTGGTTTACTCTTTATTGTATCTAGCCGATGGAGTGAAGCTTCATGAGTGACACCTTGGCAGGCTTGTCAGCTCAGGTGCTGTAAATATGGCCAGACTGCCTTCAGATCAGAGAAGGCTCTGTCTCGGTGGCCCATAATGTTTAAACTCAGGGATTAGATTGAACAGCTTCTGCCAGCCTGATCCTGATGTCGTAGTCACCAGGGTTTCCAGATTTTACAGGACCAGTAGATTTCTTTTGTTTGTACTGCAGAAAGCTTTCTCCTGGTAACTGTTCATCGCGTTTGAATACTCCCTGTATTAATAAATTACCATGTTCCTCCTATCAGCTCACAAAGACACCTTTGATAAACAGACTCATTTGCTCTTTTTCCTGACCGACCAAGCAGTAGTTTAGTGGCCAAGCACATCCATCTTATCTTTTGGGAGCTTTGTTCAGTATAACAGAGCTGATTCTTGCTTCAGTTGAGCACCTGCCAGTGATAAACAGAAGAGAAACAGGTGCTAATCTCCCTGGGTCTGCCACTCCCAAAAGAAAGAACCCATTTGGTCACAGATATGAATTGCTGATGGATCACTCTATGATGCCGCATCTTCTCATAAAGGGAATTGGCTGAAGCCCTTCCCCTATTTGAGATGCTTTTAAAGCTTGGCTGGTTGGGGCACTGCAGAATATGTTGCAGTAACAGTCATGTTTTGGCTAGCATGTGAAACAGCACTGGTTTCAGACTGAGTTGTGTATATGGAGGGGCTTACTTTTGCTGATCCTGCTTATGCTCCAGCCGGTCTTTTATAGGCTGTCAAAACACAGAACCAAACTGAAGTCTTTCCTTGGATTATATGTGGTCTTTACTTGAGCAGAGCCTGCACTAAGTGAGCAAAATCTAAATAAGGCTGTCAAGGCTTTGACCTAGAGTATTTACTCACATGGGTCCCCGGGAGAATTGCAGGCATTATACATCGGTGCAAATGTAAGCGTTTCAGCGCATTCTCCTGTGCTCTGACAAAGTTAATTGTCTAATCTTGACACCAAGTGCCCTGTACTTTTTTAAGAGGTTTATGCATGAGACTGATTATGTGCTGTTAATTTGGCTGCTAGCAGCTTTCTGCTTTTAACATCCAT
>JAOXXN010000364.1:6267235-6285630 GCA_026770055.1 Myrmophylax atrothorax
AGAAAAGAAAAGAAAAGAAAAGAAAAGAAAAGAAAAGAAAAGAAAAGAAAAGAAAAGAAAAGAAAAAGAAAAGAAAAGAAAAGAAAAGAAAAGAAAAGAAAAGAAAAGAAAACCTTTCTCAAAATACACTTTATTTGTGTTTTAGTAGCTTGTATATTAAGAAAATATTAGAGATAATTACTTAAAAAAAATTTGAATATTCCAGAAACATTGAATTTTATATTTTCATGTCTATTTGGCACGACTTGTAAATTCTAACAGCCGAGATTTGTTGTAACAGAATCTGCATTATACTGGCAAGTGTAGCTGTGGCCAAAGAGAACATGAGCACACAAGTGGAGAATAATTAATCAGGCTGACATCTTTAGGATGCTTTTTTTCATATACTTTCTTCACCACTAACATTTTCAAGGCTGTACTGAAGACACTTCAGGCCAGTTGATAGCAATTACCTTCAGCACACATGCTCAGTAGTTTTATAACTGCTAGTTGACTTACCAATTTGTCCCTCCTCTTCATTGCCACATTTATTTGGCTTCAGATCCTGAAATCCTTGTTCACCAGTTCAAAGTGACTTTGTCAGAGTACCTATATGTGACTTTGTGTCTCACACCTGGACCTAATTGAGGTGCATTTAGTAGCATCTCTTTAAATTCAAGTACAGTCATAAAACCTTCCAAGAAGATTGCAGTTAGCTCATCACCTTCTAATGGATGTCTTGTCCAGCCCCTGAAGCAAAGAAAACACACATACTTTTCTGAAATACACCTTGGATTTGCTGTGTTTCTAGTCATCAAACATTAACACCAAATGTTTGCAATTAGACTGCCTATTGTAGAAACTCAGGAGTTCTTTGAATACAGAGCAGCAAATTGTTTTAAGATGATGGTAGATATTATCCCCCCTAGGAGAGATCCTGTTTTCAGTGACATGCTAGCTTATTTCTGTTTAAAGCTGCTATGCAGAAAAAAATTATGCTGGGTATCTGTGTAACTGTGGGCATTTGGCTCTTGGTCTGCATCATGTAAAAGTTTTCCTTAGCTCCGCTGCTGCCTTCTTTTCTCATCACAGTGCATCTATAAGGATTTTTAGGGCAATTTAGGGGTCTGCCTGCTTACACATTTATTATGAGTCTCAATCAAGGCATCCAGTCTTCTTCTACAGTGGAAAAACCTAGAAGGCATTTAGGATGTAATGAAAATAAACAGCTATAAGACCAAACAGTAGGACAGAAAAAGTGAATGGCAGATGAGAATAGGCAGAGGGAAGTTTACATCTTTGTACTTTCCTTATGGTCCAATGGACAGAATTTTAATTCCACAAAGATCCAGGTCAATTCTGTTAGATTCCTTGGGTACAGTAGACATCCTACATGACTTTAGAAGTTATTTAGCTTCTCTATGGCTCTCTTTCTCTTCCTGCTTACTTGTTTTAGGCAGCAAATTTCTGAGAGTAAGATAACCATGACTAGTGTCAGGCTAATAGCTAGCCTGATGAAAAGATGATCTGAGAGTGGTGACTTACCCCACGGCCATATGCCAAGCCCTGACCAGTGCAGGAGTAAAGCCAAGTCCTGTGAACGTTGGTGGCTTCCCAGTGACCCTTTCCGCTTGCTGTGCTATGCTGATTCACAGGAGAAAATTGGCACATTGGTGGATGTGCTTCAGGATTGGCTAGCTTTTGTACATACACCACCACAAACAAATCAATTTGAAATATTTCTTGTTATTGCTATCCCTTGGAACTTGATGAAGCAGTGGGTGAAGGCACTAAATACAAACTTTGAATGAAGCATGTTGGGCTAGAATATCTCATCTGAAAATTGACCTTGGTCTTGGAGGGGTAATCCTGTTTGGTGCTCAGTGTGTTCATCTCCCCACCAGCTATATCAGAACATGAGCAAGCTGTGCACCTCGAAGGATCAGTCTCCTTTAGTTCGTATTTTAGCCTTTGGCAATGCATTAATTAAATGAGGATAATGCTTACTTTCCCCTTGAGGATGTTGTGAGACTTGGTGTAGAGAGATATTTTGAGCCCTTCTCTTGAAAGACACTGCACAGAGTAAATGCCAAGCATTATGCACCTCTTGAGAATTAAAAGGTCACCCACTGAAGACCAGGCTAACTTCCCATTGATTTTGATGAGAACTCAGGGAGGAGACCAGAAAAACAATCCCAAGGGCATGGACTGATCTTTCTGGCCTAGTCAGTACTGGAATCATGTAAGCTTTGATACTTTATGGAATTAAATAATTCACTTCTTCCTTAATTTCATCATCATTAATTTAGCCTATCTTGAAGAGAAGCGATAGGTCAGTTGGATGAGGGATAAGGAAGACACATGGAACAGGCAAGGAGGAATTAATTAGGTATGCTGCTGGCAATGTGCTGCTACCCTCTGTGGAAGCCACAATGCTTAGAGCTATGGAACTATCAGGGAATGAAAAATAAAATAAAAGGCTTTAGATTTATGATTCCTGCTCTTATGTGTTCTTGCCGTCGTTCATATGGATTAGGACTTAAGTTCAAACATTCCCTGTGGAAATGAGGGTTTGCTGACTTAGAACAAACAGCATTAGAAATACAGGTTAGGCAAACCCAGAGATATTCAGGTTCATCTTAAGTTTCAGCTGGAGTTGTTCTGAACTGCTACATTTAATTTATTGATTCTGGCACATCAATGTTTCTAGGATAAAGAGAAACTGTGGAGTCCATATTGGTCAGTGTTTTTTCAATGCTGTTTTGGGGGAGAAATTTAAACTAGACCTAACACTCAAACATTTTTATAATTTCTCTTCCATGTTGTGTTAGGTTGAGCTGGCAAAATGCCAACTGCCCAACACAGAGAGAGAAAATCCACTCTCCCACCAAGGGAAGAGCAGGGAGAAAAAAAAAATGAAGAGGAGAAATAAAAAAGAAAAAACCCAACCCCAAAATAGCAAGCTTCTTATAATACACAAAAGAGAGAGAATTAAAAACAGAATATGATAATATACATATATAAACAAATGTGGGAAAAACCCCAAACCAACACCAACAACAACCATCGAGTCACCCACCCAACAACACAGACCTCCACCACCTCAGTCCACAAAAACACTCCAACAAACTCCCCCCAAAGGATACCCAGCAAGAGAGGAGAAAACCAACGACAAAAGGAAAAAAGAAACCGAAAGTACTTCCCAAACCAAACAGCTGTGAAGTTGTGACGAGGCCCAACACCCCCAGCAACAGTGACAGCAGGTCTACTCAGCATCCAGCCATGAAGGGGAAAGAGCTAGGCATCTTCTACACTTTCTTTTATACTGGATTTGACATTAAATGATATGAAATATCTCTTTGGTTGCTTAAGTAAGGGGATACTAGTCCCCTCTAATCTATGTAGATTCTCTGGGCCTGCTGTACTGAGGCCTAGCTAAAACTAAAGCCAAAACCACCACACATGTCTGTTTCCATTTCTAGCTTCTTCCAAGATCCTTCCTTTCTACTGTTTCTGGTTTATTTCAGAATCATCCACTGGATAATGTTATGTTGAGAAGTCTAGGTGTACCAGACTGACTTGGTGCCCAGCATTGAGGCAGTGCACAGAGATCAAGAATCAAGGCATTTCCATCCAAATTAGACTTTACATAAACATAGCATGTGGCATAGTAACTTTAAAAGTTATATTAGTCAGATGAGGGAAAAATAAAACAGTTGAATATAAGATTAGAAGTAAGAATGAAAAAAAATTAGGAATGACAGACAAACACACTGTTGGCCTGGCATGGAAGTCAGGCAGATGTTCTATAACTCCTCTGCTTGAACAGTTTACAACTGCTGCAGGGAACAGAAACTTTCATTATATAGAAGAAGAGCTGCAGATAGCTATTGAGATGTGGAATGCACCAGTGAAGATGTTAAGTACAAGGATGGTGTTTGGGGCTGTTGTGCTGTCTCAGTCTGTAGAGGTTGTGGTGATGATATTAGACAAGAATCCACGAACTACTGAATATTAATACTTCTTTCTGGATTAGCTGATCTTTTAGGATTCCTCACAACTCTTTTCACTAGCTTACAAAACAGCAACACTGATTTGAGACTAGAACTTTGAAGAAAATGAGAGGGAGAAGGAAATATTACATACCTAGTAATAAAATTGTACTTTTTGAGCTGGTCTGGAACCAAAGTCCAGACTTAAAATCATGTTACAGTTGAAAACATGACTTTTATCCTATGTGCACAGTTCAAATTTCTTTCTCATCTGGGGCCAAGACTGTCCCCAGAGCTGTTTGATTTTGTTCTGCTTGATCCTGAGCATCAGTTCTCCTTTTTTTCATAAATCCAAAAGCCAGAGGAACAGATCCTAAGGAAGGTGAATCCCATGTTCCAGGAAGCTAAATGGCTAGAAGGGATCATGAATTGTAAAACTACTTTCTAGTTATCCCACTACTAAAGTGGCTTCTCCATTTTGCTTCTCACCCTGCCTTGCACCCATTCTGACCATGAATTTTGGGGCAGTCCCAGCCTGTGTTGATATCAAATCAGCAGAAGCTAATTTCTTCCTCTCCACATCAGGCAAAACATTCACATTCATTAAACAGGGAGCCTCTTTCTACGGCACCCCTCCTCTAGAAAGAGCCTTCTGATTTCTGCTTTGGGGAATGCATTAATGATGCCGATAGGGAACTCTCTTGCAGGTCGTTTCTTGCAGTGTATGAGGATTTTACTCTATCAAAGGGTTTCTGGCTGTCTCTTAGGGCCCAGGCAGCATTGCTGCTCTAATTCCTGGGCCTGGTTTTCATTTAGTTTTTTACTACCTCTACCCTGGTGTGACTCCACTGACCTGGAGAGGCTTTTCTCTGATTTGTGCTGGAGTAGCAGATTGCAGTTCACTCAGAAATCCAGAATTCACTCTTTCCTTCCTTTCTGCTTTATTTATGATGGCCAGATGCTAATCTTAGTTTCATCACCACCTGCCTGAAATAACTCTGTGTACACCTGTTGAATATATTTAGGGACAAGCCACCTTGGAGCCTGTCTATATGAAGGGGCTCCAACATCACCACCGAGCAGCTCTGATTGGGAAGGGTCATGCTAAATTTTCAGTTGTGTTCTGTTTTTGATTTCACTGCCTCACCTGCAAAATCTTTCCTGCAGGGTCCAGCTTAAAAGCTTTTGTAAAAGAAGGATGAAAGGGTGATATGTGCATATATGCATAAGCACCAGGTTTTGGGTGAGAATCTTGATAGAGCAAGGACATCACCTTAAATCAAATCCTCTTTTGCACAAGACTTCTGAAACCTCTCTTACCTGACACAAGAAGACCAAAATTTTCTTCTAATACATGCTATTTGATGTAAGTTCCATCCCAAGCACTTATTTGCTTAGAAGCTGATTTAGAAGTTGTGAGACCTGGTGCCTAATCCCACATCCAAAGTGCTGTCACAGTATCAGGCTATTGGAACCCTGTGCCTCCATTTCACAAGTTATAAAATAGAACAGCTACAATATTCCTATGTAAAATAGGAATTAGGATTGAGGATTAGGCAAATTGCTTAAACAAAACCACATGAAATCCAAATGCTGTTAATAAGAGATTATTCTCCATATTGCTTCAAATTCTCAGAAGCTAATTCAAAGTAGCAGGGAGGTGTGTATGTTAACAAGGAAAATAATAAGAGCATTTATGAAAAAGATGAGCAGGCTTAAGGTAACTTTACCTGAAAAGCTGTCGTAAGCATAAGGGGTGGTTTGAATTGAATGACAGAACTGTGAGTATGTTTATTTGTAGAAGTAAATGTAAAACATCTGTTGGACCCATGTATTTAAACCTCCTAGAAGAAGCTTTGAAGCTATATCCCTCTGTGTCTGTGCCTTTCCTTTTTCCAGGTTGGTGACTAAAGATGAAAAGAATTCAAAATATGCCTAAAACATTCTCATGTGCTGATCAGGTGTAGTGTTTCAGGCTTGTTCAGATTGTAAGACTTATTTATGGTTTATTTTGTCAGCCATGATCTCCAATAAAAACCCTGGCCTTTTATCGTACACTTGGTTCTTGTTATGTTCTAGGTAATTAGACAGCAGATCCAGGTATTGAACACACATTCCTTCACTAGCTGTCTAAAATTAAAGGTAATCATAAAGACATTATGGAACACATTGAGATTTCCTTTATTACGACATTAATAAGACATTATGCATCGTACCCCATTTGATTAGCATATGGTGCCTCAGAGCAAATCAGTTAACACTGATGCATCTATTAAAGTGTCCAAGCAATATTCTGCATCTCCTAAGTGCTGCACGATAAATATACCACTGTGTGGCCACCCTTACCCATCCTCTTTTAGTCTGACACAGCTGTAAATCTCCCCTGATGAGCTGGATGTGTTGCTGATGCAATACTGGGATGCCATCACAGGGGTTGGAAGGCCCTTGCCAGAAGGAGGAAAGAAACTTAGGGGCAAATTGAAAGCCTGTGTAATCTAGCCAAGCTCTACTTCTTTCAACAGCAAGTTTCTTTCAAACTCTAATTTTATTGAGTGAAGAGTGAGTAAGGCTTTAGCCCCTCTAAGACACTGCTGTTACATTACCTGATTCTACTGGATCCCAATAACCATGTAAGCATAGTTCTCTCATGAAGTTAGGTGATGCAGCTCAGTGCCTTCCTCTGCAACTGTACAAGTGAACCAGTTTCAAAACATTCCTCATATCCTTTGTTAGGGAATAATGGAAGGCTCAATAGTGCACATACTGTCCTGATCCTTATTGCATTCTATAAAAGCTGCAATAAATATATTCATTTTAGGGTTTGGTAAATTTGAGTTTTGCCTTATGATTCAGTGGTCAGATTTCCACCTGAGATTTGGACTGACTTCTGCTCTTGGAGTAGAATTCTTTTTGCCTAATTCTGTCCTTTTACATTTTAAATTATGCCTTTATTTAGAATTTATTTCCCCTGTTCTACAACTCAGAATTTCTATTATTAATTCTGTACGATATTAGAGACATGCAGGAAGTGCTATAAAATATTCAATTTACCTTTAAAAATTTATATTATTGTGGTAAAAGAGGAAACAAGAACACTAATCTTTTTAGAGTTGAGTGCATGTAATGATAGTTAAGATGAAGAAAAAAGGCTTTTGGTTGGTTGGTTGGTTTGGTTTTGTTTCAGGTTTTTGATTTTTGTGGTTTTTGTTTTTTCTTTTCAGAAATTCAACCACAGTTGCTATCAAATTCTAGTGAGTTGTGTCCACATAACTTAACTGCAAGACTAAAGCAAACAATAAATATATTATTCCTATTTCCAGGATGGGAAAACTGCATCACAGTATAAGTTGCATGACATAACAGAGCAACATTAATAGCCTGGATATTAAACACATAGTTTTGTTTGCCCTACATAAGGTCTCTGTGCATCTTTTTCTACAGGTTGCCTCTTACTGAGCAGCTCCTATTGTTCACAGAAATATTCTGCCTGCATGACATTGTCACTTACTCTGTATAGTAAAGTAGGAGCTAAACCCTTGAAACATTTTCTCTTTTACTATAACTTTCAGGCACTTCAGAAACATAAAGGACCATTTTTAAGTGTGGCACTTCCTATTTCTTTAAAAGAGCAACTCAAAATCTTTGATGTGCATTTGAACTTCCCCAAATTCACACCATGCTTTTTTTCACTTGATGACTCTTATGCTGTGACAAGTTGCGGGAAAGTTGCCTCAGGTCAGCTGAATCAGACAGGAGTAAGCAAAACTATTCCTTGGCTAGCCTGTAGAGAGAGGATCACCTCGGTAAGAGAGTTAGCCATGTGTGACTACCAGGCTCTTTTGTCCTGAGCTGACAACTGCCTGTCTTCCTTAGAATCAGCTTCAGTATTTTTTTATTTTTTTGGAGCAATAATAACCTTTCCTGCACTGCTAACATGAATGATTTTTTTGTATTACTAATTTTTAAAATGAAATCCCTATGGGCAAGCAAGAAGTATTATCTGGGAAAGTCCAATAAACTGTGAATGCTGCAAATATGGGAGATATCCATGAGTTTAGAGGCCACAAAAGAATGGAGAAGAAAGAGGAAGGTGAGAGTGGAGAACAGAGGAAGAAAAAGTAGGTACTTCAGTCTGACGAGAATCATCTGAGTTTCTCCTGATGTCCTTGCAGTTCTGCCTTCCACTGGTGTCTTTCATCTCTGAAGCTCCAAGTTGTGCCTCTTATGCACTCTTGGAATTGCAGGCATGTAGCAACGTTTTTAGAGCAGGGGCAGTCTCATTGTGTGGCACATACTGTACATGCATTTTTGTTGAACCCAGTCTAAAAATGCACATATTCAGACACTCATACAGGAAGCCAATTCTTGGGCTTACCAAGCCCTTTGTTTTTTCATAACATAAAGCTTGTGTGTAGCTTGAAGAAAGATGGAAAAAAGGAAATGTCTTTTTTATAGAAAGCTGTAAACTGCAAAGTATTTATTCAAGAGACAAGAGCTGTTCCCAAGAGCTATTTCAGTTTCTTTTAGAGCTGTCTCTCTGTTTCTCTGTGTGGAAGCATTTTGATATTTGTCCCCTTCTTTTTACTTTTAAATATAATGTAAGTAGATCTGTGACAGTTTGAACTCTCTGCTTACATTTTCCCTGATTGAAAGGGTGCAGGAAGATAGGATAAAATTTAGAGGCATGGGTCATGGTTTTGATAAAACACATTTCAAGAATTGCTGCTACAGGAGTGTTACAGCTGAGATTTTCGCAGCTAGTAAAATATAATCTCAAATGTTTTTACTTGCTTTACCCAATAAGAAATTCATCAAACTGGGGTTAGATCCTAATTTTAAAAGCTAAAAAAGATGATTTTCAGAAGTGTGTACAAGATGGGGTGAGCTATTTCCTCACACCACTCACCCTCCCATAATATCTTTAACATGAGATCAGGTAAGGCATCTCAGTTACCCAATCCTCTCCACCACTAATGCTGCTGCCATAGCACAGCCCTCAGTAAAGCTGTGTATTAATTCACTCAGGCTCTCAAGAATTTTATTCCTCTGTGGGTCACAAACCTTCAGATCTAAGGATGCTTGCAGCCTGTTTGCATGTATTAGTTTTTTTCCTGGCGGTGTTATGCATGACCAGCCCCGTGAACAGCAGCACCTACCTTCTTTACTGTGTCCATTCAGGCATCCATAGACTCTTCTATGAGGCTACTTATATTTGTGTTTAACTACTCCAGCTACAGAGGTTTCACTGCTATCAGGGTTGCAAAATGCACACTGATGGTGGGCAATAGTAGACAAGGCTTTAGCTGCAGGGTGGTTTATAATACAGGATGTGAGCCTGAACTTCTGGTTCTTTGCTCTGGCACTGATTTCTCTGAAACTATGAGCAATTTGTTTTACCTTTGAATCCTCCTTTCACTGAATCACAGTGCTTACCTGCTTTGAGGTTTAATCAAGGAAGCTGTGCGAGTGCCAGATACCATATAAAAGCAAGAGGCAATTATTAAAAGTGGGGTTTGACTTTTTAAAGGTAGGATAACAGATGTTGGGTAATAAATCTCATTAATGATGATAAGGAAATTGTCTTACTTTTGAAGTCTGATGGTGTTTGTTTCCTAACTTTTCTTACTGTTTAATACTTATTCTGGTTTCACTGTTTGTTTTCCAAAAGTACCAAAAACAATTAGATGACACAATAAGCTATTTTTTTTTTGCCCTTAGGGTATTGCACCACTTTCAGATCTGTGTTTAAGTTTAGGAATTATTGAAGCACATTGTTTTGATCTGGCTTTATGCAAAATGCTTGTCTTCCAAATCAAACCAGCACTGAGATCTGAAATCTGTTGAGCAAAATTGCAGGGATTTTTTTAAAAGCAGTTTTGCAGTTTGAAATTTACATGAGAGATTTCACTGATCTAACATATTTGTCTTTATAGGTATGTGGGTTCAAGCTTGTCTACTGACAAAAATTAGTGACTTAATAGGTTCTGATTTCTCTCTCTCAAAGTGGGATGGGAAAAACATATTCTTGTTTGTTCATGATGGGAAATCTGTTTCCTATCCACTTATATCAACAGCCCTGAACATGGACCTGCAAATCCATCCTGGACTTGATTGCTGTCAGAAGTGTTTCTGCAGTTAAGAAGTTGTAGCGTAGCACTTGGTTCCACCTGAGGGGAGTCAGATGTGCTTTAGGATTTACTTTGCTCCACTATTGAATGTGCCTCAATTCTTCAGGTTCAAAATGCTGTTGCATTTAAAGTTAGCTGCTGCACTTGACTCCCCCACAGTTCTTCTTGGATGAATTCTATATTGTGACAAGCAAAGGCACAGGAAATAAAGATCTAAGTTTGGGCCATTATTTGTATTGCGATGAAGTGTAAAATGTTCACATTGAGGGTTTAAAAAGAAAAAAAAGCAGAGCACAAAACTCTTGCTTGAGTAGGAGACAAAAGTTTCAGTGATAAATTAAGCGTCTACCTCTGTTTCTCTTTTCTACATAATTAGGAGAGTTTCAAAGAAATGCCTCATGACAGGTTTGAAAGAGAGAAGACAGCTCAGTATATCAGGGAAATACCCTTACTAAGGGTCATGAGAAACACTAATCATCAGAAAAAGTCCAGGGAAACAGAAGTGTGGCAGCATTTTTTGGTTTTGGTTTTGTTTTAGAAAAAAAAAATATTTTTCTTGCAGAGGAAATACTGTGATAAATAGACATGCAGGTGGTGTACTGTGTAGTCCTGGCTTGTTGGAGATGCTGACCCACCCAGACATAAGAACATCTATCTATCAGGCAGTTCCTCTCTGAGAAGTGTCCTGTGCTGATTCCCTGACTCATATTGTAAAGAGAGGGAGACCAGCCTCGTGCTTAGGATTTTATGATGGAGCGTAAATCAGGTCTGCCTGTACTTGATCAAGGTTGAAACCCACAGTGCTGCATGGTAATTAGATTTTTAAAAGATTTTTTTTTTCCTCTGGTTTATTTATATAGCAGTAATTACCTCCAGCACACAGTCGCAGTGACTGCTTGTCTTTCATGACCATACTTTTACCCTTTCATTTGACTGTCCTGTGCTTCTGTGGCTAATATAGAGCTTCATTCATTATCCCTGAGCCCCTTCCCCTGCCAGCCCTTGCACAGTGGCACAGCGGGGAGCACAAGGTTATTCTGTGGCAGCTTAAGTGGGAGTGGACATGAAGAGCTGAGCAGAGACGTGTCCCTCAGCACTGAACTGGCAAGATTGCTCCCACACCTTCCTCAGAGTCATGGCACTCACAGGGGGAAAAGGGCTTGCCTGAGTGCTAAGGGCCCATATACCCCCTTCTTACTGAGGTTTCCGGTGATTCTCGCACCCCTAGCTCTTTCTGGGGAAACTTAGCAGTTGTGCAGAAATGCTTCTTAATAAACATCTCATTTTCCAGAACTTCTTATCATAGAATCATTAGGGTTGGAAAAGACCTTTAAAATCATCATGTCCAACCCAGCACTGCCAAACCCACGACTAATCCACATCTGCAAGTCCAACTTCTACAGGACTTTTAAATCCCTGTGGGGATTGTGGCTCTGCTACTGCCCTGGATAGCCTGTTTCAGTGATTGACAACTTTTTCAGTGAAAATTTTTCCTAATATCCAATTTAAACTGCCCTTGTCACATCTATGTCTCTCTTTTACCTCTCCTCTCCTTCCATCTTTTCCCACCTCCTGTTCCCATGAAATAGCTTTTGAACTTGTTGCTGGCTTTGAAATAAATTTGACAACACTTGCTTTATTGGTTCATTAATGATATTTAGTTCTTATACTTTTAATTTTAGTACAAGAGAGGGACAATCAAACGGCTTCCTGCAGAAAAAACAAATCCTCTTTGTCTCAGCCTGGGTCCTGTCAGGACCTGGGAACCCTGCAAAGAGGAACCCATTGTGGAACAAGTTTGCAGGCAGGACCTGTGACACCACAGGTGACCAAGGCTGAAGCAGCTGGTTCCTGAAGGACTGACCCTGTGGAAGGGACCCACGCCTGAGTAGTTGATAGGAGACTGTCTTTCATGTGAAGGACTCCATACTGGAGCAGGGGAAGAGTGTGAGCCTGCAAAGAAAGGAGCAGCAGAGAAAGCATATGATGAAGAGCCTCTGTTCCCTGTGCCCCTTGAGGGGAGGAGGTAGAGAAATCATGAGGGAGACTGAGGCCAGGAAGAAGAGAAGGGTAGGGGGAAAGTGGTTTAAAATTTCATTTAATTTCTCCTTTCCCACTCTGATTTGATTGGTAATAAATTAAACTAATTTCCCCAAGTCGAGTCCACTTTTGCCTGAGACAGTAAATGGTGAGCAATCTCTCCCTGTCCTTATTTCAACCTCTCATTTTATTTTCTCTCCTGTGTCCAGCTGAGGAGGGGAGTGACAGAGCAGCTTTGGGCACCAGGCATCCAGCTAGAGTCAACCCACTACAGCCTAACTTCTACCTAACTGCAATTTGGGAAGGTGATTCCCATGTGAGTCAGTTTTCCTGAAGCCATGTAAGGATCTTAAAAACAGAGTGACTCTGCTAGAGCAGTGTTTGAGGTAGGAAGAACTGAAGAGGACACCTGCTACAGCTCTGTGTCCATGCTCAGCCTGACAGGATGCAGAGGGATACTGTCTTCTCTCTGGAGGCTCCCAAGAGCTCCGGGTGTTCCTAGTTGTTATTGCTTAATGTACAACAGCTTGTTCCTAGCCCAGAAGAAGCATGGAGTTTTCAGAAGATATCTTTATAGGAGTTGTCAGAAGGCTTCAAATAAAGCAGCTATGAAATGGAGCATTTTCAGTACAGAAACAAGGGAGAAGGAGCATGTTCAGCCACATGAGGTGGTGATGCTGCCATCAGGCCACTGCAGTCAGTCAAACAAATGCAACTCCCTTTACAGTGTGAAGAAAAATAGGTTTTAAAAGCATCACCAGCCTCCCCAAAAGCAAACAATGTTGGTGAGTCAATAAATGATGGAGTTCATAAAATGCCATTTACTTCCCCCTCTGTCTGCAGCAGTAAATTCAGATCAGACACTCAGTAGCTGCCTGGCCTCACGGGGGTCTTGATTTCTTTTTGAAAACCATGGATGATTGTTACTTTTCTTCCTCAAGTTGTCAAGAAGGAGCTGATATGGCTATCAGAGGCACAGTGCACTTGATGTAAACAGCATTTCTGTTTTCACCTCACTATTGTAAACGTAGCTGCCAACATTTGAATTCAACTAATTTCTGGTAATAACAGTAACACTGAGCTGGCATTCTCTTTCATGGAAATTTTCACCGTTAACAAAGTTCCCTGTCAAGATCTTGAGTGAACAGGATCTGTATCTAGCTATTGCTCAAGTCCTAGCTTCTGGTAGAGAAGTTCAATGAGAAGGAGGTAGTTTACACCTGGGGGTAGGAGGCAGACAGAGCACTGCTACAAGGTGTTGGTGGCAACACCTAAGCTTGTAATCTTCAAACATACTGACCAGCTGCCACCAAATCTTCGTGTCATTTGTTTGAACCATGAGCTCAGCTTCTTCAAAACTATCACCAGGACCTTTCAATGCTGGAGTACTGTGTCTGCTGGCAGAGTTACAGCACTTGGAGTTCAGGAGGAATGAGGTCTAGAATCATAGAATCACAGAATCATTTGGGTTAGAAGGAACCTTTAAGATCACTTAGTTCCAATGCCTCTATTATGGGCAGGGATGCCTTTCACAAGAACAGATTGCTCAGTGCTCCATCCAGCCTGGCCTTGAACACCTCCAGGGATGTTGCATCCACAACTTCTCTGGGCAGCCTGTGCCAGGGCCTCATCACTCTCACAGTAAAGAAATTTTTGCTCTCTTTCAGATTAAAGCCATTCCCCCTTGTTCTGTCACTACCTGCCCTTGCAAGAAGTCCCTCCCCAGCTGTCTTGTAAGCCCCCTTTAGATACTGAAAGGTGGCAATAAGGTGACCCCAAAGGCTTCTCTTCTCCACGCTGAACAGACCTGACTCTCTTGGACAGTCTTCATAGGAAAGGAGCTCCGTCTACCTGATCATCTTTGTGGTCTCTTCTGGACTCACTCAACAAGCCCTTCCTATGCTGGGGAACCCAGAACTGGACACAGTGCTGCAGGTGGGGTATCACCAGAGTGGAGCTGAGAGTTGTTTCTCTGTCTCAGACTTCTGTCTTTCACCCCCTTGCCATGAGCTTGACTGCCACATTGCACATGTGCAGTGCAGTAGAGATCAGTCTAGGTCTGAACAGTAATATGCAATTTCTAATCATGGTACCCCTGTCAGGTTATCTGAGAAGCAGGCGTGTGGCTCTAAGCACACCACAGACCTGTCCCAATACTACTTTCTGATAGTGATTACAGGCTGTGCTGGGATTTTTGTTTTGTTTTTCAAGGTGCTAAAAGTGTGCAATTTCAGTGTGTGCAATTTGAGTTCCTATTGTTATTTTTTTACCATCTGTAAGATAGCGCTTCACATTACCATTCTTCTGCAAAAAGCCATTTTTAACAACTGCAGGTCAGGAGTCTGTTTTTCCTTCCCAGCTTTGGCCCACAGGGATTTTCATGATAACATTTAGTTTCAGAGCTGTGTGCTCTATGGAGAAATGCGATTCAACAGCTGCCCTTCTTGAACTGCGTCCTTAAAGTAGAAGCAAACCTTTTATAAAGCCAGGTGTTCCAGAAGGGGAAAAGGTCTGTGTGTGTGTGGATGAATTTATGTGTATATATAGGGGTCACCCATATGAACAAAATTTTTCTCTGCTTCCTCAGATGACTTCTGGTTTCCAAGTACTGTACAAATCTTGGCCCCTGGTCCTTTTTTTGCAGAACCGATCTGTAAGCAGTGAGGGGAAGGAGTAAGCTTTGGTAGCTGGAAACATTGGGTCAGGGTGTAGGTGAGGAGGGATTGAAGCACCTGGAAACTGGAGGTCATTCCCACACCCTGGTAGACTTTTTCTTGTTTCAGTGTCAGAGTCTAACCTGTCCCCTGCCCTGGCAGGGCTACATAAGTGTGAAGGGACTGAGGATGGAAAGCAGTTGACCCCTAGATATGCTGAAGTACTGCCCAAGTCCTGCCCAATGGAGCCTGAGCTACTATTCAGACAGTTTTGTTTGCTCCCCCAGTCCAAATGGGTGCAGTCCCTCTTTTGTTTCTTTGCTGGAGGGTTTTTTTTTTTTAGTTTGTTTCTTTGGGTGTGCTGGGTTGGTTTTTTGTTTGTTTGTTTTTTCCCCCAAAGTCCCCTCTTTTCCCTAGATTTTCCTTGTATACCTTGTTGTTTTATTTTTTTTAAATCCGTTAGCAGCGCATCCTCCATCTGCCCCCTAGGGAGGAGTTGGACCTATTCCCTTTTCACCCACAGACTCTACTTCCTGTCGTCATTTGGTGTGTGAGTGTGTTTTAGGGTTAGTTTTAATTATCATTAGTGTCCTGAAATGACCTACAAGCATAAGCTGCTTTGCATTCCTGAAAGCTGGTATGGAGTAATGCCTGGTCGGCTCCTCTCAGGCTGAGTGGGAGCTCTGTCACTGATCATGGCTCAGCTCCTTGCCTCCCTCTCTGCCCTCCACCCACTCGCCTGCACCCAGGGGAGCCTGCACAGAGATGCCTTCCCCTGTCACCCCACAGCTGATTGAAAACCTTGCTCCACAGATTAAGACACAAAAGTCCTAAGTGAATTAAATTGCTCGGTCTCAGCTCTTTCCTTCGATGAGAGATTTCGGAGAACAAAAGCCTCTGTAGGTTTTCTTTTCACATGGTTCAGCACAATTGGGGCATCTTGTTCTGGACAAAAGAGATGTGAAGCTGAAGGGAAATTGCAGGGCTGGTTGCTGGACCCTTTCCTCCACTTTCCCCTCCCTCCTCCGCACCAAGTGCAAAGAGCTGAGGACATGCTCCAGTATTATACATAGCCTGGATCTGCGTGAGAGTCTTTTTTCCGTGCACCTTGGTCTGAAGGAACAGAGGGTCCAGAACTGTCCTGGCCCCACGTGTGTATTCCCTGTCCCTACTATCATTTGGATTAAAGACAGATGATTTTCACATCATTCCTGCCCCGGCAACATTAATCTGATGTGGCTTTCACAGCTTTAGTTGCAAATCCAATCACTTGATGGATGGGAATGTTTACCCACCCCAAATCTCAACTTTCCTGCCTTCCCCGCCTCCTAGCTAGTGTCAGCCAAGTCAGCAAGATCTCTGTCTATAAAATACACCAAGCAAGCTGCAACTTTGCAGTCTTACTGAGATTTATGGACAGGTTTAAATGATAGAGGATTTTTTTTCGTTTTTGTCCTTTTAGGCTTTTATAAACAACCGTTTTCCATGAGTAGCTTTGTTTTCCTCAGGTCCATGTTAAGCCAGTTCAGCTGATGCAAAGACCTTGCCCTCCTTTCACAGCCACTTTAATTCTAATAAGAATTGTGGAAAACAGAGAGGTGAAATTCAGTTTCTGAAGCATGGAATAAAATTCCGGCAAATTACTTTGAAAATTTATTTCTCCTTTTTCTTGTCAAACCAGGACAGAATTTGAATATTGGAGAATACTGAGGCAGGTACGGGGGGCAAAGTGGGACAAAACAACAAAAAATTGGCAAAATAAGCAGACAGATCTTTATCTGTTTTGGCTGTACTAGGACTATAGAGGGTTGAGCATTATTTTTTTCACTATTGGCCTCTTCATGAGTATCTCAAATATGCTGCTTCTCTGAGCAAATCAAGCAGGGCAATGTGTAATTGTGTTTGCATTGTGTACCACCTTGTGTGACTGCATGATGTGTGGGGCAGAAATATTGGTTGTGAAAGTATCAAAAGACTGATGCCACACAGAGTAATTAATCAAGGCCTTTTTAACCCCTTGTAGTAGAGAGAACGGGCTATATTGTCATGTCTGGTCCCTTTCTCCAACTACTACAGGGACTTCGTGGCATTGGCCCTGTGCTACCTAAACATTATCCATAAAGCGTTGGCTCTTCAGTGCTTTAGTATCCTGTTTATAATCTCTCTCTGCTCCCCTCTCTGACTTTCCTTGAAAGGACAATGTCAAGATAAAAATCAAATATTTACTCTTGTGGGCGTAGACAAATCCTTTCTGTGTTACTTATAATGCTTCAGATTATGAAATTGGACATGATTTCAAACCTCTAATTGACCTGCCATCATTTAGGCTATTTACTTTAGTTCTTGTGGTGCTCACAGATTGGACAGTTCAGAGGAGGATGTGGGAAGAGAGACTTTGTTCATAAGTTAGATGTCTTTAGTCCTTTTATGGCAGTAGAAACTTTTACATCAGGTGATAACACTGAAAGGAGCAACCTGACAGCTGTGAGTAAGCATGATGTCAAATCACCTCTCTAAAAGTGTTATCTTGCTTCTCTGGTCTCTCATTAAAGAACTATAAAGCTTAATTTAAGGACATTTTTCAAGTAGGTGCTATCCTGAAAAAACTGGCTACTGAGGTTTCATATTGACCCTTGTTATACACTTGTGCTGAGAGAAATGCAGGTTGCTAGTAAGGATGTGAGTCACATGCCCTGAAAGCTTCAATTGTGGGAGCAGTGAAGTCAATTGGAAGATGTCAGTTCATTTCATTATCTACCAAGCTTTATACTGACCTGATTCTGCTAATCTGAAGGATGCCAGGATGTCACTAGGTAGAGACTCAGTACAGACTGAGTCCCTCTGTAATAAATATTGGAAGGCCCTTCATTTTCAGAAATCACTCCTGAAGAACAGCCTTATGTCAATGTGCTTCAGAGGTACGACACAGAAACAAACATTTTTCTACATTCTTCAGACCAAGTTCTGGTAAACATACACAAGTCCATTTGAGAGATCTTGGCTTAGTTTTAACATCAAATCAGTTTTTCCCTGTCTTGGAACTTAAATCACTCCTGCTGAAAATTTTTTGGGACAGACTGAGAAGGGCAGAGTGAAACAGAAAAATAAAACCCTTCAACCTTTTCAAAGGGTTGGGAGGGGAGAAGCATTTTTCTCTAAAGCAAAACCAAGTTTCAACAGGCTTGTCGATCTGGGGCCCAGGGTGCTTGGTGACTATGCATGTAATTTATTGCACTCTCTGAAGGCAGTGCTGTTGAATGATGAATATGGACAGACTTGAGCCTTCTGAGAGATCCAAGAACACTCGTGGGAAGGTGCAACCTTTTCTTAGATCTAGACATTGCTGCTTGTTGGAATGGACAGTTGGCTATGCCTTGGGTTGAGCTGGCAAGATGCCAACTGCCCAAGTACAGAGAAAAAGTGTTCCTCTCCCCCAACCAGCCAAGAGAAAAAGAAGGAGAGGAAAAAAACCCCTCCAAACTAGATTTATGCTGAAACTAACTATATGTATTTATACAGAAAAGACAATATAACATACACACTTATACAAGTTTGAAATAACTAGAAATAACTTCCCACTCCCCAGTAAACACAAGTCCCAC
>JAOXXN010000364.1:6285730-6308199 GCA_026770055.1 Myrmophylax atrothorax
GCTACAATTGCATCATTCACCCGTACAACAGTCACGGTTTTGGTCGCCACGAAGGAGCTGTGAATTGTCGCCCGGAGGTGACAGAGCGTGATTTGGAGGACCAAGAATGCATCTAAGGTTGCATCCTGCCTACATCAGGCAGAGATGAGCTGCTTACAGCTTGTTCCATTGGACTATAGGAGAATTTGAGATAACAAATACTCCTGTCCTGGAGCTCTCCACCTTCTGTCACCATACACTTAGATTTTAAGCAGACCTTAGTGTTTAATCACAATGTATTTCATTGATAGTAGTTACTGTTAAAATGATTTTTACCTTCTGTCTAATGGCCATTGAGAGGTAGGCTTTGCACTGCTCATGACAAGGAATAAGTTAATGATTGTCATTTCAATTGCTTGTAATAGATATTGTGAAGATTTTAGTATGTCCCTTTTTCTTCTAAATGTCTTTTCCCAAAGGCAGTAGGGTGACAAAATTCAGATGTGACCATCACTGCCCATGGCAGTAAGTCTGTGATGGAGACTTGATTACAATCCATCTCTTCAAATTTGCTGCCTGGTTGTCTAACTAGCTGACAGACAGAGAGGTATTATCTGTAAGCATGAGATGGGATGGAGTGAGTATTACTTGTATCATTGCTTCTGTTTTGGTTGCAGGCTTTGATTGTCTGTCCCTGTATTTCACCATTGGAAGATAAAACCTGCCATCTGCATGTTTTATTATTACATTTCTTATATCCCAGTGACCAAACACATAAACCCACTAAAAAGTCTTGCTCCTGCAGCTACAGTGGTGGGAACCTAAGAAGATTTTGAGAGAAGATGTTTTAATTTGACCAATCTTTTTAACCAGTTTATTTCACAGATCAAGTCCTTATCCAACCAGTCGACTCCCTGGCAATTTAGGTACCAAGCTGGTATGTCAAAAGAAGAGCTTTCCACAGTAAAGTCTCACAAATAAAAAGAAAGCAAGTGGCTTTTATCAAACAGATTTCTGAAATGAAAAGCATCATTTTGTTTCACTATAGATATTCAGGGAAGGTAAATATAAGGGGAGAGAAAACAGAGTTAAAAATCGCAATCAGTGTATAGCGGGTATGGACAGCTGAAGAGTTAAGTGACAGAGCCTTATTCACTTATATGAATTAATAATTGATTCAGTAACAAATCACTAATGTTGCAGTAGTCATGGTGAATAACATAATAAATGTGTCCTGTCCAGGGAATGCAATGTTGTTAGAATTCAGCTGAAATTATTCATAAATGTGCTACTTTTCCTCATCTGCAACTACTGCTAGTTTAGCTTTTCTTTTTAATCTTCCTAAGCTGTCACATTAGATGGTGGAACTAGTCACATTCTATATACAGTGGAATATTAAGGAGAACTGTGGAGACATTATGTCAAATTTCAATAGATAATAGACACAAATTGAGAAACAAAGTGCCTCTATCCCTTTTTGTGCTCCTTGTCTAGCTTAATAAATAAATAAAATAGAAGCCCAAAGGCTATTTAATAGCTTTTCCATGTGACCCCTGCAGATTTTCTGTCCTACGTCACTCTTTCTGCTGGTGGAAGGAGCTCCAAGGACTTCGGTAGCCTTCTGGGGAGATGTGCAGGCTCCTGACTGGTATCTGGCCTGCAGAGAAGATTCAGTCCCTGCACACCAGTCCTCATGTATGTGAATGACACTTCTTGAGGCTCCCAGGGGCCAGGTGACAAGTGAGGGCTTGTAGTAGTATCTTGTAGTAAGGACATCAGGAAGAAGGTGTTAGGGAAGGCGAATCACTCAGTGAGCCACAAAGGAGAAGGTGAGGCAGATGCAGCAAGCTTGCAGAGGGTGAGAAGTGCTTAAGAGTGTCATAGCTTAGATGACGTGAACAACAAAATTTCTCTAGCATATCAAGGAAAATGACACCAAGGACTAACACCTGTGAAAGGAAGCAAGACAAAAATGATAAGTAAGGTGTGCTTTTTTGTAATCAGTGAGTGCAATTGAACTTTGTCATAGCTTCAAAAGGGTGAATTTTTCATTGCTTGAAGTTTTCAAATCAACATTTGGATGCCTTCCTAGAAAAGATGCTTTAGCCAAGAGCAAGGTGTTCAGTAAGTGAGTGGAAATTATGCTGCATGATGTCAGTGAGGTGAGAGAGGCATCTGTCCTTAAACTCTTTAACACAGTCTTTAAGTACATCTGGAAAATGGTAACAATATGAAACAAAAAAACATGAGTGTAAAAACAAAGAATGCTGGAGAAATCATCAAAGTGGTAGAAGATGGTAAAGAACAAAGACAGGAAACACAGTTCAGGAACTAAGGGCTAATGACAAGCTGTCTGAAAGTAAGGATAGAAGGATAATTTTCAGTACAACAGAGGGATAAGTGGTAAAACATAGGAGATCTTATGTTAAAAGTGCAGAAATCTTGAGGAATTTGCATGCCTACAATGTTTAGAGCTAGTTTGAATTACAGTGGACAGCTTTGAATGGGAATGTAGGTCAGGAAGTCTGAAGACTGAAGTTCTGTTCACATTCTTGGTACACTGACAAGCATATCCCTCTGAGTCAAACAGATGACTAGGGCTGAGTTAAAGACCAGAGACATCACCAGGGGATTGGTCAGTATTCTTGGAATACTGTGCTGAGAAAGTGAAGGGAGCATGGAAGAAATAAGTGAATTCCTTTGAGAATGATCTTGGCTCTCCCTAGTATGATAGGCATACTTTGCTCATCTACACCAACTCCCTCCAATGCTCTAAAGCTTGTTGCAAATTTGTCTTTCTGTGCTCCCCCTAGATATTAATATTTTGACTCTCACCTCTTGTTAAGATGCATCTTGCACAAGAAAACTCTCTCTATAGTTCAGCAACACAGCAACCCATCCCTCTCTGCAGACACAGCAGCCAGAATGGGTTTATCCATACAGTGCGTGATTCCCCAAGCTGGATGCCAGCCAAGATGACGTTGTCAGATCACTTGTTTTCAAAAAATACTGACATAGGGGCCACAGTGATCACACAGTACCAGGACCTCCCACCTATGCCTCCCCATCCCCAGCTCCCTGGGTGCTACCAGGGAACACTAAAGCCCAGCAGAATGAGCATCACTTCTCCTGTAATCACACAGGATAAGACAAGCTGTCTCTGCCTCCCCACCAGCTTACCTAATCAGGGTGAGCTGTGCATGCCTCTCTGGGAATGATGTCAGAGCAAAGCATAGGAGGCTGAGGTTCTGCCACATGGCAAGTCACATGCAGCGTAGCTGTCTTCACATCCTCCTCCAAAAGGCTCCGTGTTTACTCACACGCTGCAGCACTCTACTCCTCTGTACAAATGAAGCACAGCTCACTGGCATGATCAGGGCCTGGGGGACCAGGGTTTACACGTGTGTGTGCACATTCCAGTGGATGGGAATGCATGTATATATGCAGACAGGCTGCTTCAGACAGTGCTCTTCTCCTTCCTAGTTGTTTTAGTATCAGATTAGGGGCATGCTCTGCTCCTGAGGCTATGAGATCCCTTTAACTGAAGCCTGAGGTCTTCTCCATGAAGCAAGAGGGACAAATAAAGTTAGAATAGAGCTGGAGGGAAGTGGAGAGGACCAGAGTCCTTGGCTGGCTATTTGCCCTGTCTGCTTGTCCTCCCTCTACTTCTATGTTCCCTCTTTCTCCTGACATCCATCCCTCCCCCTCCCTCCATACACACACACTCCTTTTATTCTCAGTAAGTTATTAAAAATGTAGACATCACTGGCTCCCAGGGTCAATATGTTGTTTTTAAATTTAAACATGAATTTCCATTTCATTGAGCCTTCAGGCCTAATGAGATGTGCTTTGACAGGAGCAGCTAGCTGGAAAAGGCATGATTGAGGGGCGAGCCAATAATATTAACTCACAGCAGAGTGTGCACACACAGCGCTGGAGCCACGAGCCTTGATTCGCTACTATCCAGGGCTCTGGATACAGCAGGCAAGGATTTCTGCTGCAGGCCCTGCAGTGAAATGTCAAATGCATTTAACCATCTGTGAGCTCTGTTTGCTCGGGCTGGCCCAAGTTGGACAGGCTGAATGGAGTTTCTTTCAGCTGGGATGACAGACAGGGCCAGGAGGGCTCTGGAAGTTTGGCTTGTCAGTTTAGAGGGCATCAGCTAAAGCAAAAGGAAGAGCAAAAAGCTGTGGAGAAGGCATTGGAATGGGACTTGGAAGATGTGGACTTCCACTGACTGAATGCAAGACCTGGGCAGATCACTCCAGCTTTCAAGAAGGATCAGGAAAGGGTGTTTGCCTATCCTGGTGTTGGAGGTCTATCCTTGTACAGTTAGTGGAGAGTGCCCCATTCTCGCTGGGGAAAGCTTTCATCATACAGACTTCGTGATGTTTCTTGTGGAGAACATGATCTTTCCAGCCAAGTTTGTGTAAATCACATGTGGGAGTTTCTGTCAGTATTGCACTCTGGGAAGAGACAGCAACACCAACTCCACTTCCACAGGGAAGACCAACTCCCTATCAATTATTTGGTGACTCATGCCTCCAGCACGTTTTGAGCACTAAGGGACTGTAGGGTCGTCAGCCTGGCTATGTCACCAAATAAATTTGTCACTGCAAACTTCATTTTCCCATATTTCTGAAAGACAACTCATTTGAGAATATCCATTACAGTCAGTACCTCTTACCTGCCTCCAAACCTTTATTCCTAAGCTGTGGAAGACCATAGATGTGGCAGAGCAGCAAGGTATGCTTGAGGATACCATGAGCACTCATGCAACATATGTGAGGTAGGTCTGCTTTTTCCAGCTTTCTAGCTAAAAAGTTGGAAAGAGTGAGGAAAGGACCTCAAAAATGAAGAAGAGAATTATTTGTTAGTTGTCTCCAAATAAGGATTAGTGAGCATGGTTTTTTGGAGATGTTTTTGGGAGAAACTAGGCATTTGACTTTTCTAGATTTTTTATGAAAAGACTTTTTTCCCCCCATGAAAATACTGATTTAGCATTGATAAATTAAAAGGGGAAGGTAGGGAAGTAAATCAAGTTTTGGAGTAAAAAAAAAAAAGGTATTTTGATTTTCAATGAAAATTGATGTTTCCCATAGACTCAATCCAATTAAAATGCTACTTTTTCAATCTTTCTTTTTCTTTATCTGAGTATATGGGAAAATCCATTTTCCAGTCAGACCTAATCCAGACCCCTGGTGACTAAAATTACTTAGAAAGTCTCTGTCAGATGTGATTTCTAGGGCTTCCTAGGTTTTGTTGATCTAGAATTAAAATTAAGAAGAGTCTTTCTCGTGTTACCTTATTGGGTTTGCTCCTGCTGAAATCCTCAATGACAGATGCTGATCTTTGTGTGCATGTTTACAAAATATGAAGAAGAAATGTAGCATGATATTAAATGAAAAGTAAATCAGAGTAATAATTAATAATAAAGGCTGCTGAATATTCTGAATCTTTGAAAAGGGTTGGTTTCCCCCGCCCCCTCCCGATCCAGTGAGCACTCACTCGTATGAATAACATTACACACATGAGTAATCCCTTTGAACTCAATGAAAACCAAGTTAAGTATGTGCAGGAGACCCATGCAGGATGGGGACCAGGAGCTTTAGCACTGAGCTAAGGGAAGCTGTAGTATTATTTTTGTACTGTTGCTTAATTGCAAAGCAGGTGCAAATAGTAGGTCTCCCCAGTTCTAGTCTGTTTGGTCTTGGCTGGAAGAGATTCCCTCTTGGTGCCTAAACCCTTCTGGACTCATGGATTTCTGGCCTTTAAAATGTGATATTTAGCTTTCAGAAAGCAAATAACAACCATTGGACTCTTTTTTACACCTTTCTCCTGAGATTCTTCCAAAGCACTTTTGACAACATTAACTGTTGAGACCTGACAACTCCTCTGTTAAGAACAGCATTTCAGATTTGCCACTTCTCCACCTACCTTTCAGTTTCTGCATACATTTTTGATTTTCATGATGATATTTGGACCTTCCATAAAACTTCACTTTCTAGAAATGTGATTGTAGAAGAAGCTGAGTTTCCATTTCACATGCTTTCTAAAATAAATTTTCAACCTGTACAGATTTCAAATTAAGGAAAAAAAGTATAATTTATTGAAATCTTACATTTGAAAGGGAGCAGTTCAGTATGTCTTAATGTTTGTTTTTGAGAGTCTGGGGTGCTCAATTCTGATTTTATAGACAACTAGGTAGATAAAGGTGAAGTCTAATTTAGTGCATTGTGCCCAGTGTCACATAAATCATCAATGTTAGAAGCAAGAATAAGAAACCCAGAGTACCAAATCCCTTGCTTTATGTCCTGGCTGACACTTGTAGTAGCAGAGACATGAGCTGCAGCAGCTGAGATGGTGTGAGGATTTGCTGCCTTAACATATAGAACATTTTCCATAAGCTGAGTTTCATGAGTCAGCATTTCAGAGAGCAATAACTTATAGTAATAAACAGAGGAAGAACATCAAGTTTGTGTGGGTAAATTTGGTTCTAAAGTGAATGATGTACTTCATGGTAATCAGGTACAGTTGTGATTTGAACCTTTTAAAGCCTGTGAAATATGTTCACTGTTGGATGATTCTAGGTTTTTTGTTGGGGTTTTCCCCCCCCATCCTTTATTTTCAGGTGTGCTTTTTTTTTTTCTTTCTCTTCTCTTACCTCTAGCTTTAGCTATCTTTAAGGACAGGTACCTCAGTGGGGTATTGTGCATTGCCACTACAGAAAAAGAGAATAGAGAGTGCAGCATGGAGAGGAAGAATTCAAATTTCCCCATTCACTATTGATTTTTGTGAGTTGCAGAGGGAAGCTGCTTTGGCCTCTATGTGGAGGCTGTAGGTGGCAAAGACAGGGAAAATGACAAAGCAGATTCAGGAACAGCAGTTTCATGTAAATTTCTACCCATCCTTGTGTCTTTCTGCTCAGTGGAGTTTTGGAGCCCATTCAGGCTTTTCATGTTCACAGAGAATTGGAAGCTTAGATCTCTGACCTTTTTAAAATCCATTTTGAGACTCATCTTTCAGAGATTTAAACAAAAGATTTTGACCTAAAGGGCCATTGTTTTACACTTTCTGATAGAGGGGATAAAAAAGAGTGAAAGGAAGGAGGGGAGAAGCAGAGATTATCTGAAGCAGGACCTGCTGATTCTGGTGGTAATTTTGCAAGCAGGAGAGGGGGGAGAGACCTGTAAAGGTTGCAAGTTGCTGCTTTTAAGCCTATAGCAGGAAATGTGGCAAGAACATTTGGAGTACAGACAGAACCATTGTTGGGATAATACAGTTTTCCCTACTATAGTCAAGATCAGTGTTAGAGGAAAAGGATCCTCCTGATTCATTATTGCCATTATAATTAACTGCTTTTGTTGCTTTTATATTTAGAACCTGAAAAAAGACCTCAAATAACAAAACTTCAGAGAACAAGGTGTGTGATCCAACCATTTGGCATCATGAAACCTGAGACCTCTCAATATCTTAGCTTAAAATCTTCACTCTTGATGGTGTTTCTTTATTTCTTGCAGTGCTTTCAATTTGAAAATTAGAAGTAGGTGTGAAAAGGTATCCCTCCAAGATTTCTTTACTTTCCCTCTCCTCAATATTCTTTGAAATACATATCTTTCTGTTTGGAGCAGAATTTGTGTTGAATTTGGCAAATAGGCTGGTTTAAGTTCTTCACACCCCTTCTTTTTCTTACTGACCCACCCAAATATTGACCCACTCAAAGAATTAAAAATGGAAATATGCTGATTGGGAATCCTTCATAGCTCATAACTTTGTGAGGGGTTGTGTCATTTCCTTGCTCACTCCAGGTGGACCTTTTTGATACCCAAATGTGCTATCATTGTGGTTTCATCTCTGCTCCTCTTCTATTGGAGGAAACGTCAGTGTGTGTAGAGAAAGGAGGCATCTGACACACCAGTCACATTACAGGGAGGAAGGATTTTCTCTTTGATGATACTGTATGTAAGGGGTTTAACTCAGACTTCAGAAAAGGCTAGAGCTCTGCCTCCTCTTGCTCTTGCTTGCCCAGCTGCAGTAGACTGTATATGTGCATGGACATTTAGTAAACATTCATACTGTCTCCAATTGAGGAGTGGTCTTTTGGGAAGAATGGATTGAGTCAAACCTTCATTTTGCTTGCATTTGAGCTATGTTTTTGATCTTGTTTCCAAAGAAAACACAGCTTATTCATTCACACAGTCCACCCACATCTGTTTGTTCACCTGTTTCTGCACTAACCCTGTCTCTGTCTACACTCCCCCATGGCATTTTTTAACCTATCAGTCATTTTCAACCATATTTAAAACAGTCTCAGAGTTTTTATAAGAATTTCAGTTCCAGCAGTTGTGCAGAAATTGGCAGAGAAAAGAGATACCAGTGTGTTTCCCTTCTGAGGATGTGGTGGGCAGAACTCAGCCAGGGCAGCAGCTCCAACCTTCACCCCTGTACCACCCAATGCATCTTGCATGTGTTGTGCCCTACACCAGCTACAGAGTTCACACTCTTTTGGACACAGTGGAACTTAGGGAGGAGACTGGGTTATTGAGATGGGAGAGCATGGGAGGCCTAAGATACAAATCTGTAGCAAGCCAAGCTTCATTAGCTTGGCTTCATACATTGAGAAAGCAATTATAATTTCCAAAGCTTTCACAATATAAGGAGGATATGCCACTTAGCTTAGAAAAATGCCATGTCCTTGAAAAATACCAGTATCATTGAAGGATCCAGGATATGTACAGTCAGTCCTGAGTGCATTGAGACAAAAGGAGGAAAAGTTGTCTAGGCACCACCAAAGAAGCAACTTTGGGATAGCTTGAAATAGAGACATTAGGACCCAAGTAAAAGGTGGAAATTCCTCCGTTGGAAAGAAATCTTACCCAAGGAATCGGTAAACTGTTGAACTAATTATTTCAGGACATTGTAAAGATCAAGAAGTATTCCTGGAGTAGAAGGTTTAAATAATTAAATAAGTAAGAACACTAGGGAAATTCATTTCAGGTTATTTCCAGAGAAGGAATCTACAGTGACTCTCGGATATGGTTATCTACATAGCCCATTTCTGAGAAATGTCCATAGTTGCTGATCTACTGAGGATAAGAAGCTCTGGCTAGGAGGGATTGATTTGTGTTCTTTCTTCTTCTTCATCCACAAATATTTACCAGTTACTGTCTGAAATACTTGCTGGACTTGAGGAGTCATTATCCGGGCCTAGCACTACGGTATTCATTATTTCATCCTCGGTTTTGGGGTATTCTGAGTGCTACTAAGGGAAGGGTGGAATTTGAAACAGGATTAATTGGGAAAGAGTTATGGACAGATTGACAAAGATGCTGTGGGATGAGAAACTGATAATTGTAGCAGATTTATGATGACCTTTATAAATGGGCATTGGAACTTTGAATTCAAGGAGGGAGCCATTAACCCTTTTGCCAATACTAAAAGTAATGTCATAGGATATTTTAAATATGCAAAATTTTTCCTCATGATGACATACTTTCCTTTGGGTCTGATCTGAAAAGCTGTGCATTCTCCCAGGGGCTAAGCTTCAAATAATAGAGACGTGTGCAGGGAAAGAAGCTACTTTCACACTTCATAAAAGCAGGACATCTTTCCATCAGGGAGAAGGCAAGCAGGGTCCCTTCAGGACCTGAAAAGGTGTGTTTAAAACAAAAGTAAGGCAGGTTGAGAAAACTGCAGTGATTATCATGAGGCCAAATATTCCCTGTGTATAATAATCTGATTATTGCAACAGTGACATCATCAGAGTTTCACTGATTTAGTCTATCTGCGGTTCCACCCAGTTATTTCTTTGTGAAAACAAAAACAATGTGGTTATACTATTTTCTCACATTATAAAATGTTTCAGTATTTCTGTTATCTGAAATGTTAATGTTTTGGGAAAATGTGGAGTGCTTTGCTTCAGAAAGGCAATTTGATAAGAATAGTAGCAGATTAATTTAGGATTTGATGGCAATTGCAATATTCAATATGTTGAAGCTAAGATTCGGGGAGAGAGTGAAAATTGTAACTTCCCTAGTGCGTAAGTGGGGAAAGTGAGGAAACGAAAGTTGAAAGCATCTTCCAGAAGAGGTCTATGGTGAACTTCTGGGGGGAAAAAACCCTTTTGCTGAGTTTACAGTCTCCTATGTCAGTATTGTAGCTAAATATAACTTTATTTTCACATTCAAGATGAGATTATTGTCATAAAAACTCAGTGGGAGTGGCTTACACCTTACTACATGGTGATGGAGGACTGCCAAGTAACTGATCAGCAATATCCTGAGAGGCTTTGTACCACCTTTGTGCAAGATGCTGGTCACAGCTCCCTTTAAACTTTGAGCTAATGTGTCCCTTGAATTCCAATGGATCCCACCCATAGCTTTTCCAGGTACCCTTTGAAGTCAGGATCACTTGTGTTCCTGTGGCACAGCACACTTCATCCTACTCTTGGGAACACAGTGCCAGTGTGAAAAGTGCAGATATTGCCCAGACCAGATGAAGGAAGGGTAATAAAACCTGTTGCAGACAGCATGGTTTGTATGACCTTATATGGACAGGTTTTCCTTATTTCCAGGGTAAATATACCTGTTATAAGGGTCTATGTTGGTCAGATGTCTGATAGGAAGAGCAGATTCTGACTTATCTCCACTGGTCTCCTGAATAATAGCTCCACTTCAATGAAACTCTAGTTTCAGCATTCTGGACACAAAAAGTGCACTCTGCCCTTGCAGGAGCAGGAGGGATAATTTTCCCTGTTAACATTCTGGAGCCAGGATAACTGCTTTATCCTGGGATGGCTAATCAGTAAGTTGGATATATTTGCTTCCACAGCTGCCCACAGAGGTGGTGGAGGAAAAAGAGAGAACAGTAGAGAATAAGCCTCTTCCAGCTTCTCCTTTCACTACTTTCCTCAGATACCACCAAAATCAAGTCAATGTAGCTGCTGGAACGTGCACAGGGACAGTGAAGGGTCCAGGCACACAGGGGGCTACCTGGAGCTCCCAAGCATGTCAGAGGAGCCATGTCTTTTCTTACCCCAGCCTCAGGCACAAACATGGCTTGTCCACGGTGAGCAGGATATTCCAACAATACTGTGGTGCAGGGGCAGGCAAGTCTCTCTAGCAGCACTTTTTCTGGTGTGTAAGTGAAAATAGAGCTGGTGATGTTGAACACAAGTTTGCAACAGGAACTTACCATGAATACAAAAAGAATGACAGTTACCTTTATCTATTTGTCTTCATTTCAGTGGACTCTCCCTTCACCCATTCCCACCCTCCTCCGCTCCCTTTCTTTTGGGTGAATAGCAGTTTTTGAACAATCTGATAGTAGTTGCCAGCTCAGCTCCTTTGCTTTTGAGCCATATTTATTACTCATTTCCTGATTTCCTACAAAAGAGCTCTGCTGCCTTTGAGATGTACAGAGGGGTCTCTTTACTGCAAGAAAAGAAAGAAGAAACACAGGGAAGACTTCTGTCCAATCTGTAAGAGGAAACAGGTTCCCCTCACCTTTTTTTTGACTCTCACACAAATTAAAATCAGGGGTTTTTTTCTATCTCTCCATCCCTTCTTCCTCTATGGATCAGCTTTACATTGCAGACAATCATTATCAAGAAAAGCCTAGTAATAATGCACTTGTTGGTAGGGATCTTGAAACTTTGTGTGTTCAGCTGCAAGGAAAGGCCAGAGGTTCCTAACTGATGCATAATTATAAACTGTTTGGTTTTCCAAACTGCTGCTACTGAAGATTAGCTAGACTTGAGAAGGACTGGCTTCAGCATCTGCAGCTGCCACCTCCAGAATCCCTTCCCCAGCCCCACAGTCTCTCTGGCTCAGGCTAATAAACATTAACCCTATTGCTCTAGCTTTTGTTTTCAATTCATGACCTGTTTGTGTTTGACAGCTGGCCTGCCCTGAGAGGACTCGGAGGTGCCCATTAGGGGAGCGAGCCCTGAGACCCAAGAGAGCACAGTGCACAGTGGGTTCTCCACTGGCTGTTGTAGTGAGGAGGCTTTTAACCACCACAGCACAAATGCTGGACAAGCAGTTCCTGAATGACAGTTTTTGGGACTACAGCTGAGGACGACAGTAGTGGAAATGCATGGGAACTTCAGATCTAAAGAGTAAGGTGCACTGTGGGTGCAAGTCTGTGATGACACCCTGGGACAGGGCACAAACATATGGGTCCCCAAGAGGGACCTGGCCAGCCTGATCAATGGGAAATTTAATCTGTCTGCAGAAACAAACCCTCTCCATGTCCTGTGGCATGTGTTTTGGAGTGTATCTGAACCCCTCCAAAGTCCACATGTGAGTCAAGGAGGAATAGAAAGGGAGGCAGGGAAGCACAGTTCATTCATTTAGCTTCCACTCTGCCCTCTCTACTACATTTGATTTAACTCCAATAAATTCTACAGAGGTAAGATCAGGCTTTCTGCCTGCAAAATGGCTGAATCTCAAAGATGGTAAATGGTTCAGTATTATCACACAGTGACTGAGACATGAACAAACCCAGGTGTCCTGACTTTCCCAGCTCTTCATGATTTTTGCTTTCTTCTCTCCCTTTCTGCAAAGACGGTGTGCACTAAAGTGCATGGGAACCGCTACATTTTATACTCACTGAATCCAGCTATTAAATCTGGGATGGTAGACCTTTCTCTTGAGTACCTGCAATTTACAGTCCCTCCTCTCCACATTTAATTGTGTTTGTAAATAATCAGTATATCTTTTGGTGGAAAAATAAAAGTGCAAAGTATCTGTTACAGGATAGATTTGTAAACTAAATCTTTCTTCTGCAAAAAAAGAGATAAAGGGGAGGATCCCTTTGGTAGTTTATTTCCTGCACAATTAAAACGCTCTCACACTGCTGTAAATAAAAGTCCAGTAACCATAGTCAACTGGCACCATGTGGAAATCACTGATTTTCAGGCTGAACAAAACTGTCCTTTTGTACACCTCTGCCATTTGTTGGCACTGAGCCGAAACAGTTTGAGTATGTGTGGAGTGGGAGCTGGCTCTTCGCTTTGTGCCTTGCCTGTGTAGCACCGAACACAGAGATTTTCTGACTTAAAAAGAATATTTTGAGGTCGTTGCAATGGAGAAAATATATAATTATGTGTTGGGTGGTAGGTCATTACTGTGCTGACTGCATTTGTTCCTTAAGCAGCCTGAGAGAAGCCAGTATATCCCAATAGCTAAGAAAGGATTTGCACGCCTGGCTGAGGATCTCAGTGCTTTATCTGCTCTAGTGAACCAAGCCTGCAGCTAGCTAAAATGCAGAGAAATGCAGTAACTCAGGACCCTTTCCTTTGTCACTGAGTTGCACAGTCTTGGACCAGAAGAGTATTTAAGTGGAGAAGTGGGGGACAGAACCTGGACAGAGCCTGGGTGTGGTCATTCCCTAAGATAGTGTGCTCATTAGTTCCTCTTCCTAACTAGATCACATCTTTTTTTTTTTTTTTTTTTTTTTTTTAATGTGTGTGGCTGGGAGGGGAAAAAATATCCATGTATGGTATAAAACTAGGGTAGCTTTATTTTCACATGAAGTTTCACAGTGCCATTTCCTGTCAGCTAAATATCTTGATGGAGGAACCAGCCTCCTGCACTCCTGCCCTATGGGCTATGGGGAGATCCTTGCACAGTGTCAGTAGCAAGTCTGTGATACTTATAGTGCAAAGTGAATCATCTTATTTTTTTCCATTTTAGCATCTTCTCACCAGTAAGATGTGGGTGAATTGAAAGAAATTCAGACAAGAGCCACAAAAATGATGAAGGGCTTGTGAGGAGTTGACTTATGAGGAGAGATTAAAGGAACCAAATATGTATAGCTTGGCTAAGGGATGACTGAGGAGGGGGAGAGGAAGGGAACATGATATTTATCTTCATATATTTACAAGGATGTAAATTCCAAGACAGGAGATGAACTGCTTATGATAGTACAAAGGGAGATTTACTAGGAGTTGTAGGAGGAAATTAAGCAAAGAAAATTTTCTGAATATCAGGAGAATTTTGTTAAGGGTAAGATAACAAGGATAGATGTTTATATAGCATTTTAATAGTGAGAAGGGGCAAATGACACAATGATTCCTGCATCCACTGTTTTGAGGCAATGGAGAAGCATCACTCTACAGCTTTTATTGCTATTTAATACAAGGCTTGGTGCACAGAAGGGAAAGTTTTTCCTCCAATATGTGAATTAGAGATGGCTAAAATCCTTGTCTAACAGTAACTGGTTTTGGCATTCTGTCAGCAGTATCTTGGTGAGACCTTGACCACTTTGCCTGGTCAAACGTTGCATAAGCCAATTGTTGATCACCTATTGTTAGCGTTTCCAAAGACAAACAGACTGGTAGAACTTTTTCCTGGGCAATTCAAGCACTAGATGTGGCTGTCTTTTGGCAGGAGCCTATATTCAGAAAAACATTGGAAAATATGACACTTACTTGGTAAATAAACTGAAACCCATAGCTCTGCTTTCCAGTCTGGGATCTATTCACTTCACAGTTCTAGAACAGTGCTTTCTGAACTTAACAGGAGTTTTCTAACACCAGCCCAAGGAAAGACATCTGCTTAGTAGGGTGGTGGTAAGCCAACACTCGAAGTCCTGGAGGTGGGAATACCAGAATGTGCTTTGCAAGGGGCAATTCCATAAAAGTCTGGTAGGACTATGTAGAGTGGCAAGCACTGGTGTCTTCTGTGTCTCATATCAATTACAGTAACCTTGATCTGATGCCCACAATACCAACAAAGGAGTCTTTCACTTGACTTTGTCAATTAATGGGGAATCCCAAAGATCTTCCAAACTTCACACACTCTTCTAGAGAAAGGTTTCACGTGATTCAAGGCAAAACTAGAGTGGGTTTCTTTATTTTATTTTTTTTCAATGCAGTGTTCTGTGTCTGGGACACAAAAAAAGGTATTGTCAGATGTGTAAATGCAAATTTAATGAGTGCGTAAAAAAACGCCTTCAAATCAATGCAAAAATATTCCACAGTGAAGTCATTTTGATTAAAAAAAAAAAGAAGGAGGGAGAGAAGGAGTTGCCTGAAATAAGCAAAATTTGAAGCTAATGGGAATCTCATTCATTATTTAATCCACTCCTTATCTGAAATGTACAAAAAATGGAATCTAATATGGCGTATGTATGTTGTTGTCTTAGCGAAAAGACAGGGGCAAAGGCCTGCAATTTCACTTAATATATTAAATCCTACTGCAGGCTTTGAGCCAGATTAATAACTCTAGCGAGCTAGAAAATCCCAATATATATTTTTTCTAGCTCCATGCATGGTGCGGCTTGATTCATAAGCAGCTCTACCGCTGGGCTTTATTAAATACAAATAAAATATCTCTTCTGTTGCAAAAGCCCACAAGGTGACAGAAAGAGGAGAAGCAACTGTCCTTGCTAGTTAAAATGTATTTTCTTTGGCTCCCTCCTCCTTAACTCAGCCCCCAAGTCCCAGGTCCCTAGAATATTTATACAGTCATAACCCGGTGCATAGAATCCAGAGGGATAGACTGAAAGGAAAGAATTTGTTCCCAATCACTGGGGCATGCTTGTGCAAAAGACCCTGCAGTATTCCTACCCTCAAGTGGACACGACTGAATTTTATGCCCACTCAGGAGAAGAGTTTAAGCAGCCCAGCACACTTCCTCACAGTCTGGGACAGCTGGTTTATGGCTGATTTAAGTGTGTTACCCAATGACTTGCTGGCAGCTCTGCCACAAAACCTGGGCTAGTGCTTTCTTTGCCAGGTGGCATGTTTGTATCCCAGACTTGGAAAGCAAGAGCAGTGTCAGGGAACTCAAAATCACCAGGCTGGTTTAAACATCATGACATTGAAACTGAAAAGTATATAAGAGACACCCTATATAATTTTAAGCTTCCTTAGAAGCCTTTGCTTGTACATGCAGTGACAGCAAAATAAAGGATTTAGGGGAAAAAAAGAAAATCAAAGTTACATGTACAACATAGTCCTGCCTATAAATTGCAGCACTAGTTTGGGAAATCAAACCTTTTTCTGACAACACTGAAACACATCCTGTATACATAGCTAAGGATGCACTTAAATGTCCTGAAAAGAGAAGCATTCATTCATTTACTTATAATCTTGTCCTAGGTATTGTGTCTGTATGCACAATATTCAAAGCCAGATTCTTGGGGTCTATATTGGAGTAAATGGACAAGCCTTCACAGAGAGTCAAATTAGATCCTGTTGCAACCCTCTGCTTTAGTATCATATAAAGCCATAAAAACCCACATGAATATGCCTTGAGTTTATCAATGATGAGCCCTGCGTTGGACAACAGAAAAAAATCTAGGAACACGTTTCTCATGGAGGTAGACCTGCTGAAGTAGATACAGTACAAGTACGTAGGAGCCAGATCCTTCTCTGGAGAGATTAAGACCAAGATAGGCAAAGGAATTAGTGGACAAAGTGGAGAAAAGTATTAAGTGTTTTGCAGTGGGCAGAGCTGGACTGATATAGAGCAGGAGGGAGAAAACATGCAAAAACACTATGGAGGAAGATGATGCCCTCTTCTTAATGGCTTTTTTAAGCCATCACTTTGTCTTTCTAAAGCAAACAGAAGAATAAGATCTTAGTTAATTTATTTCTCTGGAGAAATGGAGCTTTACATGTACTGGAACAGGATAAAATAACTTCTCCAATGTAATTTCCCAACTTTTTCTCCTTTTTGTTTTCATTCTTAGATGACCAAAGGGGGTTGTTTCGTTTTAACTAAAGGAAGATGAAAAACAGGGACTTAAGTTAGTGCTTCAGGTTTTCAGATATCTGGTGGTGAAATAAGAAAGCAGTGGATTTTATTGCTGTGGGGTTTTTTAGGGTGGGAAATCAGTGCAAAATTATTTTTGAATCTACATTAGTAACTTGATGGATTTTTCCACTCACTGATGGCACAGACCCAAGGATTCCAATCCTGACTGCACTGAACTGATGGAAGTGGTGCCCAAAAGGACCAAGGACAAGGGCATGATGCAGGAGGAGGGAGGAGTTTTCTGTCTGTGTCTGCGAGGAGTGTGTTGTGCTTCTGGTTGGGGAGTTCCATGAAACTGCTCTGGAGTCACTGCAGCATCTCTACAGTGAATAACGTGGAGAAATTTGAGGCTGATGTGGGCTACTCCAGTCATACTTCACAGCTGAGTCAGTCTTCAGGACTCTTGTTGTTGGCTTGTTACAGTGTGTATTGCCATGAGCACAGGAGGTACGATTTGAAGGTAAAAGACCTGGAACTACTAAGTGCTTACCACATGCAAAATGAAAAGAGGGTCCTTGACCTGAACTGCTTGGAGATGTGAACGCCTGAGAGAGGCCACAGCAAACAGATGGAGGGAGAGCAAGGTAATATAAAGCGGATTATGATTTGGTTGGGAAGTTGCAGTGATAGCACACTAGCTGCCTCGTGGGTGTTGAGTGGTTTGGAAGTGTCACTGCAAAGGTGAGTTTCAAGGAGGGATGATGAGGCCGACTCTGTAGTAGATGCCTCTGATGTTGGCAGGACTTTCACATCCCTGGTACACAAAGGTCTCTGGACAGTAGAAACAGCTGACATAGCTTTGGGGTTAAGCCAACACTATCATGCTGTTAGGATGTTTATCAGAACCAACCGTTGCAAAAGGCTCTCCCTTGCCTACCTCAATACTGGGGACTCAGAGGATTTTGAGGACAGAGCATATCATTTATCCTGACCTTCTGGATGTAATAGAGGCCACGGGATTACAGTGAATCTTGTACTAGGTCCCAGTCACCTGGGCTGAATCACAGCAGCTCCCTCAGAAAGGCGTGCAAGCCTAATAGAGAGCCTTGAAGGGATATGGTTTCTCACCCTTCTATAGGGTATGTGTACATGTTTGCACAGCATGTGAAAAATAGTAAGCATATATTTGTGTATTTTTTTAGACTGTCAAATGGGTTTAGGGGCCTTTCTGAAAAGCTCAGGGGTTTTGAGCAAAATTGTGTACTGCAGAGGCAGCAACTGTGGGCTAATTTGAAAAATTCACACTGGACACTGGGCTGAGATGTGCCCTTTAAATGATGGTCAGTGAACCAGGAAGAATTTCCTGAGTGCAGGAGGACCTCAGCAGAATTGTTTCATGTCTGCAAGTGTGTGGCTAAGCAGTTTAAATGGAAATAGTACTAAGGGTATATTGTTTGGCTTGCATTCAATGTGCTTATCCTGTACTTCAAATACTCACGATTTTACATGAACTTAAGTTCAGCAGAAATATTTACAAAATTTAAAAATACTTAAGTGATATTAAAAATCCTTATTTTAATTTTGGGGTTCTTTTCCCCCTTTTTTTAGCTCCAAATACCATGTCATTTCTTCCTTTTTCATTTTCCTTTTATAGAACTCCACATTCAAGGGGTCCACAGATGATAACATTGGCTGTGAACATAAGCAATGAGATTTTAGCTAAAGGAATAAGATTCATGAGATGGGTTTTTTTCTGTGCCACAAAATTGATGTAGAAGCCCTGGTGGGACATGGGAACTTTATGAAAAGGAGCAGTTAAGGAGAGGGGAGGTAGTTGGTTTCACAGATTCATTAGCTATCTTGTTTAGCTATATGTTAGTGAACTGGGGGCATGAGTTTTCTTCTGGGAACAGTGTTGAACACAACAGAGTCCTGATCATTAATTGACACTCTAAATGGAAGTGGAAAATAAAAAATTAACATAAGTTATAGGAAAATTTAAATTAACCCCAGAAGTGATGTCACTAACTGAAGGTTGTTGTCAACATCCTTCTAAATTTCTGCTATCCATTACAACCCCCTTTCTCTGTTGAGATCTTTGTAAGCTCTGAGTATAGAGTCCAAAACCGCAGTTTCAGGCCCTGCTAAGAAATCGTGTTAGCACTAGGACAGAAAATTGATTAGTCCGTTTTCTCTGTTCCAACTTAAGAGAAGAGTGAAGCAGTAAATAGTGTTAATGCCGAAAAGTGAATTAGATCTCTAACACTGTTTCTGCTTTAATAGTTTTTTCCATTTGCTAATAGCCCAGATAATAGCAACTGCCCTTCAATAACATGTGTTGTTTTGTTTGTATCTTTCTTCTGACAACATCTTTTTAAAACAATATGTTACAGCTCATTCATGAAATAGTTATCAATTCTATCCTTGTTTGTTTCTTCAGGCAAGCTAAGTATGTCCTTGTTAACACTGGCTGTCGGGCATTGTGTACCTGCGGGCTGTGTTTAGCTCCCGCTTTTTAAGGGTCTCTCCATCAATTAAAATTGCAGATACAAATTTCAGGTGCTTTGGAACAGGGCTTTCAAATCCAAATGCCGATTTCACACTTCATTGGAAAGCGGGGCTGCATAGACGGGTGGTGCCCGCTGCTATAGGCAGGAGCAGGAGTGTCCCTTGAACACCAAAGATGCTGAGCCAGATTGAAGTTTGAGGTCCGCAAACAAGTCTGTTTGATATCACCTTTTCCAAAGCTGCTTTCTTATTCATCTCAAATTTCTTCTTAAACATACTTTTACAAGCTGTTCTTGTCAATTGTAGTTTTCTTACCTACTCATTGCTTCCTCTAAACATTTTCCAACAGTGTTGAAAACAACTGATCTATTATGTCACCTGTAGCTAATATTCTTTATCATTATCCCCTCAACAAAGCAAGTGGTGTCATGTTCTTGTAGGGTTTCTTCTGTTTCTGCCTTTGCAATCCGTGTGCTGCTCCATGTGATCATTTGAGGGAGCAGGTTAAACTTGCTATAAGAATTTGATGTGTCCGTAGCACTCCTTAGTTCCTGTGTTTGTTCTGAAATACTATATTTGTCTTGAATATTATGGTTCCCAGCTAAGTATCACATATGGAGGAAAAAGTCTGTCGAGTTTCAGAGTCTGTCAAATACAGTCCATAATGTACAGCATTAGGACTCTTCCACATGCAAAGCCTGTGCTTTTGAGGTGATTCCCATGTGTTCTTTGATGATTCAGTGACAATTTGTGATTTGGTATTGCCTAGCAATTTCCTTTTCTTTCATTGTACCAGACTTAGCAATCCACCCCATTCTGTTTTATCCAAGCATTTCAATGACTAAATTATTAGGAAACTAGGGCAGAGACTATTTACTTTGGGGTATCTATTCAGTAGTTTTCCCAAGTATTTAATCTCAGATTGGTGACTGTAAAGCTACAGCAATTTGTAATTGCAATTACTGAGTGGTGACAGTTAAATGGTATGTAATAAGAGCCTTTTAGCTACATACTGAGTTTTATCCTAGTTTATCACTGACATTTCATTCTAAGAAAAAAATCTCATAAAGTTTAAGTTTTGTAGATATAGCCAGCTAGACCAGAAATGTTTGCAGAGGAGTGTTCCTCCATTGGTTCTCTAATGCAATCCTTGGTAAAATAAATGTTTAATTATAAAATGTTCTTTTAATGTATTTGGTAGTTCAAAGACCTGTGTTTTGGGGTTTTTTTGGTTGGTTGGGTTGGGTTGGGTTGTTTGGGGGTTTTTTTTGTTGTTGGTTTTTGTTTGTTTGTTTTTTTACTTAGAATTGCTATTTATTTGGATCTCAGAATATATGTCTAGATTTTTGTTAAATGCAATATTCTGGTTTGAATTTATATCTTTAATGAATAAACTGATTAAATTAGCATGGAAGAATTATTAGATTACTGAGTCCTCAAATCCATTTGAATAGCCAAATTTCTTGTTCTGCAACAGTGTGTAAAGCCTGCACCTAACCTCTGGGTGAGAAAACTCACAATTGTCTATGTGGAAAAGCTCTCTTGCCACGTATTCCTGGGAAGCATTTCTCTCCCTTTGGCTGTAATGACAGTTGTGATTGTTTGGCATTTTGCAAGACTGGCTCACAGTCCCAGTGCACACGATTCTCACTTAGCAGATGCTTTAACTTTCTGATACTCTACTCTTTTCAGGTCTGTACTTTTTCCTTTGATTGAATCTTTTCTGAAATGGAAAGCAAAGACTGCTACTGCAAGGATGCCTGATTCCCCATCCCCAAGTGAGCCATCCATCCCTTCCATGTTCTGCAGGAAAGCGAGTAAAGCTTGGCCAGAAGATGAGCATGGGAAAAAGTTTCTGGAGTGCAAGTGGGATGTTTGATAAATTACTGGCCATCGTATCTTTTGTTGCACTGTGGTTGTGAATAGTCCAGACATCACTCTGTTGTTTTTTAGGTTTTTTTTTCCCGAGGTTATTTCTTAGATTAAGTAAAGCATAATAGCGTGATGTAGTTGAAGTTTATAAGGAAAGAGGTTAGAACATTCATTAAACTTTTCTGAATTTATCTCACTCTTCTTGCAAGACAATTTCTTTTAAAGCCAAAGCCAGATACTTGAATGAAAAATGACCCATCTCCTTAGCTCTCCTATCCACCACTTTTCATGAAAATTGACCTCTCTATTAGATCAACTAATCAGTGGAGCATAACTGAGGTTTAATGGCCGTCAAAGAGAAAACCAATTTAGTTTCAGCCTCTTTGACAGGAGTGCATCTGCAGGACTTTGAGCAGACCGATCAGATGGAGTTTTTCTAGTTGTTGTGCCAAGTCTTCGCTGAATTTCAAGTAAAGATCTCTCACAACTGTCCTTTTACTACTGGTGCTTTGTGCTAAAAAAATGTGGGTGTTTCACAAGAGGTACTGGCAAAGCCTGGACTTACAGGTATGCATGAGGACTATCTCAACACTCTGTTGGAGTATGGGTAAGGGATGTAGACTTTCTTCAAACTGCAGAAAGTCCTGCATTTCTTTTCAAGCGCCAAGAGGCATCAGCAACACTAATGGGAAAATTTTCTCTAAGTATCAAAAGTATTGTCTTCTGGCTATAGAATCTATTTGCATCCCAGAATGAATTCTGGAATTAAATAAGGTGTTTCAAATGCAGCAATTATATTATTATACTATATGTTATTATTTATGGGTTTATATATTTAGCTAGCTAGATAGGTCTAAGTTATAATTCCTCTCTAGGAAACTGCTCTTTGCTAATCGGACTGTATGCAGTAACATGTTAGGGAGGGTTGGCTGCTTGGTTGGTTTCTTTTTTGGTAGATCAGAGTTAAAACTTAGATGTGGACCGAAGAAAAAGATTTGGGAACCTCCAGACGGGTATGATGTGCGTATATCCAGCTGATTGAGGTTGCATTTTCCCATAGGGTTTTGTTCAGCATTCCTGCTGAGTAATCTGAACATACTCTAACCTACATCTGCACATCACTGTAAGGTTTCAGTGCAAAGTATTTCTTGATTCACATTAGCCTTAATTCATAAGAGTTTCTGGTTGTTTTTCTTTCTTCTTTATTCCTTCTACTGTAGCATTTCTTTCAACTTCCAGATGTGTTCTGTGACTTCATTGATCTTGGGATGGGGTACAGGTTAAAAAATAAAATAAATATTTTTTTATAATGCATTTGATATGGAGAGTAAATATGTTTCCCATTCTTCTTCTTTGTGTCTCTCTAGACTCTGATCCAGTGGAACCCATTGCTATACGCATCAA
>JAOXXN010000364.1:6311243-6322986 GCA_026770055.1 Myrmophylax atrothorax
TGGGCTACAGCAACAAACCTGATAGAATTCCCTAAAGGAAACTGCACTTTCTGAGGCTTTCAAAGATCTGTTGGTAGAGATAATTTTTCCTGTACTCTTTCCTACCAATGTTCCTCATGGTCTGAACAGCATTTTAAAGAGCATTTTTCAGACCGCAGAGGCTTTCCTGCAGGGTGTCCCTTCCACCAGAGCAGAGCAGCTACTACACTTGTTTCTTCACTGGGGTGAGAGGATTGGATGGAGACCTGCCGTTCCTGTTCCCTTGCCAATCCAGACCCAGTCGTGCAGGGAAGAAAGAAAATGAAACTTGCTCTTGGGATCAGGAGAGCAAGATGGGAATAACTCCTCCTTGCAGTTATTTCCAGCCCAAGATTAGCTAATTTCTGAGTGATGATGCTCCATTAGGCATTGGGGAATTGGGCTGTCCAGCCCTACGCTGCCAGAACATCAGTCCTTTCACAACGATCAACCTATTTTTAATTCATCAGCAGCCAAATCTCGGGGAACAGCTCTGTGTACATGCTTATATGTGTGTGTGAGATAGTTATGAAAGACCCGTCTTTGACCTCCTCACTTTCAGCAGAAGGTTATTGTCTTAAATAGCACATCCAGCTTGCAATTCCCTTTGATCCTCTGAAACTTCAGCTCAGCCACATGATATAATTTTCATCCCCCTCTCCAACTCCTTGCAATCCCTCCTCCCCATCCGCCTCCCCCTAAACATTCGAAGACATTATAGCAGGAACTAATTTTGTCTGGACTATTATTAGATCATGAGATCAGGGCAACATAGAGGTCGTAAAATGTTTCATTCTCTCAGAATGGCCATCGTGCCCCTATCAGGTACCATAACGTTAGGTTTGCTTATTGTGCAGATTGCTTGAGTTGCAAATTGCACATTATCCAGCTTAAACACCTGGCATTTACATTCATTATAACCCTGACACCCCCCCTTTATGGCCTCCCGTGAGGGTCTTCCAATTGGTCAGAAGCGCAAATGAATGTTTTATGATTATGATGAATAATGTGAGGGGCTGTGGAGGGGAAAAAAAAAGGAAAAAGGAGAGAAAGAAAAAAACAAGAATGAGATGTAGGCAGAGGGAAGACTTTATAGAGTGCTTTGACAATGCAGAGCTTTTTGTCTGAGGTGAGTAGTGATCTCTGTGGCTGAAAAAGGACTCGGCATAGCTGAATGGATCTAAACCAGAAAAAAGTAATTTTCAGAAAGGAATAAAGATGTGTCTTTGTTGAAAAAAAACCATAAAGGTATTGGACTCCTGGCACTAAACAAAGAATTGGAAGAAGGGAGTTACGTTCATGGTGAGATTTCTTGTTTCTCAGTGATTTTAGGCCAATACCAGTGTATATTTCCATGCCTCAGTTTCCTCTTAAGCACAAGTGGATTTGGCACACTCTACTCCTCCTCTTCTGCCCCCACCCAGTCTTAGGGTCTTTACACTGAAACAGACCTTTCCCCAGACTTTACAGACCTCCTTCTTTTCCTAAGAAAAGACACTTGGAGACTTGCTGGTAAACTTGAGTCAGATCTAGATGGGGTTTTAAGACGAGTGACTATAACATCCAAATCAAGAGCTATTCTTTCAGTGTTTTTCTGCCTCATTTGCAGCATGGGGAAGGGTCATAGCTTTGAAATAGGAAGCTGCAAAGTAAATGTATGAAGCCATTTACTGCATGGCTTCTTGGGCATTTGGCTTTTTATTGGCTCCTTCGTTTCTGCTGTCAGTGGCTGCTGGGCCAACTCTATCTCAAGAAGTCATGCTGCATTTTGAACTTCGGTGTTATATTTTCAATTTTATACCTCAGACAAGACCTAGTTCCACTACCCTAATGCTGTTATGCCTCAAGATTGTTTTTCAAGGGCCAGCAGAAGGTGGACAAAGCTTATCTCTTGCCTCTGAGGCCATCTTCAAATTTGAGGAGCCTTGAATATAATTTTCTTTCCAGAGAAGCTGTGGCTACTTTGCCATTGACTTCAGTGGAGCCAGAACTTCAGGGCTTATTTCATAGGCTGTGGTCAGATAGAAAAGTTGGAAAAAACAGCCTTTCCCTTGTGGGTCTTTCATAGCCTAACAAGAGTCTGAAAATTGCCTCTGGGTTTGCTAGTGCCATATCTTCCCTCAGGAGGCACACAGATGCTCCAAGCAGGAAGGAAAAAAAAAAAAAGAAAGAAAAAGAAAACCAACTGGAAAAAAAAAAAGACTAAACAAAAAGTCTAAATGAGACTCCATGTCTCCAGAGATTGTTTCTGTGCCTTAAATGATTTTAATTAATAAATAAATAAATGGTATTCTAAGTTGCCCGGGAGAGAGACTGAAGTTCTGAGATATTTTTAACCCCTCACTCTTCCCACCCCCCATCCACCCTCCACCAGTGTTGTTTTGTTTCACCTCTGAGCAGGATCAGCTAGTTGCTGGGTGCTGTTGTGTGTGTCTCAGTCTGGACTAATGAGACTTTAATGTGATGGAAACCTCACAGCAAGGGCAAAGATAGATTTGACTGCTGCGTTCAGGACTTGTGTGCATTGCGGGGTACCAGCTGGGCAAGGAAGGGTGAATTTAAAGGTTGGGTTTGTTACAGTCTCACAATTTAGAAACAATCACGTGGAATACTGATAATCAGAGATTTTAAATGCAGTCTTGGGGTCTGCACAAAGCTGAACTAGTTGAGTAGCATACTGCTCTGTGTTGCTTTTTCTTTGAGGTAGTTCACTTATTTATGATGGGCACTGAGTTCAGGGAAGACACATACCCAACTTAAATTTATACAGACTTTAGAAGACTGAAAAAGAAAAAGAAACAGGAATATATGCCAGACTAGCATGACATTGAGAATGGATAGAAAAGACACTGCTGGAAAGTCTTCTGCCTGAGCTCTTTGCCCAGCATAGCCAAGAGCAACACACAGGACAATGGGATAGATGTGGGTTGTTGTCCCTTACAAAGGACATGTATTTGTCAGTAGTCTTGTAGTCTACTGGTACGTAACCTAGGATCTCCCCTTCTAAAACATAAATCTTGCTTGATTGCAGCAAAGGGTTCATCTCATTAACAGAAGCAGAATAGGCTCATAAGCGCAGAAGGTGACTGAATCAGCAAGGAAGACCAGTGCCAAGTCTTAGATGGTTGTCAGCATATTGGAGCCTTCATATCTATGCATTCTTTAATTTTTCAGAATAGTCCTTTAATTGAATTATCAACCATTGATGAAAACACACCCTTTGCCTACCACAGGCATAGTGAGACCAATTCCACGGTATTCTTGACATATCAGTTTCTTATGGCAAAATCCTACAAGACTCAATAGGAATGAAATCATCTGATTTTTATAGAAACAACTCTGAGAGGGCATATAATCCATTTGATAATGTTTTGATCTCATGGACAGATAGCTGTGGATGTTTCGATGCATCCTAAAGATTTTTCTCAGATAGTATTCAATTCAATCCTATAGATATGTGTACATCTCTCCCATATCTGTAGGCAGTACAGATATCTGCTGTGCTCAAGATAGCTATGTAAGCAAAAAAGATTAATCCAAGGGAGGAGGGTACCTTTTGGGTTTACCAGTTACTTGAAAACTACTCTTGTGTAAATGTATCTGAATCTTAATAGAACTGCTTGATCGAAACAAGGGCCTGTTTCTACCTCTGCTTTGGGTATTATAGAACAAGTTCTAAAATCCATGGAAGGGATAAGTACAGAATAAACTGAGTTTCTTCTCAACTTTGTTCTCATGTGGTTGACTTATGCCTAGAAGCATGAGGGTTATTTCCCTAGCATTTCTTATTCGAGACAGTGCAACTGTGGATATTCTCATTATGCATATAAATGTCTAATCCTCTTTGGAATTACGGTGAGGTCTTGGCTTTCGTGGAACCTTGTGGCAATTTGTTGCACAGGGTAATTATGCACTGTAGTTAAAAAATAAATAAAAATCTTTTGTCTGCTTCATATTCATTCTCTTTTCAGTATACTGAGACTCTTCCTGAAACTGGTAATATATGCATATTATTTTATGCAGGATTTTCACAGAAAGACTGCTGATCAGGATAATGGTTACTTGGAAGAATAAGGACTGTGCTTTCTGATCTCAGGAATTTCTTTCTTTGTATCTGTTTCTTCAGATTTTGAGAATACTTGTTTGTTTGCCTGAATATCACTACCACATTAAAAAAATATATAGGTTTAGGTACACATTCAGTTTATGTAACATGATCCTCGAGTTGAAGGTTGTGTTTAAATGAAAAAAAAAAACCAACACAAAAACCCCAAACCAATTTGAATGAATATGCAAAAGAGGGATGCTGCTGGGCAGTATATCTGGGAACATGGTGGATCTTCCATCAGTAGGAGATGTTCGCATGAAAATTAGATTGTGTTTTAAAATGTGCTGTACACTAGACAAAATAGAGGGACATGATGCAAAAACCACTGTGTAAGATTCTAGGAGAATGTTTTGTATATGAGGTCAGACTAAAAACTACAGTGTCTCCTTGTACACCTAGAGTCTCTGAATGTAGAAGAAAAGATGAAATATTACTTCTTATGGGTTTTAATTAATTTTGTTAGACCAATTTTGTGTTAACCTCTTGTTCCAAGCTGTTGAGATGTTTTTGTCCCAGTCATTATTGGCTTGCAAATTTATTGGTTAGTTAGATTTTTTGGGTCATATAACATTATTATAAATAAAAGTGTTGCAGAGGTTGTTGTTCAGAATATATTCCCCTTTGAACTGAGTAGGATGTTATCAAATTTTAAGTTTTCTGTAGCAAATGAGTCAATAAACCTGATGCTATAAAATAGAAAGTAAAATCTTTTCAGGGGGAGTTTTCAATATTCTTATAAGACATGAGAAATTGGGTGTGAATCTCTCTTGAATTTTATGATGTGGCTCAAAATATTTAGAGATGGCTGATAGTTTCCTGTTAAATTCCAATGAGTTGAGAAATGAGACAAAGATGGAGCCAGTGGAAGGAAGTGGAGGTCTTTTGCTCTTAGTGATTTATGCTAGCTGACGTCTCCAATTATAATTCAAATTCGCAATTTCCTCTTAATTGTTTTATGGAATCATTACCTTCAGAATACCTTTTTCATGTCTATGTGTAGGGCAGTTCACTGACTCCAATCCTCTCTTTAAAGTTTGCCCTTTCTTACCTGTACTGTTCCTTCACTTTATCTGATTCCTGCCTTGGTATCTGCAAGGGGCTGATGTTGTCTGAAGCTACAGGAACAGTACAAAGCTGCCACTCATAAAATGATTTTCAAACATGAGAAACAGAGTATTCAATTTTCCTGTCCAGAGCTGCATACTTAAGTTGGCATTGATAAATCTGCTCTTTATTTGGTGTCACAGAAGTCAAGACCAGAAAGATTTCCTGATACTTCTGGATCTCTCCCTCTCCATCTGTGTGGTGGATAGATCTTCTCCTGCTATGAACCATGAAAGAGCTGTACCACAGATGCTGCGGACTGATGCAAAGCTGGTGGTGGAGACCAGCTGCAGTTTGTGGGACTGGGACACCTTATGCTAGCTGAGGGTCAGTAGGGAATGGTGGACCTTGTTGGGACTTGTACCTTGGACACACTCAGTTCTTTTCTCCCAGGATTTCTTAGCATCCTGTTATTTCCTTCTCCCTTCACAAAAAAATATCCCAAACTACCAGAATGATGGCCTGTCTCACCCTGTCCTCCTCCTCCTCCTTTCCCAACTAGATCATGCTGTGAGTCTGCAAAAGTTTAGCAATAATTAGTGCCGACCTCTAGCTGCTCACTGTTTGCTGGGAATCCGGGTTGTCAGCTCCGCCTGTCAGAGGGCTGTGAGGAAATGAAGCATTGGGAGGCACAGAGATGTGGGAAGGAGGAGGAGAGATGTCCCCGCGCTACAAAGAACATTGCTATTAAAGTGTCAGTTTTTTGGTTTACTGTTGCAGTTTGTGTGAAGAGTTTATGGATCAGCAGATAACAGTAATTATCACAGAGACTTTTCTGCTAAAGTCTAATCTAACCTTTTATAGTTTTGTACCACAGGGCCTCCTTCTCCTCACCCCCTCTTATTTTTTAAGAGCTTATTGGGTGATTTTATTATTTTATTTTTATTTTTTATGGTCTTTAAATCATCAAAGTTGACATCAGACACCTTCACACAAAAAAAAGGATGCATAGATTAATTGAATGAGGGGGAGGATGGTAGGGTTTTATTAATAATACCAATCTAGAGAGTTTATTGTAGCAAACCCCAGGAACAGATTAACTGTATTAAAGGGAAAAGGAGGGGGGAGTAGGGAAGAGTAGAAAATGTTAGTCAAGGTGAGATGCTGTCCTCAGATTTAAAGCAGTTGAAAATTTATTGAATAACATTTAAGCCTTGCAAATACTGGTCCCAATCCAGAATCGTTCTGTCAAAGGAAATGCCTTTACTCTCACTTTGGGAACAGAATGGGTAGGCTTATCCAAAAGGTAGAAGTGAGGAAAAATTAATTAAAAAACAACAACAAGAAGAACAACAAAATCATCACCAACATTGCTTGAAAGGATTGAAAAAGTACCTCAGGGCAACTTTCTAACAGTTCTGTTTGGTTGGTTGGTTGTTTTTTTTTTTTTAAAAAAAGGAAATTGTTTGGGATAGAGGTATTGAAAACTTTACTGAAGTGTCTTTTGCTTTTCTTTTACTGAAAAGCAATTTTTCAATGAGAATGTCTCAAACACTTATAAAACAAGGTGTGCCATTTTAACAGAGAGACAAAGGCTTTCATTATTTTTATTGCTCGTACAGCAGAGTTTGCTCTGCAAGCATTTTGAAGAGGTCTGGATGGGGTTAAACTCCCACTTGGTAATAGTTTTGCCCCTCTCTTTCTTGCTACTCCCAATTCTCCAGAAGGAAAGAAGTAGCTTTTGAAACTAACAATGCAACATTTTCTTTTCCCTGCCCTTTGTGTTTTCCTTCAAAACACTTCAGAACTGTCAGCACTGGATTTTATTTTCTTTGTATTTCCTAATATGGTAAAAATCCTCCCCAAATGGAGTATTTATTTCAGTTTGCTTTAAGTGTATGTGTATGTTTCTGGCAAGTTCTTGATTCATGATCGTATGGTGGTGGTTTGGGGGCAACACCACAACAATTAGAGCCCCAGTACAGCAGGCACTATTCGGGCATGTAGGAGGAGGTGAGAACTGCCCTAAAAAGCTTCAAATTCAACAGGGAAGACTAAAAGAACTTCATTTTGAAGTGGAAAGTTGATGCACAATGGACAAGACACCTTTTCAAGTGTTGATGCTTGCAGCATGGATAGCACTGACCATGAGCATGATCCTTAGCTATCTGAAACCCCTCAGATGTCAGAGTAAGCCACAGCCCAGCTGTGCCAGTTCTTTGGGACCCGTGAGTCTCTGGATTTTGGCAAATCATTACACTTGACTTAATTTCTGATCACATTTCTAAACAGGCAACTGATGATCATAAGGATGAATATTGTATGGATAGGAGCAGTATCCTTTGCATGAAAGATTTTAAGCTCTTCCATTCACGTGTAAGTTAATTTTCTGCAATGCTGCCAACATAGACTACTTAGGGTTGGGGGCAACTACTTGCGTTTTCAGTGGGGAAGAGGAGAGATAACCCAATATGAGCTACACAATCACTGACCCCCTGTAAGAAGAATTAATTATACAGAAGGGAGTACAAGTGAAAGGGAGCTTGGTGCAATAATAACAAAGTCTTTGTTAGCTAAAAGTTTACAGATGCAACAGAAGGAAATAATTCTGTTAGCCATGCCCATCCACCTGCACAAAGACTGTTACTGTGGTTGGTTAGGAGAAACTAAAGTCAAACTAGAGCATTATTAACACCTCTGTTTGTCTAATGAAAAGTTCCTAGGCAGGAGAGAGGCACAAATCATTATGGATTAATTCAACCTCAGCCAAAAATGTGCAGTGTAGTTCGTAACAGAATTTGAGATAACATGACCATTTTAAATGCAGTGTAGTGTCAGGGGTGTCTCCTCACTGGGCTAGCAGTAAAGGATTTACATTATTTCCTCTGCCAGTCCAAGAAGCAGTCATCACAGAGGATCCATCCAGTCTATAGCTCTGTATATCCAGATTTGTCATGGATGACTGAGACTGTGATGAGATATATAATTATTTTTTGTGTGTGTTTCTTCTTATGAATCTGTATTTCTGCTAGTAATGGAGGACATAGTTGGGTGGGCTTCTGCTTCTGTTGTGCCATGTGTTTCAATCACAGATGACTTAATTTAAGGGATTTACTATTCTAAATCAAGTTCCAAGAGCTTTCCTCTATGGAAATGTCAAAACAACATTGAGGGTTAAATTGTTTGCATTTAAGGTATCAAACTGAGATTTGGGAGATCTAGTTCCTCTTTATCACACTCTCTCTTTGCTCTTGGTTTCTGCTTGTGAAATGAAGGGATATTTCAGCACAGACATATCTGGATTTTAGTACACTGAAGAGCAAGGTTTGCTTTGACAGAGTAATTCCATATAGCAGCTCAGGCAGCTTCTCTGTTTTGTGTTTTGTCTTGTCTCCCTGCTGGGCAGGCAGAATTTCAGGTCTCCAAAACTGTCCTGTTGAGGTACTGAAGTGTTGCTTCCTGCAGGGTCACCAAGGGACAGTCATGAAAAGGCAATACCGAGACAAGCTACAGTATCTGGAAGACAACATGGGGAAAAACATCCTTTAAATTTATTTATTGTTAAAGAAATATAATGGCATTGGACAACAGTCACTTTTCAAGTTAAAAAAAATATCAGGGAGATGTGCGGGGTGTTACTGTTCTCGCCTCTGTGGGGACATAGAGCCTTGGTGCAGAAATCCACTGCTGGTGCAAGCTACCTGCCATGTCCTGCTCATCATTTAATTCATAGGAAATGTCCTCAATGTACAGGCTTTCTACTGGTGCTCAGCACAAGGATGAACTCACCTTGGGGGAATATTAGGTGCCTAAGAGCAGTATCTTTCTGGATGCCAGGCATGTCTTCTTTACGTCTTTTTCTCCTACTGTTCAGAAAGCTCTGGTTTATAAAATTTGGGGAAAAAAATCACCAAACAAACAAAAACCTCAAGAAACAAAAAAACACATACAACAAAACATCCCTCAAACTTTCACCTTCTTCCTTTAAGTATATGAGCCCAGCCCTCTTCAGCCTAAAATGACAGAGGAAGGGCAGGAACAATGAACATGAAATGCAACAGTTCACTTAGCAGGAGAGCAGACTCCTGGTGTCTCAGGTCTCTCAGAAGCCACAGTCAAATAGCAGATGTGGCACTGGTGATCAGGCTTTGCTCTTGCTGCATTTAGCACAGCCAGAGGATTTGGACTGTTCAAGTCACTGTGAAAACAAACCTTCCTCTTTTTTTTGGGGAGGGGGGGAAGGGGGGGGTGTTGTTTTTGTTTCTGTTGGTTAGTTGGTTGGTTGGGTTGGGTTGGTTTGTTTTAAATCTGAGAATGAAAGGAAAATAAAATGTCCATCTTCCAGATACAGAGACGTGCAGTCTTATTTATGTCATAATGGGAAATTTCATCTTTCAGATCCTTCTCTGGATGCCTCAGATTTTGACATTGTTTTTATAATCTCTGTCCCCTTCCTTTGCCCTTCAGCAATACTCACTATTGTTTATCTAGGCCCTTCCTCAGTCACCTGAATATATGTCTTAAAAATTGAATTTATTCTACAGAAGTAGCCCTATTATATTTTCTCTAAAAATTGGAAGGAAATTGTTTCCAAGAGGGTATATGGCAGCTTGGATTGCAAAGTCTACCGGCACCTTCTTTCTTGAGCTCCAGAATATGTAGCCAGAGAGGCCTTTATTGTTACTGATCTTTTAATTTCTGAAATTAACCATGTAACCAAAGGCAGTAGCTCATTTCATAGATTTGCTGGGCAGCGAAGGAGCCAGGGACAGATATCCAGGCATTTTTACTTTGGCTGCAAATTGATTTTAGCTCTTGCTCTGGAGTTTGCAGCTGGCCTTTGACATCTGGAATAGCATTTGCTGAGGAATATCCAGCACAAAATTAAGGACTGCAAAAACTTTGGTTTGGACATTCTCTCTGCAGGAGTGAATCTTCCTCCCAGTGAGTGCAAAGGAAGGGTGGGAGATTGACTTCTCAGAGTTCTTGGCACTTCTTCCAAAGCCCCTTGCAAGCCTCTGAGCTCCCTGCAGTAGCCTTTTGGGGGTTCATACTTTTAACCTTCTTTTAGAATTGGAGACGACAGAGCTGCCTAGAGGTCATATCAGAGACATGGCATAAATGCTTTTATTCATGGTTTGACACTCACAGGGCACCCAAAGGCCTTAGGTTTGATGATTGCAAACCTCAGAAGACCTATGGAGGTGTCTGAGTTTAAGTACGCTGGTTTTGAAAGTTTTGTCCTAAGAGATTTAACAAAAGTGATGCTGCTATGTTGGGGATGGAAGCAGACACAAAATATAGGAGTCTGGCTCTCCACATGCTTCCCTTAAACACCAGTTACATTCTCTCTCTTCTGCTATGGTACAGCAGATTATGGCAGTTTACATGGTTATGGAAAATTGCAGGGATTTTTGCTGAATTTCACAACGAGAAGTTACATCTTGGGAAATCCAGTAGATTAAGCATGGGGGGTTTTTCTCCATTTTGGAGACCACAGAATCTGCTAACATCAAATAAATCAAAAATCGCTATTTTTTTCCACAAAGAAACTGGATTCTTTGAATGTTGAGATGGGACAGTAGAAAATATGAATGAGGCAAAAAATTGGAAATACTTTAAACTTAAAAAAATCCATCAAAAAGTACACATATGCTCTGTTTCCCACTGCTCTGCGGAATCTGTGATCTCAGCTGCTAAATGCTAAAAGCAGGGAGATATCAGCCTTATAACAAGCATCTCTTGTCTCTTTGTCAACTCTCTGGCCAAAGCAGCACCTTTCTGGATAAGAAGGAATATAATTTTCTATATATGAACATAGTGGTTCAGGAAGCCCCCTCTGCAGTGACATTTAGAAACTGGAAGCCCGTTTAGATACCAGTGCCTCTGAGGACATTCAGTCTGCAAGAACAGATAACTAGTTAACTCTTGGGATTGTATTCTCAGGCATTCCATTTAACACACCCCTTTGCACTGCAGCAGTAAGAGCACTGAGAAGTTGTTATCTGCCGCTGTTAGTGCACACATCATCTCTTCTAGATCTGGTATGAACTATAACTTAGTCACAATGTCCAAAAGCTCAAAGATTTCTCCAAGACTGGTCATTTTATTGACTCCAGAGCAACTTCATTGTGGCTTTGTTGCCTCATACAGACAGATTCGCTGCTTTCCAATTAATACACCTCACAAGTTTTATCTAACTGAGCTCAGCCTTCTGTCACCATTTCTACTAGTCCCTCCTGCAAGTTTCCACTGAGAAACAGAGAATTCTTGCTGTTAATGTTATCGGTGCCAGTAGCCTGTTTAATTCCTTGAGGCTGCAGGTCCCTGTTTCAGTTTGAACACCACCTGAAAATACAGAGAATCTGAGAATGTCTTGGAAAGGAACAGGCCTGTTCCAGTTTGGTTAGATAAACAAAGTTATTTGAAACCTTTTCTGTTGGCCTAAAATTTCCTGGAGACAGATTTCATGAAAAGAAAAGAAAAAAAAGAAAAAGAAAGAAGAAAAGAAAAGAAAAGAAAAGAAAAGAAAGAAAGAAAGAAAGAAAGAAAGAAAGAAAGAAAGAAAGAAAG
>JAOXXN010000364.1:6324696-6335711 GCA_026770055.1 Myrmophylax atrothorax
AGAGGGGGCAGCTCTCTGAAATGATATTTACTTGGCTATCTGATGATACACAAGTTGTGTAAGAAAGGACAAGGTCTGGGAAGGGAGCAGACTGAGAGCAAGGTGAGATAAAAGTGAAGGGGCTCCCTAAGTGCCGACTGATTTGTGACTGTGTCCTGCTGCGGTTGGGCAGATTGTACTGAGCAAAGTTGGTCATTGGAGCGTGATGTGGAAAGGCTGTAGAGGAAATCAACTTCCAAGGATTTCCACTGAAGTCCCAGCAGCGGCTGACAAAACTGCTAGAGAAAAGGAAAAAGGTTTCCTGGGATCCCTGAGTCCCAGAACAGAACTTGTAACAAAATCTGCTCTATCTCAGACTTTGTGAGATGTCTGACCCAAAGAAGTATTTGGCCTTTTCAGTTTATTTCCTAGTTTAGTAATTCCACTTGAGATGATGAAACCTGTTTCCCTCTTTTTATGTAGTTTTTGAGTTCTCAGAATTCCTCAGGAAAGCTCAGTCTTTCACCACTGTCATTTGGTTGGCCTATAATTTGAAAATTGATTAAAGTAAAAGGGAATTTCTTCCCATGAAGTCTTCTTTGTCTTGATTTCCAGAGAACATACAATCTTAGATTTAGCTAAGAAAATCAGAACTAAGATACTGGAGCACAACCTACACATCATCCAAACCATCTGTGACCATATGCCTTACACTATGTGCATCTTTTCTAAAGTGTTAATGTTCACTTTTGGATAGAGCAAATTCCTCCCAGGAGGCAAGGCAGAGGGAGTACGCAAGGCGTGCTGGGCGTGGTATTGTGCACCTACAGGCAAAAGTTGTCTTGCAAATTGCTGAGTGCCTTGAGCACCTCTTCGCATTGTGGAGGGTGCAAGAACCTCTTTTTAAACCCACTTTCTTGTATTTATTTGATACAAAGGTTTTGCTAATGAACATGAATTTGCTCATCGATTAAGTAGAACCAGTGGTATTTCCAACCAGGCTGGTGAGCCATAACTGTTACCAGCCCATCCTCAAATCACAAGTAATTTTTCCAGTATATTTGTGCTCCCTGGATTCAGGGCAAACTGAGGGACAAGGGAAAAAAAGCTCTCTGAGGGACCTACTCTACAATCTATGCCTCACCTACCTGCATTTTCTGTGCATCTGGTTTTCCTGCTAGCACTGCCTGCTAGGCTATTACACAGAGGATGTGCATTGACTGGGGTCCCAACAGGTACTACACCACAATGTTATGTATTACTAGCAATAAATAGCAGGCCACTGCTGCAAAATGCTACATATGCTTTGTTTTCCTTAGCTTCACTAACTGGAAGGAACACCTATCAGCTCAGGTCTGTTCAGACCTGTAAGCAAGGACTTTCTTAATTTAATGTTAATGTGAAGTCTGCTTTAGTTAGAAATTGTGTCCTGTTAGAAACACTGTACCTTCAAGTTAGATTCAATACCTCTCTGAGGACTGTCATGTCCACACAGTTACACTAGTCTTACATTTTAACGATAAGATCATCCAGTCTGTGTCATATTTTGAGGGAAATTAACAAGCTGCAGTTTTGGCCTTGGAATGACTGGGATTTTAGTTCTTGTGGTTTGTTTTGTTTTTCCTGCCAGCATTACAGCTGTGCTCTCAGAGACCATATTTTGTTTGGAGATAGATCTCTTTTCTGGGGAAAGAAACCTGAGATGACACTTAGCAGTTCTCCTTTCTTCATTTCACTTGTTTCATGTTGTCTTTTCATTCTCTCCTCTTTCAGTATTTCTCCAATTATGACAGATTTGCGGAAGATATGAAAACTTCCTCTGCAAACCTCCTGCTCCCCTTCTTTCTTTGCAGCATGGGATTTTGCCATCTCTGGCTTCGTATGGAGAGTGGTGACCAAAACATCAACATGCTAATCTCAGAGCCCCGGGCCATTTTTCTTACTGTTGTTAAAGAACACAGCCCCACTGGCTGTGCCCTGAAGCTCTTATAGCAAGGAACTGAATTTTGATACTCTCTTTCCCTCTCTTGCCCTTTTTTTTCCCTGCCTTATTTTATAATTATATTTATTTGAAATTGAATTTTAAAGGTTCAGTCCCTAAAGGCAGTGAGATGTAATTTCTGGTGGATATTAAAACTGTATAAAACTGCTCATATATCCCCTCATGAAGAACAGCTGGTACTCAGAGAGGAGGAGAGAGAGAAAAAGAGACTGACTCTAACCTTCTTGCCAGCTATGCAAAAAACAAATAATAATAAATAAAAAGTTATTATTTTCCCTGGAAAAAATAAAGCTGAGGTTACATGAAGCATAAATGTTTGCTGTTTAGATTATAAACAGATATTCAACCATATAATTTAAAGTATTTCCATTAAATTCAGTGCCTTGATGCTGCCTTGTGCTGGTGAGAGGTCTAGTATGGAATAGCTCAAGCTGTTAACTGTCTGAGAGTGCAGGATACAGGACAACCATGAAAACTGGGACCTCATTGTATTGCATACAGTGGAATCCAAGACCACATTATTATCCAGGGTTCATATTCTGATGCCTGTATTTTTAGTTCATCTCTTTCTCAAAGAAGTACTGAAAAAAAAAGGATTCAGATAAAACTGTATGATAAACCTGCATGGATATGACATTAAGGCCTAGGGTTTGCATACGGACACAGAGACAAAATAGACAAGAACATGAAATACTGGGACATGGATAAATCAGTGGTGGTGTTCATTTGATCTACCTTTAGGTCCATATAGTGTAGGCTTCTATTTCTCATTTCCCTTCCTAGGTAATGGAGAGGTAGGAAAGACAGATGGTGAGTTTTAGGGCGTGACTCACATTGGCCTTGAGCAGATACCAATGTTTAGTTGCATAAATTACACTCCATACTAGTGTGGCTCATGGTTCCATCCCCAGTGGCTGTGAAGAAAGCCATGGATGAGACCTGAACAGGCTGTGCACTCTCATTGGTGACAGGTAATTACATTGGCTAATACAGCCAGTGACCTGCTCAGTGTTTCAGTGGCAGAGACAAGAAAGGAGTTCAGGTCTCTTGAATTTGAATCTTGCATTTATCCTTCACCTGATTCAACAATAAGGAAATTATTTTTTCTAGTTTGGAGTAGCGGTTATAGCATTTATGCTATACAGATACATAGCTTTGGCTCTTTTTCCCCATTTCTATTGCTTTTCAGCTAAATTAATGAGATTCATTTTCTACTGAGAAAGCAACAGGAGAACAACAGTGGCCTCAGCAGCCAAATACCCCATTAGTTCAAGGGCCGAAATATCTCCACTGGCTCTGCTGGGCCAGGGGGCCATGAACGTGACTTGGAAAGGACAGATTCCTAGAGGGCTGTGTAGAGGTCTACCCACCTGATCAATAATTCATTAGGTACAATTTGTAAATAACTGAGTGGAAAATATCCTTTCTTTTCTTCTAATCATTCCAACTAATCTGCTGATCCAGAGAACAGACAGCTTGACAGGGAATGTTATCTCACACACCTCATGTAGGCGAAGAGGTCAGACTTCTTTTTCAAGTCTTACCTCACAGACTTTGGATGAATTTTGGTCCAGGAGGTCTTGCTTGAGCCATTTGTTTGACTCCAACCATAGCCTGACCTCCTTGGCAAAGTGCTCCTACATCACTGTCCTGAGTGTCTCATTGGTTTTTTGTTTGTTTGTTTTGTGTTTTGTTTTGGTTTTTTAATATCTCAGCTCTTTACTCTTGTATAGAGGCCTGTAGAAATCCAATGCAGCCACGGGAGAGGTGGAAAATTAAAATATGGCAAAGGAACAGTCTGTTTAGTGTAGTGCATGAGGGTGTTGTCTGTCACCAATCCACTCTATAGCCAAAGCCACAGCTCTTAGCTCCTGCTTCACCTTTCCCTTGCCTCATCTATTTTGACTATATTTTCTTGTACAGAGTAGCTCACTGCCAGCATGATATTGAAAGCACAATCTGCCCCATATTACCCAGGAATAGTATGAGTCCCTCCCTCCTCCACATATGCACGCATTTCCTGCTGAAAATGTCAATATTCTCCAGAAATCCATCTATTTTCAGACCAGTCTTGTAGGGTTTCACTACTGTAGGACAAAAGGCAGATGGGACAAAAAGGAACCTTTTGGGTCTCCAGCCAACAATCTCTAGCAAGAAGGTAAGAATGAGAATTTTATAGTTCAGTGCTGTAGACAAAAGCTCACCTTTTGGACATTAAGGTGCTAGTCCCAACAGACACTAGAGGAGAGCAGTAGGATCTGAATAAGGTGTTCTTCCTGGTATTTATGTGGTTACTTTTTCCACATAAACTCTATAACAGAGCACAGCCCTGTTTTTTGGCATGGCAATATTTCTGGCCCAGAAGTGTTATTCCTTGCCCTGCCTTACGAGAATGGCAATGAATTAATTTGTGTGTAGCAGTGTATATCTAAACTGACATAAAATTGTAGAATCATTTAGATTGGAAAAGACCTTTAAGATCGAGTTAGCTATTAACACAGCATTTCCAAGTCCACCACAAAACCTAAGCCCTATTTTACAACTGTAAACAGCAGCCTGTGATGTGCTTTGCCCCTTTCTGTTCCCCTGGGAAGGCTGTTTCCTCCTCCATCGTAGAAGTCAGACTGAGACTGGAAGCTGAAATGAAGTGTGAAACCTCATGTCTCATCCTCTGCTACCAAGCAGTAAGACTGAACAGTATACAAGGTTCTTGTATTTAAATATCTTTGTGTATTTCCATACACATGAGCAAGTGTGCAGTGACATGGATAAGGCATCATTTGCCCTTTGGATTCCAGTCAGCTGACCTTCTTTTTCATTCCATTGATCTGGAAACACATAATATTATTTCATTAGAAATATACAGGGGAAAGACCATTTTTATTATCAACAATAATACTAAAAATATCAACTTGCTTTATTATTCCCTTTGTTTTCTAGGGAAAGTTAAACAGTAAATTAAGTCTGATTTAGCTTTTCTGAGCAATCTTGCTGCAATGAAGATCTCACAGTGACCTAAAGCAGCTCACACTGGTTTGAACTCTGCAGCCCCCAGTAGAAAATGTTTAATTACCTTTACTTTGCCAAAAGCTGATCTGTTTATCCTGCAGTTCTTGGGGATCTCTTGGACTCCCTCTGGTGGCTCATCTACCACTATGTGAAAGGAAGGGAAAAGAAAAGTTGTTTACTTGGTACATTACATCTGGGTGTTGTTTGTGGTGCCGCTGTGGCTTGCATTAATCTCTCTTACTATTTCCTAGGGCTGTGTCATCCTCTCTCTACCTAGTCCTTTTCAGTCGAAACTCAGTAAGGGCGTGATCGGCTCAAGGTATTTTAATGCCTGGTTAGTGGAAATAACAAACCTAATCCTCAATTCCCCACAGCATTAAAAAATAAAGAAATAAATGTCAACATGCTCATGAATGCCCAGATCTTTCCATCAGTGCCTGGGGAAATCAGCTGGATAGTAAAGCTGTAAGGCAGGACTAGGGTTACTCGTGCACTACACAATCTCTTACTCACTGCCATTGTCCACAGAAGGATACTCCTGTGGTTTAAATCCCAAATGAAGAGGGTTACCCATGTACTGAGGGAATCTGGGAATTCAATAATAATACAGACAAATGTATTTTTTTGAAAAATTTTGGTTTGCTGAAGGAAATTTTCTTCATGAAACCAAAACCCACTACTGTTATTTGCAGCACAGCTGTTTCACTTTGTTTGATACTTTACCTTCCAATTTTTTTAGTCAGCTCTTTCTTTTTTGTTGTTGTTGTTGTTGTTTTCTTGGTTTGTTGGGTTTGTGATTATTTTTTTCTTCTAGCTGCTTTCACATGAAACTGGATGCAGTTTTCTGTCAAATTCCTCCTGTGTTGTGAGACTAGGCTCAGATTATGTTGAATCTGGCTTAAATCTGCATTCAAAGTTAGTGTATTCAGAGAGTTATTAAAATATTCTGGTGACAAATTCTTGTCTTTAGTTCTGTGAATGCTGGTTCAGTTTTATCCATGATATAAGCCTTTGCACATCTCAGAAACTAGGATAAGTTTTCCTGGCGCAGACACAGATGCAACAGTAAATCTGTTCACAGTACAGGGACAGCCAAAGACTCCCCACATGAGATCAGTGAGCTCCTAAACTGGCTGGAGTAGTTCCATCTACATCAAGATGAGGACCAGGGATATTTTACTTGCAGTGTTGCCCACAGAAGACTGCAGCCCAAACAAAGTCTTCTCTACTTCCTCATTCAAGCTGAGTTTCAGGAATGGGATTTACTTAAATGTCTAAAACATAGATATATACATCTGAGCTGATTATCGCCATCCCTTCTATGGTCGGTGGAAGGAATGAATAGCCTGTCGGTCTTTAAAATAATAATCTTAAATACTTGGTTCTAATGACAATCCATTCAAAATGATTTATGTGTAATGGGATGACTATCTCAAATTCAGACGTCAAAGGTTTAGATGTCAAGAGCAGAGTATCTGAGAGGGGCGAAATGATTTTATTTAGGACAAAAAGTGACTTTTCCTTTTCGGTTCAGGATGAAGTGGAAACTCTAAAATACAGTTTTCATTAAATCTGCTCTGTATTGACACAATTTTGCATTATGTGATGCATTGCTGTATAAGAATATATGCTGGTAAAATTACAAGTGTTCAGGGAAAATACTGTGAAGGAGAACCTGCTCAGAATGAGCTTCCTTGACAGACCATTTAGCATGTCTGTGACAACACCTGAAGTGCTAAGAAAAGGAAACTCACCCAGTAACTGACACTTGCAGCACCTTGAATTAATGCTATAAAAGAAGTCAGATTGGAGAGTTAATTTTATTTTTACATATATATATATGTGTGTGTGTGTATATATATATATACACACATACATATATATATGTCCATTTGACCAAGGAGTCTGTGACATATTTTGTTACATTACTGCAATTTTTTTTTTCCTTTTCAAAAAGCAGAGAAATAAGCACTCTGCAAGTAAAGTGCGCATATATTTTAAGTGATCCCTTTTGAGATCAAAACTGTGCAAAGAACTTCATAGAGGATATTGAGAGATACATCAGTAGCTCAAGTGAATTTACTGTCCAGGTGCTGCAGCTTTGTCATATTCTTGCAGGGAATACTCCTTTCCTTCATTAGAGGAAATAGTTCTCCATAGTTGGACTTTGGCCTTGTTTCATAAAAGTCAGTGCTGTTGCACTGATACTCACCATATAATAATCAGTCTACTGGCTATGGGCCTGAAACTCCTGAAGACAAAGGGATGACTTCAGAAGACTTAGAAACAAGCCTTTGTTAAGGTGCAGCAAATGATAAGCAGAGCTGGAAATGGCCAGCTCTCACTTCACATGAACTGAAGCATCACTGGGACAAGGGTTGAGGTTCTCACCCTCAATTACTGAGGCTGATCATCTGGTGCCCCCTTCTGCTATCACTGCAAATTCTACAGCAGGGTGTCTCCTCTCTGAGGGGGGGATAACCTTACCCAGTCAAGGAGAGAACGCTGGAGGGAGGGTGGAGAATCAAGCCCCGTTTTCATAATCTTAGACAGCGAAATGCATTTTTGTGTAACACAGAGTGAGCAATTAAACTGCTGGAGTCAGCTAGAAATGCTGCTTGCAGCAGTTCCTCATCACTGGCCAGTTGGTGGATTACAAATGGCCACTGTGGCATGCTGTTTGCCACACACAAGGCTCCCTCCCTGACAGAGGGAGGGCCAGGGAACAAACCTACCTTCCTGTACCAGATATCTGCATAAGAATTGAACAGATACATGGAAATGCCAAAATTGCACATGCAGATCCCTGGGAGCAGGCCTAGGGAGTGAAGGAGCAGCCACCCTCTCCGACACACTGTCTGCTACAAGGTAGACCTTGTCTGGTGAATTTTAAAGCATGTGCTGCCTTCAGAGAGAAAGACATGAGGAGATTATTTTTCCCCATTTTTGTTTGCTTTTTGATTTCTCATAAAGGCACTGGAAAAGGTTTACTTTGATACTCACTGTTGAGGTGTTCCAAGTGATTTTCTCCATGGCACATGCTAGTTATCTTTACATACCTGTCTGTTAGCACAATGCAGGGAATCTCTTTGGTGGCTGGGACTAAATCAAGAATAAAGAGCCCAGTCTTTTCCTATGTAGTTATCAGAAAATAGATGGTGGGCAAAATACTTCTATTTGCATAGGGTTCTGCTTATCCTGCTGAGTGAGGGATATAGAGAACACTTATTCAGTCTGGGAATTACTGACTTTAATTCTATTACCAGGGAGTCAAAATAATAATCAAAATGGTTCATTCTGTATTGAAACAGAAAATACAGGACCCACAGCTTGAGAACATTAGAGATGTAAGGTCACAGCATACTCTCTGTTGAAGACTCCTAAGATCATTCTTTATCAGACTTTCTTTGTGCTGTTTTGCATCCTTACTCCAACTGAGCTTAAAATGATCCCTCTCTCTCATTTCTTTTCAGTCACCAAAAGACTTACCTCTTTCCAAGTCTGGTCAGATCTCACTGGAAATACTTGTCAGTCTTTTAACAGATCTGACTCAATTACAAATCTTTAAGAAACACCCTCAAAGTAAGATGGTCATGGCCTTCAGCTATCTTCCATACATTTCATTATACCTCCTATCATGGAGAGAATTTCAAGGGTCTCTAGGTACCTTTAGGAAGAACATCAGTACTGATTCAGGCATGCAATGAATGGGGAATATTTGGAAGTATTTAATTGCACCTTTGGAGAACTGTTTATGTGTATCCTGTATGTTCCCAATCAAAGCAGACTCCACCTGCTCCAGCAAAACTTCTTGTCCCTCTGAGTTATGTTTGTGTGCCAAGAACCATAAGCCATCCAGCATCTCAGTAGCTCAGGTAAATGGAAATCATAGGTAGAAACTATGGATGTGATTCAACCCCTGGAGATGAGTCAGGGCTTTACTAAGGATCCCTGCAAACTGGTAAATTAGGGGCACAGGCTTGAGCACTAACAAGAAGGTGACTCTCTTTGACCAGAGGAGTTGGACAAGGTGACATCCAGAGTTTCCTTACGACCTTAACCATTCTATGGTTATGTGGCAAGGGTCTGTCCATCCTATTGTGCTGTTAATATGCTCCTTGCCATGTTTTTGCTCCTGTTTAACAACACTCTGCTATTGTCCCCAGATACAGTCTAGGGGATAACATAGACTGTTTCAGGCAAGTGGGACTCAGTCCATTCAGTTTTGGGGAATGTAACCACACATGTGCAAGGATTTCATGCTCACAAGGTCAAAGAACAGTCCATGGCCTGGCTTAGTTTATTAACATAGATATATGTGAGACTAGAAAAGTCAGTTTGAAAGATTTCCCCTGGCTTATTTCTTCCTAACACCAGGAATTAAAATTGCAAAGAGGTGCAGGTAGGGACATAGAGCATGAAGCCATAGAATGTGAGCCCTGCATTTGGGATGTGTCACATCAAGGGATGTAGAGAAAGAACAGCTGAAGACAGACAGCCTTTAGCATTTTCAAAGCCCATTTCAGGGAGAAAGAAATTGCCCTGTAACATACTTTGCAAGGGTAATGGGAGGTAGAGACCTCCAGTGTGCCTCTGCACAGAGGAGGACAAAGGAGAGGTTTATAGGATGTTTGGACTTCTGGTCCTGAAGGACATGGCCATAACTCAGCTTCTCTCCCTTGTGCATCTCTGTCACTCTATACATGCAGATAGAAGCCTGTTTACCCACTATGTGCCCTTCTCTTCCTTTTTCTGGTGAAGACATATGTGCATTTACATGCTCTGCTTTCCTGCATGCTCCTCACAGCCCCTGCCCTCTCTCCCACCCACTTGCTATAAAAAATCTGCCACAGATCCAGTTAGTAAAAGGTGAATCTTTCCTGCCATCTGGGTGTTCAGTGGCACAGATTCTTTTGGCCTGCCTACACACACTCGCAGGCGTGTTACGCCCTCCTCTTTCCCCTTCCTCTTTCTCTCCCCCTCCCACGAGCTGGCAGAAAAAACAAAAAGGAAATCTTCAAAACCACTATGTCAGCTGCCTGTGTCAGTGTGGGTTGAGAGGACGGATCACAGCACACTCATCTCCCACTAGGCAAAGGGGACTTGTATTTCAATAAATTTACATACTACAGAAGACTGTGCAAGAGATTGCTTTGGGGAGCTCTCTGCTGAGTTACTTTGGGGACGCCGAGCCCTTGACTTGTTCATGAAGGATTTGTTGCCACCTGCTCTAAAACTCTTATGTTCTTCATATCCTTTCCATTTCAATACCAGTGTCCGTTGTTTGCTTCAGAGCACAGTTTTGTTATCTCCCAGTTTGAATGAAAAGCTATTTATTTATAGATCTGGCAATGTTGGCTGTGGGCTAGGTCTCCAGGAATAACAATGTTAGCTTTCCTCTAGGTAGCTCCTGTACACACCTTGCTCTTGACCTGCTTGGGTCTCACTTAAAATCATGACCTGTCTTGAGTGGATCACTCAACCTCTCTGCCTTTCTTTAATATTTTTCTTCTCTTCTTATTAAATCCAGTGGAAATATTCTAACTTAGGAGAGCATCTGGGAAAAATATAAGTTGTCACTGAAAACAACATTTATGTGTTCATTTCACTTTTCTTGAACATTATGTATATTTTTTTCCTGTGAAAAGATAATGTTGAATCACTTTTTGCAACTGGCTGATCAGTACAGATTATATATTTTAGTTCAGAAAAGAGGAAGAAATTTTCCTTAGACATTCCTGCATTTAAGCATTTCTGAAAAACATATATTCAAAAGACATGAGTAGTAAATGCCTTTTTTTTTTTTTTGGCTTCAAGAGAAGGGGCAGCAGCAGAAATAGCAAAATTTCCTGTGTTTTTTGAATCCCTGCATACCTCATGAAACCTTGTTTCCACTAGGACTTTAGCTGGACTGCTCACGGGCCTAAATGCCTCCCCCCGACCCCCACCCCCACCCCAAACAGTGCTAAACATAGGGACTGCCTTCCAGGTGGTTGCTGCTGTTGTTTATTGGAGCGGGTTGGTG
>JAOXXN010000364.1:6335725-6376087 GCA_026770055.1 Myrmophylax atrothorax
CACAGAGAAGACCATGACTACACAGTCTGAAGAAGTGTAACTCACCTCTAGGCATAAGGTAATCCCTTTCCATGTTCCTATGAGCTCAGACTGATGTCATAGAAAAGTCATCCTACCATATTCTTCAAGCACATAATCTCTTCACCTAGCGACTGTCTTGGAATTTAAACCTGGGAGTAGAAGGTTAGTTGAGTAATGTAAGGAGAGAGGAGCTAGTCAACATTTCATGCACCCGCTGCTGACATGAAAGAAATGGCTTCAAACTACCTCTTAGGCATGAGCCTTCTGCGTGACAAGCCAACAAACATCCCTGTGGCTTCATTCGCAGTCTATATGGTGAGGATACAGCCCAAGTGGAGCAGAGAAGCAAGAGTGCACAGTTGCTGGTGAGATGTGCCATGGGAAATGGAATGAATATATTGCTAAGAATGGATAAAACAGGGGTGACTATCAAGGAAGCACATGAAACACACCTAAAAAGTGAAGTAGCAACCTGCTGCTTCGGCATTTACATGGCTCTGGAAGCACGTGATGTACCCAAACTGTGGAAGGCAAGGCCTGGGGCAAGAGGCTCGGAACCAGGTCATTTTAACACTTCCTGAGAGAAAAGCATTTATTTAACATACAGAGAGAACACCTGAGCAGCTGCATTTAGAGAGAAACGTTGTAATCTGTTACGGGGTTTGGGCCACCACTGATCAATATGGCAAAGTCAATAATAGCTTTTGATTCCAGCATATTAGGCTGACTGTCAGATTCATGTTTATTAGAAGTTTTTACAATAAGTCAGGCTTGAAGAAAAGAGAATATGTGTCAAAACTCCAGGTGGACGGCTAATATTTTTTCCCCCTTAGAGTTATCAGAGACTCATTAAATCATAGAATAGTTTGAGTTGGAAAGGATCTTAAATACCATCTACTTCCAACACCATGTCATGCTGCACAACTTTTTAAGGAGACAAAAAACCCAACCAACCAACCAACCAAAAACCCCCTTCCATGCACAGAATGAAATGCAAATAAAATCCATTAAAGTTTTCAGTTCAGGAGGATGAGGATTATCCGAGGGTTAAACTTTTAATGACCAAAGCCTCATATCTAATTCTTTCCTCCTGAAACCCATCTCTGTAAATTCCATTAATGTCTCAAACTCTGCTTGAAAAGAAAGAAATAAAAGCCCAAAATACTTTAGGCATTCCACATAACATCAAAGAAATGTTGGAACTGTAATACAAATTTATTTTAAATTTCCAGAAAACATGAGGACTATTATATAAATAATACAATTTAAAAACTAAAATATGATTTAAATGAAAAAATGTAGAATCCTTTTTATACCCATCACATGTGTTACTACCTCTTAGCTTTAAAACAGAGAATTTAGAATATTATGACTGAAAAAAATATTGTTAAAATACTAAATATATAAATACTTCAGTTATTATAGATATTATACTGGCAGGGGAAAGTGAAAGTATGAAGGTAAAATTACAGAACTACTTGAATTTAATATCCTCTATCTTTTTTAATCAAGCATATCCCAAAATGCTTCCTGAGCGTTAACACCAGTACAGAGACAGTGAATTAGAGAGAAAGAGGAATTTAAAGGCATAAGGAAAAGAAAAAAATTATAATAGAAACTAATTGGAATAGACAAGAAAAAAAGGGAGGTTTTGCTTGATATCTGGAAATACAGAGTAGAGAAACAAGGTCTGAAAGTAGCAATGACCAGATTGTTTTAGAGACACACAGAAGGTCTGTCCTGGATGAAACTGGAAAGATAGGAGCTAGCAGAGGCAAGTGAGATTTGTAAGATCAGTGGAGAAATACACACAGCAGCATTTTGATTTTTCATTTATATTTTTTGATAATCAGTGGAGGTCCGCAAAATTATATCCCTCCACTGCAAGAGAAAAGCTCTTGAATGAACAGAGAGGTGAACAAACCTTTTGGAGAGCAAGTAAGGCTGTGCGTCGAAGTTCAGCCTTGAAGGAATATATAAGAAGAGCTACTTGTGTCCTTATCTGAGTCTCCTCTGAGACGTTAGTGCATCCAATGCATTTTAAAATTTGATGGATTTCTGTGGTACTTATCTTCTTTGTTCTGTTGTTGCTTTGCCCTTCTGCTTTCATTTCATCACTGTTCAGGATCAGTTTTGTGCAACATTACTGGGGCAGAGTGTGTTGGCCGCCTTGCTAGTCGATGACCCAGCAAGAGTGGTACAAGGACATTACATGGAGAAGAGTTTTTCAAGAGACGCTGGGTGAACAGGTTTATCATAATTTATGAACTCATAGAGGAGAGAGCTTTGAAATCTTCCCTCTCCAATTCTTTGAAAATTTTCTATATCCAGTCCTTCAGCTTGTAATTCACTAAGTTCACACATTTTGGTAGGCTCACTCATTTTGGTATGATCTGATGGGCATGGAGCTCAAATGGCATCCCAGAGAAAAATGACAGGCTCTCACTATATGCCAGTGGTGGTTTTAGCCAAGGACTAAAGCCTGTTTGGAGTAACATTATCAAGCTGTTCTTTCATTCTCAAGACAGAGAATGGCTTTCACCAGTACATATCAGCAATTACTGAATTTACTGATGGATTCTGTAATTTTTACATGCAAAAGTTCTGAAAGCTTGAGAAACAAAAACCTGAGAAGTTTCTAAACTGCTGATTTCAGACACAAGAGTACAGCCAGAGGAAAGATCGCTTTGTAATTGCCATGGGTTTATACACTTTTCCCAAACATCTGTTACAGGTCACTGTCAGAAACAGGTTATTTTGTTACAGACTTTTAGTCTGACCCAGGATGACAGCTTTTACGTTCTGATTAATAGCGTTAATCCAACATCATCCACAACTCCTATAAATCCTCTTACCTGTTCTTCGTCTCTTACACTACCAGAACTCAAAGAATGGAACCACTACAAAAAAAAATTATTTCCCTTGCAGTGGGTATCTTTAAATCCAACCCAGTCTACCAGCTTTATCATTCATTCTTCTTTAAGCCTTGCCCTTATATCTTTTCATTCCCCCTCTCTGATCCAGAACATTTTGTGAAAGGATAAGTGGTTGAAATGTAGAGTGAGGGCCAAGATGGTTGTAATTTCACCAGCAGAGGAGTACAGAGAGGCTTGCATACCACCACACTGTTTTCATTCCCATATTGTCATCATAGCACTATTTAACAGAGGATAATTTTCTCTGGGTTTTTTTTTTCCTTCCCCACCCCACCCTCCTGCAAAGAAAACAAAGAAATGTATTCTTTTTGAGCCTGCCAAACACATGTACTAAAGACAGGTAAGAGAAAATGCTCATACCCCTACAATGGTTACAAAGCTACAACACATATTTTCATGCTGGAATAAAAGTTACGTTTACATCCAAGGCTTTACACTCAAGAAGATATCTTGTGGGCATAGAAACAGGGTTCTATAACACTGGTGAGGCAAAGCAGATTAGTGAATTTTACTTTCTTGTCACTCAAACAAAATTGATCTCTACATGTTATGTACATACATGAACTTGAAGCCAAATTCTCCCTCAGTTAGTCTTTCAAAATGATTAACAGGACTAGCCCAGGTTCCACGTTGTGCTGTAAGATAAGATCTGGTGCTTATTTTGCTTGTTTTAGTTGCAATTGTTTTCTATCTGATATTTAGTGGAAAGAAGGAATATGAGATTTTTGATGGTTTTCTTCGTGATGCTGATGGGTTTGATTGGTGTATGTTCATATGACCTTTCTTATTTTCTCCAAGCTCTATGTCCATCTACATGCAGAATGGCCTTTTTAAAGCCTTTTTTGTGTGTTTAGTGTGACTGAATCTGTTTAAGGTCCCCAACTACTAGCCTACAGGCAAGAATGAGAGAGAGAGAGAGTCCTTCTTTGTGGTAACTAACTCTTTATATAATGAGCCCCTTGCAAATTCTCCTTGCATACTTACCAACACCCCCGCAGTTACTTAAATGGGCATTATTGGTCACTAGGTCCCAAGGTCATTTAACAGAATGGGGTTGTTAAAAATAGGAATGAGGGTTCAAGGCACAGGGTCAAGAGAGATTAATTGAAAAATCTTCTGCAGGCCTGACATCATCTGTGGAATGGCAGTACCCAGACACCTCCAGCTGCTGTTGCGTTTCTTGCGAATGTAAATGAATGGCTTCGTTTGTGGCACTGGGGTGGTTTCCAGGCTGGTTTGTCCGTTGTCTTTATGTTCTTTTGCCTTTTTTTTTTTTTTCCCTCCAGTTCATCTTCTTAAGTAATCTTCTTCTCAGTGCCTTTCACCTTCCTTCCTGCCTTGTCCCCAGCTTTAACCTTTGAACTTGTTGGACAGATACAATTAAACATAAAGTTCTGACCAGATTTGTGAAATTAGGCTCCACAATGGAGGAAATTGTGTTTCTTTTACCACCCCACTTTGTGAAAGGGATGCCTTAGTAGACTGTCCACCATCATCAACACTTGAAAAAAGATTTCACAAGTCAAAGTGCATTACTTCCCTTATAGAAAGAACTACTCACATTTGGAGGAGTGTGCTGCATTTCCTTATCCTATGTAAGAAATCAAAAGCTGGTGCCTAAAAGGGTCTGTAAATCTACTTCTTCTTTCTTCAGCACTCATCCCTACTCCAATCCTCCGAGCTCTACCAGATCATAGCAAAAACTGAGCTCTGAGGAGAGTTTACATAGATAACCAAGATCCCATCTTTGAGAACTAACCTTAAACCCAATCATGAAGAGTCTAGGTGTTTTAAGGAGAGTTTCTCCTGCAGGGTGTCAAAACTTGAGAGTCATTGATAAATGTTTATAATGAATACACATCTGACCTAACTGCCTAAACTCTACAGACAGTCACTGGTGAAAAATAGGCAGTTCCAAAGAGTGATTCTCCTGACATCTATATTGAATTAAATGGATCATGCTCTAGAATTGACTATTTCTCATGGGTTGTGAAGGTGACCTAGATAACTATCTCAGATGTAAATGCCAATACTGTAGATGACTAAATCTGTACTGATGAATCTACTCCCAGTGTTCTGATGAAGATATGCCAGTACTAATTGCTTCTGGCTACTTACGCTTTAGAAGAGCATGAGATTAGGACTGGCATGCCAGGAGAACACCCCATCCCAGTGTTGGGGGCTTTTTTGTGAAGAAATAAGACAAGCAGTAGAACTTGCCTGTTCAACAAATATGGCTGAAGGTATGCACCGTGCCCACTGTAAATTTCAAATTTTGGTACAGAATTGGTAATAAGATTGAAGTGTCCTCAATTTTGTTCCAGTACCTTACCCTTAAAATTAACTATTTTCAGAACATGATATTTTCAGAGTTTGAAGTCAGAATAGTTTAAATTTGAGGCTTCTCACAGAGCTGGACAGTTTTTATACCACAATGTCTTTAAGAAGTGTTGAATTTATTCCTTTCTCTGGTCAGAGAAGAGCTTTACCAGGGCAGAAGTCACACTGAAAATGCCAAGTTCCCATCTAATTAGGATATGCTGCTCAATCTGCCAGTCACAACTTTTATTAGTCACCTTCTCCTGCTCCAATCTGCTGTGGAGGATCACTTCTCTTTCCCTTTCTTCTTTAAAGGAAAAAATATTATTAGGCTTTGAGGGTTTAAGACTGTTGCTGCCTGCACATCGCTAAAAATAATATAAATCAGTGCCAAGGGACCACTTGTATTTTGGCTGCATGAGGAACTTTAACAGCAGAAGGAAAAGGGGAAAACTCATCAGTGCATAGATCTCAAAAACTAGGATGCTGTGTCTGCAGCCTTTCAGAAAGTTCAGAAACCATTAAAAACTTTATTTTTATTTTCTTTTCTTTCTTTTCACTTTTTCTCTCTGGTAAGATATTCAGCCTTAACATAGCTCTCATTCACACTTTTCACCAGGCTTGCAGTATAGAAAAGAGGATCATCTCTGACCGCTACTCTAGAAATAGGTATGAGGAAATTGCTGAAAGAGGGATGCAGGGTTTTAATTCTTCTTTGGACTCTAGCTTCACATTTAAAGGTTACAATCACAGGTATAGACAGCGGTGGTACAACAGCCAACAATAGGTGCAGGAGGGATAAGTTGTAGTAATCAGCATGTAAAGAGAAATACCAGAAAGGCAGGTTGAGGAGTGGTAAAGAGGCAGAAGGAAGTCAGCCAGCATCACCAGGACATGAAGATTTAAACAGCCATCCATTTGTTGCAGACTTGACCTCTTCAACTTTCTGCACTTTACCCATAGCTAGTGTGGCCTTTGATATTCACCTGGAAGAGCCATTCAGCTCTTCCAGACATCATCTTTATAGACTCATTTGTAAACACACATTTAAAAATTTCACACAGTTAATGATTCCCTTGATAAACTTCTTGCTGAGGCAGGAGAGGATATTTAATGAATTTTAAATATTCCTCTGTTCACCTCCATCCTCTTCCTCAGATGAAATATTGGCATTCAAGATCAGATCTGACCCACAATCTGGATCTATTAGAGCCAACTGCTGAACCAAGTTCTGCCCTGTCGCCATACCAAATTATGCAGAAGAATGAATATGTTTAACATGAACATACATCTAGACATTAAAGCACAGAAGACATTCTCTCACACATAAGCTTGAGATGCAGAAACAGTGATAAAAGCTGAACAATCCTTGAAGGCCAGACAGCCAAAAAATGGAACCATCAAGAAAAATACTCAGGTTGTCCCAATGCCCTGCCCTGTGCCTTACCTACAAGACAAACTTCCTGACTGGATTTAGAGATCAAAGGCACTCACAGATCTTCTTAGGGCTGTCTCACTTCTTGAATATCTTTTCTTATGGCTCACCCCCTCCTTCATCCTTTTTTTTTTTTATTCAAACACACCAACTGTAAATCTGTTTAAGTAACATGATAATGGCCAAAGGAATGGTTATGATGTCACTAAAATGAGCTATATATAACCAACCTAGTGTATTATTGGGAGCAGACAAGACAAGGAGATGGGAGAAAAGAGAAGGAAGAAAACCGCTTGGAGTGAAATACAGATGTTTATTAGCTTCCTGCTCAGAGGCACTACTTGAAAGGTAACTAATCTATTCCCCTGCAGTTCTTCTGCCCCTTCACCTTCTGTTTCTGATCTATTAGAACTTTAATTTTGATAGCAGAAGTATTCCCCCCACACTCCCTTTGGTTTACACTAGAGACCTACACTGTCTGATCTGTTTCACTGACGTAGCACAATGGTGATGCTGATAAGAGATATTGAAGTCAAGTATTATCAGCTTGGTAGAGTAATATTATTTCCATCTTATCCTCAATAGATTGTCCACATAATGACATGCAGCCAAGGTGAAATGAATGAATGGACCTGAAGAGGTTCATTGTTCATTGCACAGTGGGCACAGGAAATAAAATAAATAAAAGGAAGAGAAATTCAATGTTAAGTAGGAACAGGGATGTGGGATTTGGGAGGATTGCATTCACTGTTCTGCTAGAAATAACCTAGTGATGGCACAGGATTGGGTCTATGTCTGGAGGGCACATGGCAGGAGTTGAATTGCTTCTGGAATTGTGGAAATGGTCTGGTTATGTGGATGAATTAATGAGAGAAAAGTAGTATCCCTGCTCCTTCTATAAACCAACACTCGAAAGATTCGAGTTTGAATCTATGAAACACTAGACACAATCCACCAAGTACTGCAGGTTTGTACCAAACACCAAATCACCAATTTTTAAAAGGTGGGATGTTACTGAGTGTACTAAGCTGGAATGTGGGGGATAAAGGTGGGTTTATGCCACAGTCTTTCTTCATTCCTTGAAAAATACATGTAACCCATTTTTCCTCTTTTCACTATTTATCAGTTGGAGTTAAGCACTGGTTCATTCCCTGGTGAGACTAAAATTTCTTAAAATTTGAGAGGCATTTCCTAACATTATACACATAGGCAGGGTCTGACTGATTGGTGGGATCAGACACCCAGAGAGGGGCAGTGGTTGGTAAGGCAAGGGCTAATCATCTTGGCTGAAGAGTGGTCATGATAATTGTGTTATCTATCTCAACCTGTTCATTGAAGAAATTATATAGTACTGCCATGGAGATCCCTAAGCAGCTCTGACTTAATCTAAAATTGTAAATCTGGCTTCAAGGGAAAGGATCACAGCCTGTGTCTGTCCTTCAACTTTTGAACTCAGCTGATTTCAGATAAATTAAGCAGTGGAGGTAAAAAGACAAATACATTCTGCTCTAATACAAATTTTGGAAACAGGTAGAATGATGGGGAAAAGGCACTACAACTGCTCCCACTGAAGAAATAGCTAATTGGTGTTGTCCTTTATTAGACATCAGAAAATCCAGTCACAAGCAACCCATTGGCAAACCGTTCCCATTATTTTCACAAAGTCTGAAATTACTGGTTCCTATTTAGGAACTCGGTTAAAATACTGAGAAAGAAGCTTCCAGCTCTGTCTGTTATACCAGTAAACTGATATATACTACAGAAAATTAACAGCATTAGCATTAAACCTTTCGCTAATGACCAGCACCATAGACAAGTGATTTTATGGGCCTCTAGGCAGCACCTTGAGACCAGCTTTGCATATGTACTTGATTGAGCATTGTGATGGATTTAGGCTGGAGAGTCTCACTTCAAAGTATTTCCAACCTTTCCCCTGCCTATCCCCTGCTCCATCTCTCTTGGTACAACTCACACAGACCATTAGAGAAAATTGTCTGTGGTTCAGATTGCTACACTCAGCCAGGATCAACGCAAGCCAGTCCCATTTCCCTTGTTTTCACAGTCCAGTCTGTGCACCTGCTGCCCTGAGTTTGAAAACACTTTATCTGCATACCCTCGACTTGCTGCTTCAACTGAAATCTGGCAGGATTAAAACATTAAAGATGAGTGTAGTGGAACCTGCACCCAGAGAAATGCCACTTGGTGCTTCATGCAGCTATTAAGCTCCATCAGCCAGACAGGGAAACCAGCAGAGAAAGGACCAACTTGCCTAAATAGGTCTTGATGAGCTACGCTACAAGCGTCAAAAAGAAAGCCTTACTCTTGTAACTCATCTAAATCAAAGTAAACAAACAGCAGTGTTCATCTCCACACACACTTTTGTATGCTGTGTTTTGTTCAGAAAATTCAGATTTATAGTTTAATTTTGTCATAGCTGTACAACCAGTGAATATCTCAGACTGCTCCCCAGATCCCATGAGAAACTGGTATCCACTTCCGCTTGATGGCTGGAGATGAAGCAGAGACAGAAGCAAAGCTGCCTGTGCTCTATAGCATGAGAACAATACCCTGAGTCCCAAACATCTGAGCTTGCAAAAGGAGCAGTTAGATGCAAAATTTTCTTTTGTCTTAAGCAACCTTGTTCAGTTACTTTCAAATTAAGTGTGTTTAGAAAGTAAAATGAGCAGAGTCTGAAGATAGCTAGAGGATCTCTCAGCAGTCCGATACAGATGTCTATTCCTTTCCCTCTATTTCTATAGCAATTCAGTATTGTTTCTAAAAGCCTCATTTTGACTACAGTGAAAGACCGACACAGTGACAGGTTTTTGAGGATTCAACATGTTTTAAAACTTGTTTAGAGTAGTGTTGAGAACTCTCATATTTATTGGCCACAAGACGAAGGGTGGAGGAATTAAATCCACCCACATGAGACTGAGTACTGCCCAGTGGCTCACTGCATTTGCCTAGGTGATAGGAAAGCCTTTACCTGCTCTTTTCTTCATTTGTTGAAGAACAATTTGAATCTCTGACCTCAGTCTTCCTAAATGAGTCCTCCAATGACAGAGTTTTCATGCCTGCACCCCCTTTCCCTACACATGCTTCATTATTTATACAACATAAAACTCTTCCAACTGTAAGGACTGACAGGTTAAGGTATACAGGATGTTAAAGCCTCAGGCAAAAGTTTCTGTTTTGTCTGCTGTCGAGGCTTGAGCCCATGGATCTCATGTGAGTACCTTAACCTTCTGTCTATTCGAGGTGTCTCTGCCTGCCATCCATTTATTCTGTAACGAATAAAAGCAAAATAGACATCAGACACCAAATACAAAAATCCCAGGGGATATATAAAAACAAAACAATACTTGACTGATTTCAGACATTTGTGTTTTTATTCTCTGTGTTATTGAGGAGTGTAGAAGGAGGACCTGTTTGCTTTTTAATTGTTCCTATTGACAGAAAATTAAAACTATTGCTGAATTTTGTAGCAAAGACTTTAAAATGCATGCACATATTTTGCCTTTCAGAATACACATTGGCTTAAATAATTTATCTCTCTAGAACTGTTTTTATTTGTGTTAAACTCTTCAAACTTTAAAGGATCTTTTCTTAAAGCTAATGGTTGAAAATCTGCTAAATTTTATAGATATTTTCCATCAGGTTAAAGGACAGACTTCAGGGGTGTAAACATCTCAAGTCTGTGTAGACCTTCCAAAGGGGGCTATTTTTGTGCTACTAGAGATGGTCCAAAAAAAGAAGGTCTAGAATAAGACTCTGTGACTGTTCATTTTTGTTGCCTCCTGCATTATTGATGCAGGGATGGAAAAGAGTAAGCAGTGGTGAGTAAACAGGGATGTATCATTTGGTCCTGATCTCTTACAGCCTGTCTTTCTGTCTAGGACTTTCAGCATCAGTCACATACTTTCAAAGAGTTTTAGAGCTCTATTCAAGGACACGCTATCACTGGAAAATTAAAAAAAAAATACCACCACTATTCAGCACTTTTAGTAGACTCCTAGAGTCACAGTAGTTCTAGGAAGTCATTGGATAAATCAAATTATGTTTCAACTTGCAGACAAAGCAATACATATTTTCATGCTGACAAAACCAGTGACAACTGGTGATCTCCTGGTGCCCAAAGTACCACATTTCTCCAGAGTGAGGAATCTTTTTGGGGCTTGGGAACCTCAGAGGAGATACCTATTGCAGTCACCTTGCCCTTTACCCTAGTAAGGTGAGACATCCTGATAACAGGCATGGGAAAACTGAGAGTCAGTACTTGGGTCTGCACAGAAACGCAGGAGATTCCCACATTTCACAGGGCTTGAAAAATTGAAATTCAGTGCATCTTTGAAAGAAAGCATGAACAGAGAAAAAAAATTAATTGAAAGGAAACCACAAAGTCCTCAAAAGTAACTTCTCCAAAAAGACTTTCTTGACAAGGTGAGTTGGATGTTGATAAAGCTGGATGAGGGTGGTTTGAAGAAGAGTCTGCTGCCAGTTGTTGATCATCTGATGGAGCTGATGGGAACATTGGCTGTGCCTCTGCCCTCGTTGTGTTCATTAGCATTCACACCATTCACTGGCCACCCCCTTGCACCAAAGACATTTTTTGAGCTTGCTAATTTTCATGAAAGCAAGTGGGGTCACTTTCAACCTTTTTTCCTCATCTGACAATTCTTGTCCCCTAGAGAGCTGAGAAGAAAGGAGCTTTCTTGTTGTCATCTGTGCAATTATCAGCTTTGAACACGATGGCAATTTGTTGTTGTTGTTGATTTCCTTTGTTATGCAAATGTACCAGCTCATTCTCTGAGTGCTTTTTTCCCCCACACAGCATAAAAAGGAATATTACACATTTAATTTCATGTTATCATTTGTTTCCCTCTGAGATTTCCTCTAACCATTTTTTGGTCTTCTTCAGAAGGCTAGTGGGAGCTAAGCAGTGGCATTTTGAATTCTAACTTTGTCACTCCTATTTACTTTTTATCATAAAGGGGTATTGTCAATAGGTCTTATGTGGCTCCTATAAAACCCATTTAGGAATTTAAATCTCCACTAAAACACAGAATTTATGCTTCCTTTTATGATTTATGAGTAGAAGACTAAATTCTGCTTTTAATAGTCTACCCATTTATATTCAAAGCAATCAGCTTACATGCTGCACGAGCCTTAAAGTTGTTAGTGCACAACTAAAGAGAATAAAAGCAGGAGGATGTAGACAGAGGCCTAAGCCAGGAAGTTCAGAATAGAATTCAAATGAGGACTTCTCCAGGGCTTTAAGATGCTGTATCTCTCTGACTCTTATTATGGTCCAGCTCCTCTATGCATCCTGTATTTCACCCTTTGGAAAGAAAAGCAATATTTGAAACTAAAAAAAAAAAAATTTCCCTTTCTTTTTTTTTCTTTTGATCACATAATCAAACCTCAACTGATTCACTCACAAGTCTAAATCACTGAAGAAGTTGAACACTTCTCTGACTCAATTGTTGAAAGCTTACCAGTCTATTCAACTTAGGTGGAAAGTGGTCAAACCCAGACATTTTTATGATATCTGTTCCTACTCATTTTCAGACAAATGTAGTGGGTTTAGTATTTAATTTTTTTTAAATCAAAGTAAGTAATAACACTGATAATACTTGTCTGTAATAATGCTTCAGCTAAATGAAAGAGACTGATGAGTACTTAGGTGTTTTCAGGTTTTTTGATTCATTGAATTTCATTTCACTGAATTTTGTGAAAGAGTAAGTGGAATGGGACAAAACTCTTACTTTGTCTGACCAATTACTGGTAATTTGTACCTATCAATAACTGCAGATTCGTATCTCTTGATTTACATATTTGGAAGGTTATTTGTTGGATGTCAGTTTAATTTGTCTTCCTTTTGATCTCACTGGAATAAATCTAAAAGTCTTCAGATAAATGAATGACTCTGGAGTAACAATATCTTAACAAAAATTGTAATGTGCCTAAGACATGCATAAAATATGCCATATCTCTCAAGGGTTAAAGTATTAACCTAAATTTTTCCTACATTCTGACATCTTTTGCTCTGATGCTATCATCATTGCATGCAGAGAAATCTCATAGACTGTAGATCAAAAAAGGGACCCAGAAGTTATCTATTTATTACAGTATACCTTTTGCTGATGAACTCTCTTGCAAATGATTTTATGCCTGGTGGGTTTTCACGGAGTTCTTACAGATCATTATTGAGGTTCTGAGAAATGAATGTGAGAGAGGATGCATCAAAACGTGGCCAGTTTAAAAATATCTTCTACTATAAGAATTAGTCCTGTCTATTGATGATCATTGTAGTGTGTATAGCAAGCTTTGTCTTTACTGTAGCTTTAGCAACTTGTTGTGCTGGAGCTGAAATAGGTTTCTTGATGTGGTGTGTTTAGTCAGCATACATAACATTTGGGTCTGTCTCCCAGTCTGAAGTATACAGAGCAGAAGCATGTAGCAAGATGGTTCCCTAAGTTCATTCTAAGCTCTCTGCATTTCATGTCCTTCTAAGAAAATATCCAAAACCTGCATGTGGATTATCATGTGGGCAGTCAGGTTCCCTTGTGCTGTTTACTGGTAATTGCACCATCCCACTTGAGTTTTGCCCTTAAGAGTGAGCACCAAAGTCTATGGTGTAACTAGTGTATTGTTTCATTCACACCCTTTTATGCCTTTGTTTAAGGTGGGTTTGGTTTTTTTAATGTTTGGTTGGGGGGTTTTTGTTGGTTTTTTGTTTGTTTGTTTGTTTGTTTTTTCTTTTTTTTTTTGGTTTGGGCGTTTTTTGCTTGTTGTTTTTTTGTTTTATTTTACCATCTTCTCGGGAAGATATGATAGAATTCAGAATGTTACCTATATTTTTCCAGTACAGAAGTTCTCGTGCTATGTATATCGACCACAGGAGGCTTGCAGGTATTCTCCTTCCTTAGGCATAGTAATGGGGTGTGTATCAGGTGAACCAGGCTTGCATTTCTGAAGAGACAAATGCAGGGCACAGAGGGAGCACAGCGGCCAGCCTAAATCCTTGAGGGCAGCCCATAATGAAGTTGCCTCATAAAAAAAAAGTGTAATGGAGAGTCCCCCTACAGTTTGGCTAGTGCAAGCTCAGGGCATTTCTTGTTTTCAGTGGATTCCAGTTGTGTACAGGCTTCCACTTCAGAGATAGGGGTCTTGGGCACTCAGCCTTTCATTAGCAGTGACAGATGGTAGAGACTGTCCACTTTCTGGATTTAAAAGGGAAGTAGAATTACTACATACAGCCAAAAGGGCTAAATGTGTAGTTCTGTTGTTTGCTGAATGTCTTTCACTGGGATCACACAAAGGATGACTTCCACCTAAGTGCAGAACTTTAAGGGATCCTAGCTTACTGTGTCCATTGCTCTGCAGACCCAAGTCAGGCACTTCTCCACACCTGCAATGGAACAAGGATGTGGCTCACAATTTCCAGAACTCACAAAGTGGTAGATAAGGTCAGAATTTTACCCGTTTCTCATTCCCAGTGCTAAAAATAGGTCATGACTGCTATCCTCGTTTTCAGAAGATTTTTCTAACAGTATAGCCAGGACTTCCCTGGTGAATCTCTGCTTTGGATCTATATGCTTACTCTTCCAATTATGAGCACTATGATAAAATGTCTTCACAAAGGACAACCTATTTCCATAGCATCAGTCAGTATCATTTAAACTCCAGTGCCCTTGCTGACTAGGTTTATAAAAATGACAGCTACAGGTCAACCCAAACTCTTGGATCAGAAGAAGCAGCTGCCTCTGTGAACCGCCATTTTTTTTTCTTATATTATGCTCAGAGTCATAAACAAAACCTCTTTTGAAATATTCATGCCACTGGCCCACCTGGGGTATAAAATATCCAGAACGTAAATAATGAGCTAAGGTTTCACAAAATATATCCTCAGCCAGAATGGATCACGCTGATTTCTTACAAAGTCCTGGAAAAATAACTCCCTTAAACTTACTCCTGCTTTGGATAACCATGTGTTTGTAGAAGCAGGGGATATGGTTCAGTGTCCCAGGAGACTGTAAATCTTTGACCTTGGAGCATCATATTTTAATGAAATACAACCATGAAATATTTTCCATATAGACCTCAGTTATTACTCACACAGCTTTGAGCTGGCCAAGTGCAGGTCGTTGCTAGGCTGGATCCTACAGTTGCTTTAGCATAGTACTGAGCTTGGCCTTGTATTGCCTAATTTCCACAATAGATATTTAGCTTGGAGTAAACTCTTGATCGAACATTGCTTCCATGACTTTTTTCAGAATTGGCATGTGTAGGGCGTGCCATAGAATAGGCCACAGAAATCCTATCTACCATCAAAGTATCACATATATATAAGGAAAATAAGAAAAGCCCATAGAATCAGACCAATTGTTCATCAGTCACAGTGCTCAGTCTTACAGTAGAAACAGTAAGAGATTGTATTTTAGGAGAACAAGCAAAACCAGCCACTATCTGCAAACTATTCCCTTTTGCTCCCACAACTCATCCTATTGGTCTCCATTTTACAGACATTCTGTCTGCGAGAAACTAGTCCCTTTATAAACTGGCTAATATTGTCCTTCCACATAACCTCCTGTGGTAGGAAACTCCAGAGGTTCACCACTTACTGCATAAAGCAGCTCTTTCTTTTGACAGTTTTAAACAAACCTACTGCTACTTTCATTGCTTCCTCACTTCTTTTTTTGCATGATGTGTTGAAAAATATCTCCACATTCAGCTCATCCAGTGCCTTCACCTTTTGTAAATCTGTGCGATACCATGCCTCAGATTCCTGAATTGTCCCAGTCTTTCAATTTCCCCTCAGCAGGCAGCCCACCCCATCAACCTCATCATTATACTTGCCCTTCACTGTACCTTCCTTAACTTCAGTATGTCTGTCTTTAGGTGTGGAAGCCAGAAAGCACACAATGCTCAAGATGTGGGTGTACCATATCTTTTAAAGAGAGGCAAAATTATGTAACCTATCTCATTGTCAACACCTTCATGATGGCGCCCGGTATATCATTGGCTTTTTTCTGCTGCCACTGCTCATTGAGCCAAAGATTTCAAACACCTGCTCGCATGAAGCCGAGATTTCTTACCTGAACTATAACAGCAAGTTTCATGTTCAGCATTGTGAACCATTAGTGATTGTTTAGGGTTTTTTTTTCTTACTTGCACTACTTTAGTTTTATACACATTGAAGTCTATTTGTCAACCATTTGTGCACTTTCATGAGACCTGTCTGCAGCTCCTTGTCAACAAGAAAGTGATTATCATATCTACAAAGCTGGATATTCCTCTGCTTACTTTTTTGCCAGATCATGGACAAAGGCATTGAATAAAATTGCTTCCAGGACCAATCCCTATTGATTTGTCCCTTGAAAAGTCTCTTCTCTTTAATATTCCTTGCCTTTCATGCATATTTTTACAGTCACCCTGCTAGAAATTCAGCAGGTTATTGAGGTGGAGTTTGCCTTTGCAGAAGCCCTGGTGCCCAACAGAAAATATAATTCATGTACTGTATGATTTTATTGTTTATTATAGACTCTGTCATCTTTCAAGGGATGGAAGTCAGACTCACCAGTCTGTAGTTCCTAAGATTTTCCCTAGAGTCCTATACACTCTGAGCGAGGTCAATCTCTGATTAGAAGTTATAGCCTGTCAGTATTGGTTTTGATAGCTGGGTTAGGAATCTCCTCCCATGGACTTTCTTGCACAGTTAGCCCCAGAAGCAAAGTGAGAGAAATGTGCTTATATTTGAAGAAAACTAACATTACACTCTTCTCCCCCCTTTTTTTTTTCTGAATGAATGAAATAAAAAGCTAACACTGATTTTGTCATTAAAAATAGAATGAAATAAATGTAGCTTTGTGCCATGCAAAGGTAGAAGGAGAGGCACCACAAAAAATATACAAAAAGTCCCTTCTCTCACTACAGTAGAATATCATGCAAGAATTTGCTCACGGGGTGTTTTTTTTGGCTTTGTAGAATAAGGATGTCATTCCTTATTCTGTTTCTGCTTCAGAAATAGCACATCTAGGACTTTCAGACTCCTAACACAAAAAAACATCTCTGTAATAAGCAGATGTGAGATATGAATTACTCTTTTCAACTGATTACTACTACAGGGATGATGAGCTAGGACAGTCCAGCAAGACTGAGATATACCAGTCCTTTGCTAAGTATCTCATTTTGCTGATTCAAATGTCTCCGTAGTCAGGGTTGTTTGAACAGAATCAAATTTACTTGTAATGAGGCATGTAGTGATTCTCTTGTCTTTTTTTTTCCTTTTTCTTTTCCTCTTGTCTTCACATTAATTTCTGCAAAAAAGCACATCTGATTTTGTAATGAGCTAAGTAACTGTTTCTCAATTACACCAAATTTTACTGCTCCTCAGTTGATGTTTAGAGGCATGGCAACTCCAATATTATCAAAGGTTCTCTTCACAATAAAATTTACAGTAATTCTTCACCAGTTTCTTGAAACTTTCAATATCAAATTTCTCAATGAATACTTGAGTAAGGAATACTTTTTACCAAATTCCAAATTCTTTGAGTAGTTTCTAGGACATCATAGATCCACGGCAATGAAATCAGAATTGCCCACAAAAGTAAACTGATAATTGCTGCACACAGCTAAGTCCTGGTTTATAAGTTTTATCTTTCTAATTCATCTTCTTTAATGTATGATTTTGAAAGTATGCTACAACCAGCAAGTGGTGCATGTATCTTTGGACATGAATAGAGCAGCAGTAGGATATGGGAGGTCCAAAAAGATGAATGCTGAAATAGCAACTAGTTTAGTCTGAACTACTGAAAAAAAAAATAGAAGAGGAAGAAGAGTCAAACTGGTTCCTTTCTTTCGGTTTTTCTATAACCCGTGTCCTTTCTAGAGCAATTGTTTTGGGTCTCTTCTTTTCCTAGACCCAGTCTGTCTATCCGTCACTCAGTATGTGTCTTTTCCAGCCAGCTCATTCCAGTTTCTAAATCTCTCTCTGTCCTGCCCTCAACCCCCTGCTGCGGTATTTCCATATGTATGTATTCCTATAGTTTCTCTCTTTCTTGTGCTTTTTGAGAATCTGGACTGGGAACTTTATTCCTTGCTGAGGGACTTCAAAGCACCATGAGATGTTTATATATGAGCCAAGACTCTTGCACTCAAATACTTGAGAAATGTGTATGTGAAGGAGGATGGGAGAAAATCCATAACGGTCACAGACCAGAAAGAAAATGTCATCACATGTGAAAAGATTCCAACATGTCTTTGATTCATGCCAAGCTCAGTAGAAATAATAGATATTATACAGTTAGGTTTCTGTGCATTAGAGGCCATGAAGATTGACGTTCCAGTTCCTGCAGTATGGGGACAGTCTGTGCCCATCAGTCTATACATACAAGAACTGTTTCATCATTGAGCAATGACCATCAGTAGTAGTAGTCACAGATTACTTTTTTCTGTCTTCATCAGGTATCTCTATCCTGAGGAAATTAAGTTTCCTTCTCGAAGACAAAGTGTGAGATGTGTTAGTTATAGACAGGGTTGTCTTGCACCTTTGAATTTCCTGTTTAAGCTGGAAGGGAACATGGGCAGCAACTCTGGCAACTTATGTTAGCAATTTTTCATAGCCACCCACCTTCATACTCTACTTTTCTTCTGCTTTTCCTAATATTAAAATTATTTTCTATGATAAAAGGAAGGGTTATAAGAACCAGGCATTCCCCTTATTTCAAGCCGGTCTGACGACCTACTCTCTGACATTGAAGACCAAGGCAATATGCTCTGGACTGCAGAATCTTCCCAAATACCAACAGCCATTCATCATCTGTCCTGTGGCAGAGGCACTGGCATGAATCTCCACAGCTGGCTGAATGTGGTGCTGTATTCAGTTATGCTGGGTCTTAAATTGCTTTTCAACACATCTTTGTGAATCATGGGCAGCTGGAGAATCAAAAGGTTCTGTTGGAAACACCAAGGCAAAGAAACCCAAGTTTCACATATTTTTTGTTTATTTATTGGAGGACTAAATTCAGCAGAGACCCAAGTACTCTAAATTACAGCCTGAGACATGTTTGAAAATAGTTTACCCTACCTCCCTCATGGCCTCTTCCCTTTCTGGGACTAAAAGGAACTTGGTAACCAACATCAGTACCTCCGTTGCTCTAGGTGGAAATTAAAATCCTGTGAAGCTGCCACAGTGAAAGATATTTGTCAGTGTAAATATAGTATAGGAATACAGGTTTTTGCTGTTCCTGGACACAGCCCACTCCGCTGTCACAGGAGTAATCAATGCAATGAAGTGAAATTCGTTTTCCTCAGAATAAGCTGAATAATGAGAGAGCAGATTCCTGTGAATTCTTTAAGAGTTAGGTATGACCTGTCAGAGCTCAGATGGTGCTTTCAATGCCGTTGAGTTTACCTGGCTGTTCAGTGTTAAGACACCTTCTAGAATATGACAGAAACTTTCACCATCACAGCCTGGCTTCAGACGTTCCCTGTGGATGTCTGTCACCTCCCTCTATGGCCATGCAGGCTCTGTTTAAGACCCTTGCAGTGATAACAGTGCTGATGACCATTTTGACCTTTCTTAAGCTATTCATTCTCATTTCAGAGTTCCTTTTTTCTACTTTTGCTGGAGTGGTTGCTCTTCTGGTTTAATTATATTAATGTTGGGCAGGGCATTGATCGCCTAGAGATGGGTCCTTTAGAGAACAACACAAGAACAAGAGTTTACAGCAAACCCTTTGTTGTAGAAATAGATACAAAATTCCAAACTTTGCCCAGAGGAATTATCGATGTGATAATTTTCATTTCTCCTAGAACTCATGACGAAGATGTCTTCTTGATGCAGTTAATGGCTAGAGGAACTGTGACCTTTGTCCTCATTTTCTTTGCCAAATACATGTTGAAGACAGTCCTTACAGCACAAAACCAGTTTATAAGCACAGCAGTAAGTGAGGTGATTGTGAACTGACAAGAATGTGGACCATGCTTACCTTCCTGTTTGACATGTCAAAATGTGAGAGAAGAAATGGGATGCAGTTTTGTCTAAGCCTTGACTAACACTGAAGAACAAAATGGTAGCATCCCCAGGCTATTTTAATTGCTTTGAATTTTACTGCTGGAATGAAGACCCATTTAGTGTGAAGTTTCTGAGGAGATTTTCAGCATTTTGAACTCCTCAACAAACTAGAAACAATGTGAAAGGACTGAATTCCCTTGGTGGTCTGGTGTTTGGATTCAAAGCATAGACAAGAGAGGCAAAGATCCCAAAAATCTACGTGTAATGGAAGGCAACAGGACAGGTTGGGAAGTCAACACTAGTAAAGAGACTGCAGAGCTGAGTATGAAAGTACTTGTGAGTGTGAAATGAAGGTTTCAACTGATGTTCTTCAGTCTAAGACTTTTTGTTTTAGCCAACCTTAGCTCTCCCTGCTCTACTCCCCTCTCTACTGCTAGAAATTTCTCATGGGAAACCATTTCCTTAGTTGCAGTGATATCACACCAGCACAACTGGGGGAGAAAGGATGGGAGCACAGAAAGACTGAAGGCAGTCACTTTCTATCCCCTTTCTTCCCTCACCTCTGTATTCCTAGAAGTATTTTTTCAAGTCCAGTGATAGTTATTCTATAGCTTATGTACAACAGACTCAGAGAGGTCAATAAAATGTTGCCCATTTACTGCAGTAAAAACACAATGAATTTCTGTTCCACATATGCAGTTTTTCTAGGAGTTCAGATTTCTCTTAAGCTATTAACTTTGCATAGGAAATGCAGAAGTGTACAGAAAGCATCTTCAAGTGGGATGTGCCACAGAAAATACTGAGTTTCAGACTTCTCTATCTCATATCCTACTCCTCTTCAAGAAGGAGGGTAAATGATAAAAGGGTAGTGATGAGCAAGTTGAGGGATGGGGAGTGGAATGAAACCTTCTGTTAATTTGAGGAAACATTGCAAGACCTCACTTAGCAAAGTTCCCATTTACTTGACTGACTCTAGCAGGACATCCCAAAGTTTGAATCTTGGATATTCAGGGCAGACTGGACACCTTTCAAGCCTTAAAGCAATCTTCTTCATGTAGAAAAAAAATGTATGACAACTTAAAGCATTCTCATGCACCCTGAGAGTGCCCCAGTATTTTCTGACAGCTGACAAACTAAAAAGGACGAGGCTGTCAAATGCAAAGAATGGGTCCCCTCCTTTTGGCTTCTGTCCCTCTGGTCTATTCAATTAGGATTGATCAAGCTATGTCAAAGGTCCCTCCTCTGTTTCAGTGGTCACCAAGAGCTTTCATGATGACTAATGATAGGTTCTCCTTAAAAAGAAAGGGAGAAGAAACAGAAAGGATAATACCAGGGTTTCTTTCCCCCTTTCTTTCTCCTATCCTTATATTTCAATTAGGCACACTACCTTCATGGTGCACTAGATGAAATTAATATAATTGTCATTGTTCAATGATACACCAGGCCCCTCTGCCTTCCAAAACCTCCCTCTCAAACAAAAAACACCACATAAAAAAAAAAAATTAATCATGTTTTGGTGAAAGACAAGGTGGAGGGTAAACATTTTTCTTCCTCTGGAAGATATGGAAAACATTTGAATTTAAACATGGATAGCTAATGGTAACTCAGGAGCACTGCTGATAAGAAACTTACATGTTTCTTCTGTATCTTGCATAAATTTAAAAAATGCTGGACTGTTCCATCTCTGGTTCTAGAATCAAGCTTGTAGTAAGACATGGCCCAAATATACCCTAGCAGTTTCTGTATCTGTTCATATCTCCCCTAAAGACATTTTTTTATGCCCTGCTTGCCTTTTTAATGCTAACATTTAGGTACCATTTACACTTAAGGTATATGTTATAGTTTTCTTCGGGAGTGTATATTAAGGTTTTGGTCCATGGCAGCCATTTCCAGACTTTTATCATCTGTCAATCCTAAAAGTGAGTATGAGTTGTAACAAGTATTTCCTAGATGGTAAATTAGACCAGCAGCAGAAAGGCAGAATGATCTCTGCTATAGAGTTTAGATGAAGGGGATGGGATGACACCATGAACAGAATATGAATTTATGAAGATAATTCTTATTATTGCAATAGCAATATAAAAATTGCATCTATCCTATTATCCTAGAAACGAGACAAGGATTGACAAAGGCTTCCAGCAAGCATCAGCTGTTACAGAATTTAGGCTTCTGTCTAGTTACAAATCCTTATTTATCTTTAAGGGTTAATTTTATCTTAAAGCTCAAATATATAAAAGAAAGGAATGGGGAGATCTTAAGAGATTTGAAAAGCAAATAAAGCTGAGAGCCAAAATCTGTTAGAGTAGCACAGGTCTAGGGATTTTCCTTTTAAGTTCACACAGAACTTCCTGATTTTTACAACCCCATTCATACCTAGTAAAAGTCTTTGGAAATTTCTACTGCATCTTAAATAAAATTTAATTATTTGCCTGGACATCTGAATGAGTTCCAGTCACAACATACCAGAAGTTGATCAGGACTGATTATCACTGCTCTAAAGATGCCTGAGCCAGTGTTTGCAACCTGCCACATAAACTGTTAGTTAGGATCATTTAAACCAGAGAATTTCTTAGAGTGTTCAGGTTGAAGTGTTAGCGACAGATTTTTTTTGCAATTCAGTTATTTTCACGGAGGATTATGACACTTTCTCTTGGTTGGGGTTTTTTCCTACTCTAACTTGAAAGAAGAATCACTCATTTCTTGCCTGAAAGTTTTACCAGATTTACCAATCCTTTTCTAATACTTAATAGCATTCCAAAGTATAAAAGGTAATGGACTTCCCATCTTCCAGTGAAATGCAGTGGCCACCCGCCTTTGCCTTTCCTGGAAGCCACCGAAAATATGCTCTAGATGCAAAAAATAATCCACTAATGTCAGAAGCAAAAATGAAATTTAAATAGTGAAATTGTGCAGCATTTTCATTCTGTAACAACACAACACTGCATTTATCCTGAGCCTTTGCACTGAGGGATCCTAAACCATGATGCAAACACTACAGTTTTAGTACTCATAACCTTGAAGCATCAACTGTTATAATTTTTCACCCCATGAGAAACTGAGGCAGGCACAGACTGAATCAATCCAGGTTCACAGACAGTCAGGGAGGGTCCTGATAATTTTGATAATCAAAGGTTACAGGGATCACATGCTGAGAGGTCCTGGGAAGGTGAGGGGAAGAGACAACTACCTAATTACTTACACAGAACATCACTTAAATCACTTATACTTGTTACTAGATGCCCAGAAGTCCTAACCATCATCAGTGAGAAGTTGCCATAGCTGTGCATACCGGAGTACAGCCCCTGCCTTAAAGAGCTTGCACTCTAAATCATTGACTACTGATGCTGTAATGTAGCTCACTGGCACTAAAATGAAGTTGCAAATTCCAGTTGCTGATAAGATTTTCTGCCATCATTATCATTAACTCCTCATGGAAACAGAACTGCCAGCCCAACCAGCAGGAGATGAGGAGGTGGTGTTGCAAGACAAGCAGGTTTTGGGAGCAACAAAAGGTCATGGGGTAAGGGAAAAGAGGAGGAGGAGAATATGGTGGCAGGAAGGTCCAGCTTAAAAAGAGAGAAGTGGGGAACAACATGTCCAAATGCACAAACAGATGAGGAGTGGGAGGGGAAGCAGAGTCAGAGGGGAAGGAGTTGAGCACAATTACATGATCACAAACAATATTTTTGCCACTGAAGAAGTCACCACCACTGAAGTGAGACACAGCAGCCAGACAGGCATACTATTATCTCACAGCAGACACCAAGGAAAAGGTCTGAGCTGAAGGCACGTGTACAACCCTGTGATGGTGAGTTGATACATAATGCACTGGCTTCTTGGCTCATGACCTTGTGGACAGCCCTCAAAAGGAAGAAAGTATGCAGTAATAACAGACACTTCAACCTAAGGAAACAAACACTGCAAGAGATAAGGACCAGAAGTTGAAATTAGATAAATAGATTTTTCTCTTTTAAGAAGAGTATAATTGCCTGCTGAAAAACAAGTGCTGTATTTTATATTAGGTTCTTCAAAAAGAGTAGAGTGCTCTTTCAGAAGACAAATTTCAACTTAAAAAGTCATTGTAGTTAATAAAGAGCTAATAGGGAAATTCAGTGCCCTGTGCTATGTAGAGGGTCAGACAAAAGCAGTGATAGAGAACTGTTGGCATTGGTATTATGCCTGGCACTGATGGAGGCCTGGCCTGACACCAACTGGTCTGTGCAGCCATGTTTTAAGTAAATTTGGCAAGAGGCACCTGAAAAATTTGCAGTTGCAGTTGAAGGATCTAGAGGTCTTCAGAATTTCTGAATGAATGCATTTACTTCAGGGAAACATAACTATAGTTTTTTGGTCAGGGCTCTTTGGAAGACTGTGGAAAGAGCAGCAGCCTTTAACATCTGTAAAACATATATCCAAACCCAATTCATTTGCAATTATAGCAGAGACATCCTATCTGAAGGTTTAAATTACATTTATGTCTCTGTTAGATGATTGTCTAGAAAGATTGATTTCTAGCTGCAGCCAGTATTGTGGGGTAACTCTAGGGTTCACTTTGCCAAAATAAATAAAGAAAAATTGCTTACTAGGTCTTGTGGCAGCTAACACTTCTTGGCTAGGCTTAGCTTTCCATTTCTGTATGTCATGGATCTGCACTCTGAATAATGTCAAATGTCTCTAAAATATACATCAGAAAACTGCAGATCTGTTAAGATTTCTAATCTTTACTGGTGAGAATCAACTTTTCATTGCACACAGAGAAACCAATTCCCATCTCCTCTCCCTCCAGAAATTAGAATGTACAGTGGAAAGGCTCCAAGTCGCTGCTGTTTAATGGCAAATTGGCTTGGGGCACCAGCAGTACTAGTTCTAAAATCATTAAGTGAGCTGCCACCAATACATCTTTCACAGTCAAGCTGTAGATAAATGGATGGTAAGATTGTCAAAGATGGAATGTAAAGTTACCAATGAGTCCTGTCCTCATATTTTTTCTTTCTTTTTTCTTTTTTTAAATAATATTATTTCCTTCAGGTACAAGTTATTTCTTTTCCAGGTGGAAAACAAAGGGCTGTGATAGGAGAAAGCAGAGAAAAATTTTCCTCTCTAAAACAATCAGCTTCTCTCCCTACTCCCCTTTCTCCAAGACCAAACTCCATTACTAGTTTGCTTTGATAGAAAGGGGTAAGATTTGTAAAAGCTTCTGGGACAAGGAAGGAGACCTGAAAAGAAGAAAAATGATGCATGTTTTTCTTGAGGGGAGGACAGCATGGCAGAGACATTTGTGGCTCCAACAATATTGATCCTGAGGCAAAAGTACCCCTCAGAATTCCCAGGTTATAAATGAACATGTCTTTCCCCATCCTCATACCCCATTAATCGAATAAGCTCTCTCCTTGAATCACAGCTTTGCTTCTGCTTCAGGTCAGTTAAAAACATTGACAGAGTGTTGGGAAAAATCCATTCCATAGGAAGTGTGACTTCTCTTCAGCTGCTGTGGATCACATTCCAAGAAAGATGAGCAGATTTTGTGAATAGGTGGTACACAAACTTATGGGTCTCCATGTCTGTGATAGCATGGTTTGATGGCAATGATTGTTAGAGGATTTTCATGCGACTTATGTATCTGATGTTGTAGAATGCATATTAAAAGTTGTCTCCTGCCCTGAAAACAATATTTCCTACAAGTGGAATGAAAGAGAAATTCAGGGCAAGTGTTGCTTTACATGCCTTTCTTATCTTCCTATGGAACTAAGCTAAGTTTTGTCCTTACTAAAGAGGCCAAGAAAGTTACATACCAAAAATTACCTGTATTTCTGAGATATCATCAATTTTGGGAAGGAATGAATGTTCTTTATGGAGGTACAGATCACTCTTTATTGATTAGAGTGTTGCCTTAAATGACTAGTTTAGAGGCTAAGCTTAAAATCTGAGTAGCTTAGATGAGACTCTTCTCTGTCTTCTCTGAATCTTGGAAGAGAGAAAACTAACCTCCTCAGTTGGTTTCTCCCTAGGGAGATTCATAGCAAGAGAATCATTGCTGAATTCATGTGAAAAGTAACTGTACCTACAGCATTTTGTTACTCTAGGAGGGAATTTCATGACCAAACATACAGGTGAAATTGCACTACGCATGAGTCACGGGTGTAGAAGATAAATATCTAAGACTGTCAACAGAGTGGTCATTTCATGTCCTTACAATATTAATTCCCACCATAGTTAAAGTCATAGCCAGTACAGAAACACTTCTTATTTGCAGGAAGCATGTGGAAAATCTGAGTCATTCTACAGACTCCTGACATATGTAGGGTCCATAAGGGTTGGCAGAGTTATAAAAGATGATGCACCTCCAGCACAAGACATTTTTTATACCCTGCACTGCATATCACAGGTTATCAGCACCATCCAGAAATCTTTGATGGTGATTTGTGACTTGTTTGAAAGGGTTTCTTATTTAGTGCAGCAAAAAGTTTTCTAGCCTTCTTTAAACTCCAGTATATTTTCTGATTGAAACGGTTCCAAAGAGGTATCTAGCTTCTCAGGAATATGACTATAAAGTGGCTTTTTGCATAATTTTTTTACAAGCCTCTGAGATATTTAATATTTACTCCACATGGTCTTATTCTTTTTTATTATTTTATTGTTAATGGTTAGACTCAATGATATTAAGGGCCTTTTCAAACCTAAATTATTCTATGATTTTATTTTAATACTGCCCTTATGATTAATTTCAAAGGGATGCTATTAGAGTGCAGATTCACCCCTTTCTTCTTTAGTCAACTCTACTAATGTCAGGGAAACAAGTGATTTCTCTTTTACAAGAAGATAAAATTGTGATGAATGTAATATAAGGAATAATTGAATTAGTGTCATAACAGCAGCATAGACTTCAATTGGAAAAAATATTTCCATCGCGATAAATTCTGGCCATAAATTTCAGAAATCATACATTTTTGTAGCCTTATATTTCTTTGCTCATGGAGTATCTGTCATGGAGAGCCTGAGTATGACTGTAGAAATGAGAGGTTCCTCTTCATAGATGAACAAAGCGGGAGGGAAAAAACCTGTCCTGTAAATGAGATACCATTTTCAGGAGTCAAGTTAAAAGGTAAAAAGATGTCTTGCTTCCCAAACACATAACTGTTAAGGTGTTTAGTTTGACTTGATAAAGAGCAAAATGTGATTCTAGGTTAATGTGATTTAACTAGGTTAAATCATTTTCTCCCATAATTCAAAAAGGAGGAAAAGCACAGATTAACAAATTTTGAAGGGGCCAGACAGTGTAATATCTGAACTTGTTTAGATTATTGCTTAAAATGTAACAAAGCAGTGAATATAGATTTGTGCTGAAGGTTATCAGTATGAGGTAGTACACTTTCAGCAAGGTCCTCGTTATTAGCTGGTTTTATCTGCCTGAGAAGTAAAAAGGGGAATGAGCTTTTCTGGTGGCAATACAGTGTTCTACATATAAACCAAAATCCAAAAAGAGATTGGTATAACAGTGGACTAAGATGCAGGCTACCATTATGATATCCAATGAAGTCTCAAAAAAACTTTTTCAGTTGTGTATGTGAACATACATGTGCATTTAGGGACCAGATGGTCCCATCAGTTAATTAGTGTCGGCTGATCATGGAAAAATAATTGTAGTCAAAGATGGCTGGCTCAAGTGACAAGGAATAAAAGCACCCAAGACACTTCCGTGCTGTTAGTATTTCATTTTCTTAAATATACTAAAGTACATTTACAAACAGGAAATTGGCAGCATCAATTTCTTTGGGCAGCTGTTGCGATATGCCAGTCTACTTCACAAAATTACTTGTTCCCCTTGTCTTCCATATTCCTTTCTCAATTTCTTTCACTATAATACCAAAAAATCAAAATATATATTTATGATGGTTTGGGCCTGTTTCACCACAATAGTCATTATTTACATAGCGCTGTCACTTTCAGCTGGCAGACATGGAACTAGTACTCTGAGTAGTTACTTAGAGAAGATCTGGAAGGACTGTACCCCCTTTTTATCACATCATTGCCACTGTACAAACACACTATACAGCTCTGGCATTGCTAGGAATAAGTGTTGCTAGTGCCTCTTATTAGTGTTTATTATCATAACTGTTCATTGTATTGCCCATTATGTTAATGAATTAGAACAACAGACCTAAATGTTTGTTGTTGTATAAAGCTCATTAGTCTCTGAGAGGAACTCATTGCAACATGAAGGTTGAGGAGCTGGGTTGCAGGAATATTGCCAATTAAGTTCTATATGAACATGCAATTAGGTAGGATGACATGCTTGATTTACATTGCTTTATGGCTAAGCTGGATAAATAGCATATCACTGAAGACGAGCAACCTGCTTCCCCTTTGCACATCCCCACCCTGCTGGAACCTATTCTAATGTTTCCAATGGGAGCGCAGCACGCAAGAACGTCTGGGCAAGGTTATTGGTGCCCTCCTGAAGCACATTTAACTCTCTGCTGGCCTAAAAGGATGGAGGTAGCATGTGTTCATGTTACGGCACTTGTTAGTTTAGTTGCTCATCCCTTTCTCACTGATTTTTGGTCTTCATAGGGTTTCTTCTTTCAGTACCTCACGCAAGCCTGAGGTGATAGTTTAAAAATGGCTTTATTATCACATCATACTTCTTCAAAGAGAGAACTGGACTTAATTTAGATTTCTCCATCAGTCCTTTTCTTCTCTGAGAATACACACAAATATTTATTACGTGGTACATAATAGAGCGTACACCATTGTATATCATACATACCTCTATTGTTTGTACATCAATACGTACCATTGGTTGTGATTCTTGTGAAACATCACTCTCCCTTAACTCTTTTTCACGAAATAGATATTTACATAATTATATAAATTTATCACAACTGAGGGGAGTTGCAATTGAAAGGCACTTTCAGAAGTTGTCACCTCCAGCTTCTCAGCCATAAATGGTTACCTCCCAACTGAGACTTGGTAACTGATCATATGAGCGCTTCTAATTGTTTCAGAGCAAGGTGAAACTTCAATAATGAATTAAACTAAGGAATCAGCAACCATTAAAAAGCATCATGTTGATGCCTTTTTTTTTTAATGTAAGTCATTTTATTTCCAAAATTAGAGGTTACATATACGGGTAGAAAGCCAGGAGACTGCTAGTGAAAGACACAGGCAGCTGATCAGCAATATCTTGCTTCTGTGTGAGGCACCTGTCTCTCACAAATGTGTCTTTCAAAAAGCTGCATCTCCCCAGTCTTCTGGCTTACTCTGTGCCATCTTTGGCACCTGCACAATCAGTTGTTGACCTCTGTTTTCAATGACGCTGACTTGGCACTGAAATAAAGCCAGAGAGACAGTGAGGTTCAACTGAGAGACAGCTTACAATGCTGTTTCTTACTGCCTCAAATGCTGCACAGGGCTTGAGTTTGCATCCCTTTTTCTAGGTGTTGCTACATTCTAGGACATTTGTTGAGTGGGTATCCAGAATGAATGGATATCAGAAATGAAGTTTACACTCAGCATTGTACTGACCAGAACAAAGTAAATGTGCCACAGCTTTGGTATGAGAATAAGGAACTACACACCTTCTGCCCCTAACTATTCCTGTGTGTGCACCATTTGCTGTTTCAGCTATATTGGCAGGCTTTTGCATCCTACCTTTTAGTAAATACTAGGATAGAGGAGTCAAAGTCCAGTCCTGTTCTAAATCCCTGACAAATATTACAACCCTCTCATCATCTTTTCCCCTATTCAGCATAGAGAAATGTGCAACTCCCACCATTGCATTGCTTTAAAGTTCTGTTATTTCTGATAAAGAAAAAATACTTAATAACAAACTTGGATTCATCAGTGGAGAAATGAATCTGCTTTAGAAACAAAGGTAGCAATCAGCCTGTAATTGAAGTGGATACTGAAAAGAAACCTGAGAGGCCCAAGACATAGGTTTGAATGGAGGAGAGAAGTAATGAAAGGGGAGATCCAGAAGATCAGGAGAATGATTCAGTAGAAACATACACACAAACAAACAAAACCTAAAACCAATCCCTCAAAGGTAAAAGAGAGGAAGGACCTTCAGTCAGGGAAAGAATTGAAAAGAAACAGGTAGCCCTGATGCAGTAATATATTCAGAGAGTACCTTTCATGGTGCCTGCAGGGAGAGAAGGAAGACCTGACAGGAGGCTTCTGTACAGATTTTGCCTTCATTTGACACCAAGACTATTTCTTGGGGGATTTCTAAAGAAGATTTTGTTACTGTCCCTCCTTTTGCTTTCCTAAGTATCCTACCTGAGCATATACTTGATGAATGGCTTGATATCTTCAGTTTTGGAGGCTGGTGTTCTCTCCAGGCTACGTTTTTTCAGACAGCCACATTTAGGATGTCTCAGCTCCATCCTGAAGGACCTGCCTTTCATATTGTGATTACCTAGTAATCTTCTCTCCCACAATCCTTCCAGGGCTATGGCGAGAATGCAAAATCATGTGGACTGCTAGAAGCAGAGGTGACTCTAGAGGTCTCCATTAGAAATTTCTTTCACATTTTACTCCAGTCAGGTCACCTCAATATTCCTGTATGCTCTGGATGCAAAGAAATAATGCATGATTGCAAGATTCCCAACAAGAGTGAAATAGTCCAAGATCCCTTGCACTTTCCTCCATTTTACAAAGAAGATTTCTAATGCAAAAAGACAAAAAAAGAGACACTGTTCTCCAATATTTCACGATGAAAGGTGAGAGTGAGGGTTATTAGTGGGAATGAAAAAGGAAATATTTTACATTTATTTATTTGATTTTCCATCTCCACTGAGGTTTGCTGGAAGGATTGGTCCAATCTGCCCCTGTAGATGCTAGATCAACCGTCCTGTTCCATCTACTTGCATTGGTCTCCCTTGATTGAATGGACTGAAGGTGAGAAACCTATAATGTGGTCTGATGAAACTGGAGCTGGCACTCCACAGCAATGGGATAAAGCTGGCAGGTCTGATTTTTCAAGCTTGCCTGAAAACATCATTCCACTCTGTCTCATTTTTAACCTTCTGTTCCAAAGACTGGGTAAAGGCAAAAAAAGAAGGGCTAAAGATGCTTATGTGCTGATTCTGAACAGTGATCTTCACAAGCATGAACCCTGTGGAGGTCATTTACAGTTAGGCATTTTAAAAATCAGAATTTGTCTTCTATACTGTTATGTGCAGACAGAGAAAGAGGGAAACTCCAAAAAGTAAAATTAAAAACAAAAAAGAATCATTGTCCCCCACCCCTGGTGCTTTTGAAATACACTGCACTGTGTCTCTGTAAAGAGGCAGAAATTTACCATCATCTTTGTTTTCAGTCATCATACATGGGAGATTGCTGTAAAATTTTGGAACCTGCCTTTGTCAGCTGTAATTTTTTGTCATCTTTCCTTAGAGTTTGTTAGTTACTTGACACTTCTGCAAAATTTAGGTCTTTTTTGTCATGTTAACAGACAATCCTAACCCAGTAGCTGATCCACAAAGATATCTCTGTTGAGTGATCTGTCCCTTATTTTCTAGGACAAGAGCTCTAAGAAAGACATGAGTAAGACCAATTTGAATGGAGTCAAGCTGTTTGCATTGTCTGGTTAATTATGATGCGGTAGGAGGAGCAAGATAATCATTACCACGTGCTTCCTAGAAAATATGAATTGAAAGAGGAGTGAATAAAAAAGGGTACCAAGAGAGTCCTCAATATTAAAACTGATGCAGCAGTCTTTGAACTCTAGGATTTCCTGTTTTCTGGAGATCAGGGTAGTTTGATCTAAAGGTGGATACCAGATGGTCTTGTGGCCTAGTGTCAACCTATCTAGCTTTAGACAATTACCTTAGAAATTTATACTGGTTGCCTAATAACAATATTCTGTTAAAGGTGGGGTGGGGTTCAGAGGGAACACAGCCACTTAATATTTTAATTGCTTATTTTTTCTTTACTGACCACAGTGATAGCTGAGGATGGCTGCAATTTAGGCTTCAGGATTAGTTAAATACTTGAAGTTACGTGTAAGGGTCTGGGCCACTGTGTCCTAGCCAATCACTCTTGAACCTGGATGGATTTTACCCTGATTGTAATTCAGAACTAAGACCATTTCCAAATCACAAATCTGTACAAACTGCATGACAAGGCACACAGTGTAATTTCTGATCTGAGCTGAACAGCAGGATCTTCTGTGATATCCACCAGTGAGGTGAGAATACCTTTTAGTCACGGGACAAATGCACTGGTTGTGAACTAGAACAGCTTAGAAAGGAAAGGTCATCTTCAAAACCAAACTAACAGAGAACAAACTCACTGCCTTAATGCATACCGATTAAAAGGAAATCAGGATGGGTAATTAACTCCTCTCTCAAGTGTTTGTACAATTCACTTTCCCTCTGCTACATTTCCTGAGCACTCCTGGTGCTAAGCTCTGAAGATGTGGAATAATGACTTAGACCACTGAGTTAAAAGTTTATTTTCTTAAAAGATCTGTTCTCCCATTCAATCCATTTCACACATTGCCCTCCACCAAGCAGAACAATAAAATGAACTATAACCATAAATCCACGGGTGTTTTGAGGTAACCCATTCATAGTTTCTCAGACTAACAATATGAGTCAGCCTACAGCACCGGGGGAGATGTTAAATTTACGTTGTTAAATTTTCATTCTTACCTCTATGGTTTCTCTGAATCCTCTACTTTCTATTTAATACAGCCTGCTAATCTGTTTTCTGTTTATTTTCAAACGCAGGCCTTCTGACTCCTACACCATTCAGCATCCCGCCCACCTCCCCTCCCCCTCTGACTTTCTCAGAGCAAACAGAACATTCAGATCGAACCAGATTGACAGGTGTGTGACAGATGGATGGACAGAAAACTGGATTGGTCCAAACTCCTTGGCACTTGAAAAATTGACAACACAACCAAAGCAGCGTAACGGGGAGAGATAGATTGGCAAATGGAATAAATGGTCCCCGGAAAGTTTGCGATTAATCTTTGCCCTGTCAAGTAATGACCTGATAATGCAGGAATTTAATGGGAACGACTTCTGCTAGTTCAGAGGCATCCATTAGTGTGGAGTAAAGCAGGAGACAGTAATAGGCATTGTTCCTTTTCTTAGCCTTTGCAAATGAGAGGAGACTATTAAAGCTATACCATCTGCACCCCAGCTCCACTCTCCCAAATGACAAGTTCACACCTTTCCACTCTTCTGTTCATAAAAGGTGACACTTACGAGTTTGCAACTCCCCTCCTAGAAATACTCAGTCTTGTTTGATCTGTTACACACTTCTCCTCTCCACCATGAACTCTGAACTACCTAATGAAGTTGGCACTGGAAGAGAGACATTGTGTTAACTAAAAGGCTTACACTTTTCAGAAAGTGATGTGTTCTCAGTCCTGCCTTAAATCAAGCAGGTTTTCCTATCTTCATGCGTCATTTAGCTCTGTCTCAGTTTCCCTATGTATAGTAAGGCTGTTCTTCAACAATAGGGCACTGTGGAGAATTCTGTTAGGCAAGTCCAGAAGGAAAATTTGGTTCTAAACAAGTGTTGGCATGCTAGCTTAAGGTTAGGTCTGATTAAGGTGAGATCACATGTCCATCTATCTTGGTATTCTGTTTTTAAAAACAGTTGTGGTGACTGGGGACGTAATATAAAAGTAGGCAATGATTTTTCACCTGACATTAATGTCATAAGGATTTTCTGTTCTGAAGTTGTTCAGCTCTGTAGATGCTGATTGGCCTGTGTATTTGTTTGATCTGTCTTTTTGGACTTTTGTGATGTTTGTTGGTTATCACAGCATCTCCTGCAACAAGTGATTTAATTCTGTACCACTTCAGGGGGAAAAAAAAATATAGCACTTACTTTCAATGTGCTTGTCTCCTCACTTCATTAGCTTCAAGTATTCAGAGCAGGTGGTGGCACTTTTGTCTCCAGCCCTTCAATTCCAGCCAGGAGGTTATTGCACAAGATGTCAAGAGCAGAGGAGATGGAGTTGTTGGGCAAAGGATCCCAAGAAAAGAGCAGGCAGATGTGTTGTATCGGTGGAGTGGTGTTTACTCTCCAAGAAGCCTAGTACAGACTGAGATACTCCAGGCCTCACTGACATGAGTAACTGAGTCACCTTCACATTGGCAAGGGGCGGACTGGCTGGGGAGTGAGAGGGGAGCCCAAGTGCTCAGTCACATCAGTGCAGCTGTAGCACTGGGGGAGGGAGGATGCAGGGGGGCGGAAGAAGCTCATTATGACTGATAAATAGAGGGCTCCTGTTGTCAGCAATGTCATTGTATTCACCTTTTTTTACAGTCCCCTATTTCCAGCTGTGTAATTAATTAATGGATTGGAAGTGCTTTGTTTCCAGTGATCTACAGGTTGACCTTGCACCTTCCTCTGCTTGTCTGCAATTGTTGTCAGTAGGTCCAGCTTTCACCAAAGACATCTCCCTCTCTAACCATCTCTGCATTGGCCCCTATGATAGCAATAGTCAATTCTCTACTTTCTTCCCCATGTTTGTTTTCATAGTGCTAAAAAAAAGAAAGCAACATCCTTCTTTTTTGCTGATATTTTTACATTGACTTTTCACTAGGATAAATCTTGGCACAAGCTGCAGGTCCTCATGAGCCAAAGGGTAGAATGAAGATCACAAGCATTTTATTTCCTGGAAGGAGGGTTGATCATATCATCAGATTTCAGGTTGCTCAAAATAATCCATGCAATCCAAACTAGATTTTCTGTTTCTTCTAGAGACAGTGATGAGAAAGGTGCTTCCATTCTTATACCCACTGCAGGTAACTGTCTCAGAATAGGATAAATCTCTTTCAAGAGAGATGGGGTTTGTTTTGGGGTTTTTTCCCTTATTTTAGCTAAGAGGACTACAGACAACTAGTTTAAATTAGATATTTTGTGTTCAAGTAGCTAAAATTAGGTGAGATGTGTTTCATCTTCATTATCTCTGCATTGCACTTATAAATGAGATGAGTAGATCCATTTCTTCACCTCTCATTTGTATCCTTAAGCGTATGTGTAAAGTAAAGGCATATCATGTTATAGCAGTTTACCAGAAAATTACGTTTTTTTATTGGGAACTGAAGAACCTGTACCAACAAGGACTTCATGGCTTCAGTCCATAATAGAACTCTTGCTTTTTGCAGTGTGTGAATAAAATATCATGAGCTTTACAAACAACATCATGAATGAATGTCTGGGTAAGTACACTTGGTGACCTTGCTGGCAAATCTGCCTGACAATTTCCCACAACAGACTTAGGCTATTGATCAAGTTGGCTGAAAGGGATCTTTTCACCTCAGGGTCTCTGGACTCCATTTGACTTAGGGCAGTCAGGAGCAAAAGTGGCTTTTATCAAATGATAAGAACAAGCTGAAAGTCTCAACCTAGTCTCTAGAGAAGTAAGTCCAGAGTATGGAAATCTCACTCAAGTTATACTGGGGATGGCTGACTAGGTTCATATTACAAAACCAGTCTTCTCTTGGTTTTAGTACTGAATATATAAAAATACATTTATTTAATCTCCCAGTCTGACGTAAGATTGGAAGGTCTGAAAGACCATTAGGTAATCTATCCAGTCTATTTCTTCAGTGTTTTAGTTTCTCTGTAAAAGCAATTTTTTTTAACTGAACATTCCCTACCACTGACACTCTAAAGTATTCAGCTGCCTTAATAAAGTAAATTAACTAATTCAAGACTCTATACCCCAGCCTCACTCCAAGAGGAAATACACCATACATAGAAGCATATCTAAGCAAGTTGCAGGAATGTGCCTGTAAGTACTAGGTCAGCCACTTTGTTACTCTAGTGTAGAGCTCTCACAATTATTTACAGGTTTTACCATATATTTATTCACCTAAGCAACACCTCTGCTTTTCTAAGAAGAGCCTTACTGACTCAGATCAGAACTCCATCTCAGACAGCAGCTTCTTCTCCAACACTGACCATAAGTAAATGTTCAAACAAAGGCATAAAAGGAAGGCAAAACTATTCTGCTAGATAGTGTCAGGACTCCTACAGCAAATTCAGGCTCAGTTATTTTCAGAGGGGAGCCTTTGCAGTTAGGAGCATTGGGTAGACCTTTCTTGAATCCCCCATACCTTTTGGACTTATGCAGGTATATTTTATTTCTGTGTCTAGAAGCAAAGTGATTCCTAAGTTAAGTATTGTATGAAGAATCCACTCCCTTTCTATAATTTGAGCCTACTATGTGCTGACTCTGCTACAATCAAATTTAAAGAGAAAACTAACTATTTAAGAAGGGTTTTCCATCTCCCTCTCCTTCTTCTCTCTCTACTGCTATCTCCTTTTCTCTCCTCCCTAGAGAAATGGCCTTCCTCTTCCCTTCCCTTCCCCCACTTCCCTTCCCCCCAGTTGTCCCTTCCCTCAATCTGTGAACTGTGGGGAAATCCGACTCAGAAGAAAAACCAGCCATAGAAAACACAAATCAGTTCACAGGAGAAAACAATCAGAACTCCAAAGCCAGTTTCTGAGACCAATTTCATTATGGAGCTGCCTTCTTTGCAGCCTGCAATTATGGTGCAATTATGGGATTTAGGAGGAAAGCATCTGGCAGTGGTTTCTCTTGTACTCGTTCCTTTCTCTCTCTGCCCTGTTCTCCGCATCTGAGTTAGATGCTGTTCGTATTCCTCCTCTTCAAATGTGCATCAGCATTTCAAATGAAACTTTGGACCACCGCCGTGGCAGCCTTTTAAAAGGATACAGCACAAGATCCCTCTGTCTACTTTCCTCCACCGGAGACCAAAGGCAAACCAGAAGAGGGATATTAATGTGCAAATTAGCGCAACCTGACTGGCTCCAGATTGCTACTTAGAATTTGCATATTAATAAATTTTTTGTGACAGCATTTAGCAGCTCAAGAAGGGCAGAGATTAAAAAAAGTCAACAAGATTTTTAAGCTTTTCCTTTATATTTCCTTCTCCTCACATTCCCAGCCTCCTGTATATATCTACATCTCCTTATACCATGTACATATGTGCTTGGGCTGCATATCTATAGGTCAATGTATGTAAATCTGCCCAGCTCTTGACAGATGTGAGATTTGCAGAACTGCCCTGCATGAAGTTAGACAAACAGTCCTATGCTGGAAGGAGTGCAGGCAGCTTTGCCTGTGTGTATATTTGAATGAGTGTGTTTTATACACATGCACACAGAGTTAGAAAGATAGATGTAGGAACTGGACAGTCTCCCTCCCCACCCCCCTTTCAAATCTTTTTCCAACAGGCGCTTTTATCCCATTCAGCTGAATAAATTGGGACTCTTGAAACTGTGATCTTGACAGATGTGAGCTTTTTTACTGAGCTGCATTAGAAAAAGATAGATAGTGAAAACCTCCAGGGCATTTGGGCTTAGTGGAGCCAGTGAAAAGGGTTATTTCCAAGCATGCTGAATAATGCATCCCTCTGAATTCCTTAGTTCTCTCTTTCTGTCCTCCTTTCTGTCTTTCATTCTCTCTTCCTTTAAATGTTTTGTGGATGAAATGTTGAATACTCACCCAGAGTTCTTTGACCACCATAGGAAAGTTGCAATCAAGATCTTACCAAGCAATGGGCTTTTCAACTGTCTCATGCAAGTAGTCTGGTGGCCATGAAAAGAGAGGGAAAAAATGAACAGACAAAAAAACCAGAGCAACTTACACATACATAAACTGGTGTGTTAAAGATATATTTTCCGTTTCAGTTAATTAGTTGTTACATCAGTCTTAAGCAGAGAAACTAGCTGATAGTCAGACTATTTTTTTTCAGAAATCTTTGTGTCAAGAACATATGTTCAAATAGACTCTCACCCCTATTCGATTTGTCTTCCTGGCTTTTATTTATTATGGGGGAAAAAAACCCAACAACAAAAAAATCCCCACACACCCCAAAAAAACCCAACAAAACAACTGCAAAACAAGAAGCAACTTGAAAATATCTCACTGTCAACTCTTTTCTTTGTTCTCCTAGAATTTCTTTATACTTTCCCAGTTGGAGGTTGAATTGTGTGCTGGTTGGTCAGAGCAGGATTGCAGTTTGGAGTGAGGAGAAACCCACTTTCAAATGAAACAATCAAAATGTATATTTTTTGTGTGAAACAAAGAAAAAGATGTAACTTCTTTCAAGATAAATCTGAAATGCTTTGTTCTTGCCTTGCTGCATACAGGGCAGAGGATGGAAAGTTATGTAATTATTGTTCTGGAGTTTTCCCCTAATTATCCCCCTTTTTGCCCCTTTTTTTATTACCTTTCTAATAAAGACATTTTGAAAAGAAAAGCCCAATTTCCAAACCCAAAGGTTTTGTTTTTTCCTTTGGCATTTCCACCATGAAGCACTTTGTCTCTGACTGCATTGAAATGCAGTGTTTTGACATTTTGCTATGTGGATGTTGGGCTAAGTGTCTTGCCTGAAACTGCAGAGGGAATTAAAACCACATCTCTTGAGCTTTCAGTTAGCCCTTAATCACTGGACCATCTTTCCTCCTATAAACCCTTAGGAATTTTTGAGCAAAAGTGAATCCATGGACAACAACATGGAGAGGGACTCATTCTCTTATCAGGGGTTCATGAGCAGAGATGTCCCCAAGGGATTTGTGGAGAGGAAAGGAATAAGTATGTATCCTCCATGCTAGAGTTGGCATCATCTGTCTTTTTGCTATGCCTCCACTATAAAAACAAAGATTTAAGAGAAGCACAACAGTGGCACACACACCCTTTGGCAACACATCAGTGAGTTTGCTGGCGAGAGCAAAGCTGCCGCGTCTCTGCAATGTTTTTTTGTCAGGATTATCTGACTCCCAGTCAAGGTGCAAACAAACCTGAGGTCTTCTGTCAATAGCAGTGTGTGAGTTGAGAATCTCAATGTCTTCTGAAAGTTTGGGAGCTTTTCCAAAAAAATTGCAACAAAACAAAACCAAAAATGGATGGGGAAGTAAGCTAGGTTTCTATATCAACTATTAGAAAGTCACTAGGATGGTCATAGTGAAGTGAGTACAACCTTAAGAGTATCTCCTGATGTGTCATTTCAAGTGCTTTATTTGTCTTGCTTTTTAGCACCTGAAGTAACCTTCACCACTTCTCTCAGGAATCTACAGCAACATCTCATTGCCACAAATCTTTCTTCAAGTATTCAGTCTACATTTTTTCCCTTTCCTAACATCACACCATCACTCCTTGCAATAACCCATCTTTGGTGTAGATTATTCCAAAATGTCCTGATTCGAGTTCTGTTTGTGGGTGACATTTGTGTGGATGGGCTCAAGCATCCCGGTGTTGTTCTTCTCCAGCCCAACATCCCTCTCCACCTATCTGAAAAACACATGTCCTCAGCTCCTGAGGGATGAGAAAATTGGACACAACACATCCATACTTAGCCTGTGACGCAACTGCAGGCTCAGATGTCCCACAGACAGCACTGATTTAATTGATTCTAAGACCATTTATTTGACCCAAACAGAACTAACATATTAACCTTGTAACCTTATCCCTTCCTTATTCCCTGTCTCTTTCTCCACCACAGTTTGTAGTGCCCTTTCTACATTTTCCTCTTTCCACAGTATCCTGGAGCATTCTGTTCCAACTGCTCTTCATCAGCCCACCATCTACAGCAACCCACAAGAAACATCTACTGTAAAATCTTCAGAGCAAATCTTTACTCTCAACACAGGGTTCTCCCTCAGGTGAGGTAGGTAGAAGAGAGAGGGCACAGAGCAATTTGGCAGACATCAGTTATGTCTCTTTGTGGTTGGAAGGCAGTTAAGGGCTAATGACAAAAATAACATCTTTGTGCAGCAGAAGAAATGGACCTAGTTTTTCATGCCATCCAATCTCCCTCCTTTCTCTCATCACATCCTTTTTGTAGATTCTCCAATGTCTAATATAAAAAGGTGAAATACTTCAGTTTTTTCCTCAAAAGAGATATACAAAGCTTTTCTTCACTCAGCTGTCTAGTCTCATAAACATCTATGGAAAGAAATGTCTTTTTTTGTCTTGAAGAATTTTCTTTCTCTCACTCTGTCAAATTTGGTTAAAATTACTCAGTTGCTATAAGAAATAGAGAAAGAATGCAACAAGGAGATAGGTAATAAACACAGCATGGCTTTGTAAACCCTGTTTCCTTAGGAAAACTGGGTAGAACAGGATGTTCAGGGTTCAACTTTGTCCTCTGGTGGGCTTTTTCACTGCCTGTTATGATCCCTTGTGCAGAGGGCAGATGGCAGAGATTGTCCTGGGAACTGGGTGTGCTGGACAGATTCATTCTGTTTGGATGTTGGAGAGCAACAGTACAAAGTATTGTAGCCTTTCTCTTCAGATCCTTTTTTAAAGTCATAACATTTCAGTTGTCTGGAAATGTATGCCTCTATGTCCTGAAACATACAGTACTTCAGTATGTCCTGAAAAGCTGTATAAGCTTTTTCTTCCCACTTTTCCAAGATGATTGTTTGTTATGGAGATGGGAGTAGGGTCTTAAAGAATTGAGGTGGCTGCAAGATCAAATATAGTTAAAACGTGTGTGTATCTTGAAGATGTGCTGTATAACAAAAATGAAAAATGAATAAAAATAACCATGGCTCTTTCCTAGTTCCAGTTTTTGTACAGAATGTGTTTTGTCTTCTTGCAAGTACATTTTTAATGTATGCTTGTCTTGTTT
>JAOXXN010000364.1:6386970-6403915 GCA_026770055.1 Myrmophylax atrothorax
AAGGAAGGAAGGAAGGAAGGAAGGAAGGAAGGAAGGAAGGAAGGAAGGGAGGGAGGGAGGGAGGGAGGGAGGGAGGGAGAAAATATTTTTTAGTCTGTTTCCATCTCCTCATGCCATCAGGCTGGTTTTTCAGCAATGATGGACATGGAGTAATAAGGAGAGGAGAGGACAATGAAGACCCAGGCTCATCACTCAGCTGGATTGAACAAATTTATGGCAGGTGTTCTGACTCTTCATTATGTGAAAAGTTGGGATGAAAGAACAAATTCAGAGCAAGCACTATATCACTGAATTGTTCCAGCCAGCAAATTTACTTTAGGATCCTTAAACACTATACATAGCACATTCCTTCAGAGGTTCTTGGAGAATGTTGCATTAGCAGGTGTTTGAAAGGAGTTGGGTATATCTGAGAATCATAGAGTCCTTTGGCTTTCAACGTGTCTTAACTAGAGAAGGTAGAGTGCCAGTCTCTGGGCTTCAAGCTGAAGATCATGCTATTGTGAGATGCTTGTAAAGTCATCTAAACACACTGCTCAGAAGGAGTTTCAATTCGTAACAAAGAGCAAACACTCTGAGCCAGCAAAGCCACTGACTTCATCCAGAGAGGGGAGGGGAAGAGAGGCAAAGGCAATGTTTAATTAGGAAGCTAATTTCATGACATCATGCCTCCTGGCCTTTATTCCATTAATGAAGATGAAAGTAGGCCACAAACTACAGGGATTTATTCTTCCCTATTGGGACCATGTTATATCTATCTGTCTGCTTGCATGGAAAATGCAACATCATTCTCAGTTGTTTACATATTCCATAAACATTCACCATTCACTTTGCTCTTCCTGTAGTCTCATTTATACTGCATGCCTAATGTCCTGTATAAATTGTCTTTCTCTGTATACTAATGTGGGCCCCTTTATGTTATATTTTCTTAATGAAATGGGCATAGAAAGAGTGGAACCAGCCACCTGTGAGGATTTACTTGTAGGCTAAGCAAAGAGTGTAAGGGCTACGTCCCAAGATACGAAGAGGTGCTGAAATAGAAATTGTGAGATGGGAGGGCAAAGAATTATTGTTAGTTTTATCTGGATGATGGAAAGGATACTGAGGATCTGCTAACTCAGTCCTGATGTGGAGGGAGAAGAGGGAGAAGAGGACCCTGAAAATTAGCTGGAAGTGTGCTTGGGATAGTGCAGATTAAAACACCTCAAGACCTCGCCTGTGCTCTGACTCAAGGTTCCTGGTGTTTTATGATAACAACAAATCTACAGCAGTGCCTGTATCCCCTCTCCCCAGCGTCTGCTGCTCCCCACAGAAAAGGCAGCAGAGCAGAAGGCACGTCTGCTCCATGCTGCTACTGCTCACAGCCTGAGGTCCTAACACAACATGCAACAGATGCCAGGTCTGGTTCCTGCTGGAGCCATCCTCTGTCGAGGCACTGGGAAAGGAAGCGACTTCAGTCCTGCCATCACTGTTGAGGCACTTAGCTGGGTTAGAGGGGAGCAAAATCTGAAGTCAGCCTCGTATCAATCACCAGAACTCCTAAGTCAGGACAGCAAAGGACACATTTTGATGATATAAGTAAATAGCTCCAATGGCAAGCTGCCCAAAAAGGGGTAATGTCATACTCTGCCCTTATCTGCATGTTTGTGCTCTCTCTTCTGCACCAGTGTAGTGCTAGTCAGGCTTGAGGTGTTTATCACAGTCAGAATCATTGAATATCTAGGGTTAGATGGGACTCACAAGGATGATTGAGTCCAGCTCCTGAAGTGATCCTGAGGTGAAACAGCTCATGCAGCTGCTGTGACCAGGCTTGGTATAAGACCCATGTTCAGTCAGACAAGCACCAGTGCAAACCTGAGAAAAGAGTAGGGAAAAAAAATTATCTCCTGCTGCCAAGAAAAGCTGTCCCATGGATCTGCAGTGACACTGAAGTCCTCTATCCCTTCCCCAGAGTGCACAGAAACTAAAGTGAAGGCTGGAAAAGTAAGTGAAGGCTGGCATGTGAATACAGCTTATCAGCACTGAAAATTGTGAGTTATAACTAAAAAAATGCAGTCTCTTAACTCAGGTATGTACCCATCCTCTGTGTCTGAACAGCATCAGCATACATTACACTGAGCCACTCCAAAGGCCTGCTCAGCAATCAGCTGGGTATATTCATAGATGTTAAAGCCCTGAGGACTACTGTGATAATCTGCTTTGACCTACATAACATGGGCTGGAGAAATTCACCCAGTATTTCCTGGAGTGAAAGGAATTGTTCTTCCCAGAGTGATTCCATTCAAAGTAGGGCTGAGTTGATTGTCTGTGCATTTGTGTATGCTTATGTTTAGCTATGCATTATGTTGTGTCTCCTTTTAATTCCTTCTCCATCTCCCATTAGTGGCCTTTTCCCTTCTCCTGAATACTTAAGCCCTTGAGGATTTAACAGTGTTCAGATAATGCAAAATTCAAAGCTGTGAGTATGACAACTGGATATATCACCACAAAAATGTGTTTCGTTCACCCCAGAAGACAGGGCCATAACAGCATGTGTCATATTCTGACCAACCACAGTGAAAAGCTGTGGTTCAAATTTCAGATCTGCACCTTCAAAACCAGTTGAATAAACATCAGGGATGTTTGGTGCTTGATTGCCTAGGAACACCAGCAAACACTGATGAAGGCAGCACTGGTGTTCTGTGGTGTGGATTCCCTGTGTGCAGTGAAAAATACAGTCTCAGATAGCACAGTCAGTGCAACCACATTTTGTTATGAGTTTACTTTATGGTTGGTGTCCATGTATCCAAAGCAGAGCACTCTTTTCCATCTGTCCTGCTCTGATTGTGGGATCAGCTGTCCCATGTCTGCACGCGGCATGAAACCCGGTGGCCCCAGATTTGGGAAACCTCTATGTCTTCAAAGCTGGCAGGCTCCAAGGGATGTATTCAGGCTGAATTGAAAAATGTTTGTTTGTTTGGGCTCTGACCACAGACATTGTGTGAGTGATATTTGCAAATTGTCTTTTATGTTTATGCAAAGACTCCCTCCTTCGCAAGGTTGTACAGTGTCTTGAGAGATGATGATCTTTGTGTGGCTATCACTTGCTAAGTGATAGGTACAAGGATTAGCTCCTCCATGCTAGGGTATCCATGGGCATCATCTGGAGTTTTTTGGGAAGTCATATTAAAGCTATAGCATAGAGCTGTATTTTTCTTTCACTGTGCCTAAGTTGCCTTTTGGCCTATGCTTACAAACCATCCTTCACATAGGTAGTGCCCTGCTGCTTCCTGGACCCCAGTATATTTACAGAACAGTGTTGTTGCTTCTCCCTTTTTCCTGGACTTTCTCTGTCAGGTGGAAGTGCGTAATCAACAAGCAGTCTGCTAAACAGCAATCAAGGTCCCAGAGCAGGAAAGATGAATGGTACTGTGTAGGGCTTCTGGTGATGGGTCTTAGGCTGAAGAATCCTTTTTACCTGATTTTCTACTTCACACCATTCCTGAGATGTAGGTCCTTCCTCCCAGGTGACCCCTAGGATGCTCTGTTCATGACAGGGCGGAGAACTCAACAGGTACCTTTCCAGCCTCCTTCTAGACCTTCATACCACAACACGTCCCCAACACTGATTGTTTTCCACCTTCCCATCCCCAACTCCAGGCTCTAATCAGCCGTCTCCTGCCTTACTTCTGTCTTTGGGTGAGAGCAGGACCGGGAATCCAGCATGGGCCCTTCTGCTTAGCAATGCAGTGTGTTACAATGGGGTCAACCAGCCTGGCCCTTGCACGTTGTTTTATAAATACATCCTCCAGTCACCAGGTCAGCCACATAAAGACTTCTTTCTGAAATTCAGGAGCCTGACAAGTGCTTAGCAGACAGCCCGACATCCTGAATCCGGTCTCTGTGAGATTCTCCTCTCAGCAGCGCCGGCACATGCTGTTCTGATGGTGTGGTGCCAAGTGACTTCTGGGTCAGTGCTGATCTTTGGAAATAAGTCTCAGTGGGGGATTGATGACAGAGTTCTTTTGACCTGAGGGAAATCGGTAGGAGGAAGGCACCAGACGTGGAGGTGGTCTGCAGGAGGGGGCGAGGGGGGGACGGGGGTGGACAGAGGAGAAGGGGGGACGGGGGGGGAGGATGAGAGGCTGGAGACTAGAATATTAAATCCTCTTGAGCCAGGGAGCATGGTGAGGCAGCCGCGCCTTTAGCTCCCTTTCTCATGGGCTGTTTTCCAGCTTTAATCTGTTAGAAGAATCCCAATTTGTGTTTGAAAGCATATGTTTGCACTGGGAATCCAGCAAATGGCACTGCAGTGCTTAACTAGTAGGTCAGTGCTGTGGACTGGGAATTCAGCTCTGCCTTGTGTGTGGAGAGTTTATCTACACAGGTCTGAGCTGCCGTGCTGGTACCAAGGAGCAGCATTTGCACAAGGAAGGCCCAGAGGTTGCTGGCTCTCTGTAGCCTTTGCCCTGAGAACTAGGGGGGGGTTGCGGGAACCACCCTGACTCTCACTGCTTTTATTGGGGAACTGGGACCCTCCTTCTGCCTGGCCTGAGGATACAGGCTGGATTCAACTCTAGCATTAAAAAGATGTTCCTAGAACAGGGGAAAGGGAGACAGCCCTTTGGCAATATTAGCAACTGTGACCTCAGGCAGGGGCCTACATTTCCTCCTCCCAAAATTATGAGTACCAGGAGTCTTTGTTATGACAGATCTAGATCTTGCACAGCTTTTGTTGCTGAAAACCAGTACTGTCCTCTGGAGGGAATAGCCCACAACAGCTCCTGGGAGAACACTCCGTGTGTGTACACTATGGGAGATCAAGTGCTTCAGTCATGGTGCAAAGAGCACACTCATCCTTCACTCCACTGCTGCTCCTCTGTCCCTGAGCTGGGTCCCTGAAGAATTGCATATTTTCTCATAAACTGGAGCAATACCTTACTCTGGTTTGTCATTTGAATCAGCAGGGTTCTACAAATGGGTTTCCCAAAATGCAGAAACAAGAAATGGAAGGGGTTAATCTAAGATGAGAATTATGTTCGGCTGACCTACAACACAACCTTCATGTTGACCTTAGTGTTTGTCTTCAACTAGGCTCATTTTGGTTTAGTTACTTAGGGACAGCCTCATTTGTAACAACGAGCAAATATTTACATTGGGGTTTTTAATCAAGCAGGCAAAACTTAGCTTTTTTGTAAAAAAGAAAAAAAAAGACAAGAAAAAAAAACCAACAAAAACCAAAAAAACCAAACCAAACCACAAACAGAGTAATATGCGTTATCTCATTGTGTCTTTACTCTGGAAAAAAACCCTGAAGTTATTCCCCCCACACCCATCCTTTGTGAGAACAGAACAGCACTATATCTGAAAGCACAATAGAATAGCAACTCTTTATTACTCCTTTACTTTCAAAATTATCCCTAACTTTGTTCCATAATACCATCATTTCTTTTAAAAGTGTGAGTACAGGAGCAGAGTCTCAGCATTTCCATTAAAATTGTAGAGACAGGTACAATCTGCTGCAGGCAAGGAATAGGTTATTCTCTCAGTTTTTATTTGATTTGTCCAGCTATTTCTCTGCATAAGATAAGACAAGGCTAGAGTTTCCTTCACCTCTCATGTTATGGAGCAAGCATGCATCACCTGATGAAAAGTTTGTGGCCATCTCCAGCTTTTCCTCTCTTGAACACTCCCTGACTACTGCTGGGGAGGACCTCTGAGGGAAGCATCACCCATTGGGAGAGTTAGATTTACACTATGGCTTGATTGCTTCAGCTGAGGCAGAAACCAGAACACCAGTGAGGGAGTGAGATGTTATGGCTGAAATCTAAAGTGATGCTGTTGCATCTTTCTTTGGCAGGATATCTCTGTAGAGATAAGGGAAGTTTTGTTGCTTTGGGACACTTGGAAGCCAAAACTGTAGCTTAGGCTTCAGGTAACTGATGAGTTCACATCCAGCATACTAAATCTCCTTAACTGCATGGTGAGTTTTAAAGAGTCCAGGCCAAGTCCCATGATATCATGGGAATATATTAGTTGACAGCTAGGGAGAGAGGATTAATCCCAAGGCTTGAAGGCCTGGTGGTGTCTACTCCCAAACTTATTAATCAGACTTGGAGTTAGTTGTGTTTGGCATTAGGAAGGGTGCACTGAGACATAATCGGCTTTTTCTCGCTCCATCCCATAATGGAAGAACAAGGGGTGACTTGGTGAAATTAATGGCTGGTAAATTTAGAATAAATAAAAAGAACCACTACACCATGTGCCAGTCCCCTGTGGGATTTACAGCCATGGGAGGTCATTGAGACAAATACTGTGGCTGTATTATTAAAACAGGCTAGATAATTTTATTACCATTAATAACGTTTACAGTTATGTAAGCTGAGATAATGAGGCTAATCAAATCTCATGCTTCAGGGCATAAACTGATTGCCTGCAGGGGTCAGGAAGAAGTTTCTTTTTCCCCACATGCAGCACTGCACAATTGGCTAAATGCCGGGTATGGGGGGGCTGCCTTTGCTGGGACATGAGCACACTGGCTATCACTGGAGTGGATGACTCAGGCCAGCATCATGGCACTCTCCCTACCCATGCCTTGCTGCCGCCTTGCCTTCCTCCATGTGCTCCTGCTGCTTTGGTTCTGACCCCATCTCCTGGTGTGCCTCTGCTCACCATTTCCTGGCCATCCTCTGCATTCTTGTTCTGCACCCCAGGTTCCTCTTACTGCCTCCACCTTCCTCTTTCCATGATATCTGCACTTTCCCACCTCCTGCACCACCCACACCTTGCCTCTGCCCCCTGCCACGAGCTCCAACACGCTGGCTTGGAGCCCAGGCTAATAAACCTGGCTCAATTTGTCTGAGCCTGTCTAAAGCTGACTCTATGAGGAACAAGAAAACATGTTTGTGTGGGGTCTGGGATTCATGGTACGGGTTGTGAACCTGTGATAATTCCTGCAGTTTCTTTGTAGCTTTATTTTAATGACCAAGTGCATTCCCTGGTAACACTCAGCATCCTCTACTGAAAAGTTTTTTTGTAAGCAACCTGACAAAAATGAGAATATGTTCACTGAATGTCCAGGATAAAAAAACATAACAAAACAAAACAAAACAAACAAAAATAAAAAGAAAAAAAGAGGCATTTCTTTCTTGCACAAACAGACTCTGAGGAGAAAGGAGAGGTGGTAAGTATACATGCAAGTGCTTTGGGATGTCTTTTCTGGGGAGCAGGTGAAAATAGCAGTCATGTCATTGTTATTTTGGTTGAGATGGGGAATGGAGAAGTGAGTGAGAAAGTGCCATCTAAGTCACATGCAGTGTTTTGGATCTGCAGTGATTACTCATGCAGATATCTGTGCTGGCATCTGACAGGCAGATGAACAGGCTTTGGGCTTGCAGAGCTGTAAGCAGATGAAGTCAAAGTCAGGGTGAAGAGGCTTGAGGTGTGCACTGAGCTGTTAATTATTTGTCCAAAGCAGCCCGGTACCTGATAGCCCCAGGGGTAATTCTTCCTTCCCTGTAGCAGGCAGAGAGGGGCAGGATGGACTCAAGGGCTGGGTCAGGCTGTGTCCAGAGCAGGCTCTTCAGCACAATGGTCCAAATTCTTCAGCTGCCCAATGCCTCAAGTAGTTATTAGGCTCAACTTCTCAAAAATTCTTTAACAGTCACTTCATCCTCTGATTTCCACTTTAAATGTATAAACAGGCCAGATGAGAGCTTGAAAGACTGCTAGGAAAGGACTTTAATAAAGTACATTTGCTCCTGTTGCCAGAGTTAACTCCAGGGCATACACAGAGCTGTGAGCAGAGTTGATGTACACTTGCTCTTCTCAGTCAGAATAATGATACATTTTCTTCCTTAAGCATCCTTCCCAATTAATTCAATTTGGTGGGGAAGCCACCTCATGTTAAAGCACCTACTCAGATTTTGTCCCTGAAACCATACAAGGTGACAGCAAGAAGCAGGCTTTCCTCCTCACTCATGAGCACACCCTGTCACCTCCAGGATTCATGTTCACCTCAAAAAAATTGGTAAGATACCAGCCTTTGTTGAACCCTGTCCTAATATTAGGGTCTCTAATATAGGCACAGCATGTGGGTGACCTCATCACTGAGAAAATCTCTTGCTGAACCACTATTTATTAATGTAGACAGGTGCAGAATGCACCTTTCAATACCCCTTTATAGCTGAATGCACTGAAAATCACTAGTGCTTTATGTAACTCCACTGGGGGCCACTGAGATTTCAGTTTTGCAATTAGATGCTATAACATATATGTATAAAAATATACTATGGTGATGTATTTTTTCTTCCCCCTTTCTTCTCTTTAATTAATCCTTCTTCCCTTAGATTTCTTTTGCTCGCCTGCCTCCACTCTCTCCATAGCACGTTGCCCTCATGTCTGGGTTCACTTAATCATCTCCCAGGAGTGGTACTGCCAGTCCCAAAAAAGTGAATTCCAAGAATCATTTGCTGAAACGGTAGATGAGAGACATCTTCTTCTGCAAACAAATAATGGTCCTAGGCATTCTTATTACTCATCTGGTAGTGTGCTTTTCTTCCTCCTGTCCATCTATATCCTTTGTATAGAGGTTGTTCAGATAGCTGGTATACCTTGGAGGATTTTGTAGATGATTACCCAGTGAGAAACAACTATTTTATTTCGTAGCTAAAGTTTACTGATTAACAGAAATATGAGGTTCAATTTTGATGCAGTGGGGCTAATTCTTAAATATTTTAAAACCAAGTTTTCTTATAAAAAGCCTTGATTTAAATTTATGGTCCATTTTCACACATAAAATTGTGAATATGGGATTTTGTACACTAAAAATTGGTCTGAGAAGCTGGGTGGTTTACTTTAGAGTTAAGAATTTAGAGAAAGATGGACAGTAAGGTTATCCTCTCCTAGAAAAATAAAAAAAAGTTTCACAGAGCTGGGGCAGACTAGAGATTTACTATCAGCAGCAGTAGGGTGTAATTGCCCCACTGCAACCCCTAGGTAGACAGACTAAACTGCTCTTTCCAATGATGGTGTTTACTCCAATTTTCAGCTCCACTGGTGCAAATACACCAGAGGTTGCACAGCTACAGCTTTCCTGGTGGCTGCTGAACAGACAACCTGCCTCTTCTTGTCCTCCCCAGGATGGAAAATAAGTCTTTGTATCCAACCCCACAAAAAGCTCTTTTTCTTACAAAAGTATCTTCTGAGAAGTTCACTTAAAGATTAATACCTCCTTCTGCTATCACCCTCCTCTCTTTATATTTTTATCGCTCTGGATGGCCCAACCTTTCCCTCCTAAAGCTGTGCTCAGTGGTAATATAAAACCCAAATGAAAGTACAGAAGTACTGAAGACAGCAGCCAAGTTAGAATTTAGGTTGTGTCCTCGGAGCTCTTTTTCGGAATACTGCAGTCTTAATTTGTTGTTTGAGCATCTCCCATATTTATAATAATACCCTCTATTAAACAACATGCCGTTAGCCATAATTTCCTGTGTGATTAACATATTTATTATTTTTATTTTTATATATACAGAGGGTGATTTTGTCTCTCAGAATCTACTGCTCTCAGATGGCTGTGGTTGTTGCATTATTATTTTTTTCCGTCTTTACCAAGTGATCAGAGACAGATTGCAGGTGTTTTTTGTTGCTACCTTTTTTTAATAGGGTGGCCTGGCTAAAGATGGGTAGAGTGAAAATGGGTGCAATGCAGTAAACCTGGAATTGACACAAGGAACCCAGAAGGTCTGCTAGGTTCTTGCCTCATTAAGAACTCCATATCTGCTCACTGACTAACCTTGCAAATGAGTTCACGCTCAGTAAAGGAAATTGATTACTTTCCATTGCAATTAACATCTGGTCCTGGGTCAGATCATTAGGATAATTTGTTATAGAAAAAACCAAAGAAGCTAGCTACAGGGTAATAAAGTTTCTTCTGGACCCAATTAAAGATGCATTCTCTGGTTATTTTGCGGGACATCAGCCATCTCTTGGGGGTATTACCAGGGAGAAGGAGGCATACGGAGTGGACAATAGGTGGTGGAATGCCATATATGAGAAAGAGATATCAGGGGAATCATTTACTCCTGCCTCTAGGAAATGCTCCCATTTGCAGACTGAGTTTCAGAAATGATGTATGACATCTATTTGGTGAGGAATGCAGGTCTGAAGGGTTAGCAGGGACTGTGAATCTCTAGGGGTTCTACTCAGAAGAAACTGTGTTCCAGTTTTGGACAGGTTCATAGATAAAAATAATAATAAAAAAAATCTCTTTTTGAATTTCACATCCCTGTTTACTGTGAGACTCAAAAAGGTGTTGGGTTTCGCTGACAGAGTTTTCCCGATTTGAAACATAACTCTGAATCTTGCCCAAGAATAAAGAAAAGGTTTTCTTGGATCTAATATCTACTTTTTTTTTTTTTAATCAAACTCAGAAGTCTCTAAACATACAGGAGCCAAATTTCCTCCCCATGTCTTGATCATGTTAAAAAATAGCAAAAGCCACCACGTAAGAAGCCTAGTTTCCATTCATTTTCTTGCAACAACAGGTGTGCATGGCTCCAGGGAAAACATTTTGGGAACCATTCTGCAGTTAGAAATAGAAACAATGCTGTTCATACTCCTAGCAGCAAATGCTTTTGCAACAGGCTTGTTGGTGTCTGTGACTTCGTGGTGTTTTTTATGCTTCTTTCTGGGTCTGCCTTGAATTTCTTGATGACAGAAGGCTCGAAAAATATGTCTTCCTGCAGCACAAGTGCTACCCCCTACCACTGAGTTCAAGGAGAATCTTCATTTGCAGAGGAATGGATAAATAATCTTATTCTAATTATATATCTGAAATTGGGCACTGGTACATCAGACTTGGGTGGGAATTGCTTTTTTTCATTGGAGAGTAGTTACTGAGATTTCTTTTTACATAACATTTTGTGTTCCAGTTCTGACAAAAAGTGAAATTGGGAAAATGTGGCAAATAAACATTTTAAAAATAAAATTGAATCAGGTGAATATATTTTAAAATCATGAGTTTAAGCTGTTTAATTTGCTTTTTATCTTACTGTGTTTATTAGTCCTTTACTTATGAACTGTATTTTCAAAGCAAAAAGTAATTTTCTAGTTACACTCACCCAAAATTTCTTTTCTTTAAATTATTGAATCATTATTTATTGGAAATTGTAGAAGTGTGTGGGGTTTATTATTTTGTTGCTGGGGGTTTTATTTCCCTTCCAGTTTTATCTGTGCAAGTTAGTAAATTGGGAGTTTTTTAGCAGATTTTTCTGTCAAGCATTTTCAGTTCTTTCTGACCAACAAAATACCAAAATATGATGGAAGGTAAAAATCAGATCACAGTTACCCAATGTAAGAGTATAATGTTGAGGAATAAGATTTTATTATATGCTGTTCTTTTTATTCTACTTAGTTGTCATAAGAAATAAGCAAACTCTCAGGCATAAAATAAATACCAATCTTCATTTTTTTTTCCCTGAAAATTTGAACCAGGTATTGCTGATGGTTACAATAGTTTGGGTTGATCCCATTGCAGCACAGGATATGAGGGAGCAGATCCTGGCTGAGTGCTTAGGTAGGACTCAAGTGATGCATAGACTTCATGATGTCTCTGTGAAGGAGATGTAAATATCGGACTCCAGTGGCTTTGCAGCATCTTGCTGATATTTCATATGGCTACAGATCTATAAACCTGCTGGTTCTCAGGCACCTTTGCCACAGCTATCCATGTTAATGGGGAATGGGAAATGAAGCATATATTTTTCTAGTAATGGATAAACATCAGGAGGTCCAGGGAGTTTGAATTCTTATTAGAGAAGACTACTCTACTTGTGAAAAGCCCTTCCAGCTCTGGAAGGGTTTTGATCTAGATTCACTGAACACTTTATAGGTGGTGTCTATTTTTCTGATGGGTTGAATCTCCAATTTCCAAGCCTCTGAAAACTACAAGTGCCAGAATTTTTAGGATTTGGCTCCAGAACTCAATATTACAGTCTAAAATCAGCTACTGTCCTGTTACCTTGTATTTCATGTTTTGTGGTAAGATCAGTGTAAGCCTGTGGTCACTGATATGAAACCTCACCCTCAGCACAGTAAAAGAGTCTAATAGAAACACATTAGATGTCCAAGCTATTTATTTAAGGAATTTGTTTCACTGAGCTAGAATGTAGCCAGACTATCTAGGCTGGAATTCCTCTTAACAAAAGTAGACATCACAATACCTGTATCTCTAAACAGCCTCTGTGATCCATAATTAGCACTTGCAAGATGACTTTCACACTAAAGCAGACATCTAAAATGTGGCATCCTTCCCATCCTGGAAGGTACCTTTTTTCCTCCATTGCCTCTAATGTCACCACTACAGCAGAAAAAGTTATGTATGGTACAAATGTCAAGCGAAATGCTCTCCAAAAAGAGGGGCCTGCCTAGAATCTTCATATATCTTCATGTGACCCGATATTTGTTTATAGTCTGTGAATGGGAGAAAAGGCCAGTTACTGAATTTTACACCACAGTTCATCTCACCCCAAAGTCAATACACATTTCATCATGTGAATGGGCTGAAGATAATTCCGCTGATTAAAACCAAAAGCCTAGACAACTACCTTCCAAGTACTTAAGTGACAAGAATCTGACAGAAATCCTGCCCAACATCATAGAATCACAGAATGACTTAGAAGAAAGGCAGCTTAAAAATTGTCTCTTTTCAAGCCTTCTGCCATGGGCAGGGACAGCTTCCACTAGATCAAGTTGCTCAGAGCTGCATCCATCCAGGCCTTGAACACTTCCAAGGATGGGGCATTCATAGCTTCTCTGGGCAACCCATTCTAGTGCCTCACCGTCGTCATAGTGAACACTTTCTTCCTAATGTCTAATCTAAACCTACCTTCTTTCAGATTAAAGCCATTCTCTTTCTTCCTATCACTCCATGCTGTTGTCAAAAGGCCCTCTCCAGCTCTCTTGTAGGCTCCCTTTAGATACTAGAAGGTGCTGTAAGTTCTCCCTAAAAGCTTTCTCTTCTCCAGAATGAAGCCCAAATCTCAGTCTGTCTTCACAGATCATCTCTGTGGCCTCCTCTAAACTCCCTCCAGGAGATCCAGAGCCTTCTGAAAAGTAAAAATCTTTGCTAATTTCAGAGGAAAGTGAGATAGGTTGCATTTAAATCCCCCACCAGAAGGAGGAGTGGGTGAAGTGTCTGTTTCACAGGGATTTGAACTTGGGTGGGCTATGGAGGCTTGTAAATGAGCTTAGAACATTTTTATCACTATCTCGGTAATTCTTCAATAAATAAAATTAATGAGTTCTGTTGTCATCCACATCCCCACTGAAGAGGATTCAGATTCTCCTATCTCTGAAACCACTCTAGGAGTCTTGCTCATCTGCTAGCTGATGATATTTTCTTTTAAAGAAAGGTCCATTTAATATGTTCCTCCCCAAAAAGTATTTGCAATTAATTCTTATCAAGGGCAACAGCTGATTTATAAGATTAGTTCTAAATTGGTAATTAATTAACCTATTATCAAAGGAGGGAGGGGTGCCCTGATTGTCAAGAGGTTAGAGCTGATAAGTGATGAATGGTTGGGTTATATCAGGACCTTGGCTCCCCTCTCTGATCACTTTGGATGTTACCTAACCATGCATTATATTTGAACATGAATCACAGCTCCTCAGTCTTTACATTTCGTAAGTCAAAGCCTGACACACAGAACTATGGGTAGATCTCATTTATTATTGCTTAATTAAAGGCTCAATGCACAAAGAGACGCCTCTTGCTTCACTTTAGCTAGCCAGCAAGATCATAATTGTACTGATGTCGAAGCTGGCTTTCTAAGTAGCTATTGGAAGTCACAGTGAGGAAGATCTGAGCTATTCAGTGGGGAATTCTACACAACAAAAGTGACATTCATAATTTTTAATTAAGAAATTTCTTTTTTTTTTTCCTACCAGGCTGTGACATTGGTTCCTTATTATTCCTCACATGGTTCCACACTGGAGCATTACCAGTAGGAGGGAATAATTAGTTATTTTTTCCTGATTTTATGTTTTCTGCCAAGCATATATGATTTTTAAATTTTTTTGGATTGACCCAAACAGTATCTTATAGCCTTGCTAGTATAACAGCTGTAGGTTCCCTCAGCACAATCAATTAAATATTTCAGCCAACCTGTGATATAGCCTTACAGTTTTTAGGATTAAATATTTTCAGATACTGTGTAGAGAGCTGTTTATAATAAAAAAATTTTAAAAATATCAAAATGGCTAGTTTATGTGACTCAACTGTAAGATACACGCAAAAAAAATCCCCATTCTTCTATTTTATTGTCTGTCTTTTTAGTAAAAATATTTTTCTCTTGGTGAAGTGGGTTCAAAGCTGTATTCTCTGTAGCCTCCTGTTGCTGTCTGAAAGAAATTCCATAGGTTTGCAAGGTGACAGACAATGTGTAAGGATGAAAACGATTGAACTGCATGTTTTTCGCAGAGTTTTTCTCCTCTAAGATGATATAAGAGTTAGATAATACATGACCCATCCTTAGGGGAGTGTGCCAGTGCTGAGCTGGAAATGAAAAAAAATATTTTTGACTTAACAAACTCAACCTGGAAATGTTATGAGAGAGAGAATAAAATATGGAAAGCCCAGATGGCATTTTATACAGAGTCACTTTTCCTGACTATGAGTGTGTTTTAAGGAATTGTCCTCTACTCTGGGATGCCATAAATCCAACATGATGTAGAGCCACACTGCTCGGTTGCTGCTGCTGTCTGAAAACTGGTATCCTTGGCTTTTAAGTGGTGGGGCTTGTAGTTTGGTTTCATTTTCCATCATAGAAAAATAAGAGCTTTTTGTGTGAGAGAAAGGAAGAGGGCAGGCAGGAAGCATTTTCTTCTTGCTTCCCCCACTCTGCTGTGCTCCCCAATAAGTATCTCTGTAATGTGCAAATAATGATAGGCAGTCATTCCTCTGGATGGCAGGTAGAGGGAGGGGGATGATGAGTAGTAAGCAAGCTTAACTTCATGGAAATCAAGCCAAAAGCTGCTTTTGGTTTTAGAAGTTCTTCACTTGCACTGCTAAGCATGACCAGGTGTCATCACGTGAGTCAGTGCCAAGGAGGCAGGCTCTACTCATCCAGGCTGAACCAGGTGGGCAGGAAAGATGCTTGCTCCCTAAAAGCACAGGTGGAGAACAGCACATGATCCCAGAGACTTCTGGCATTCCCCTGCTCTCTGTCCCTGATAGCTTTGTTTTTGTTTAGCAGGCACCACAGGTGAATTTATTGTCTGGGATGTCCACAACTCAGGAAGATGCTGGGAGAAAACAATGGAGATTTCTCTCAGCCTGGGGCTTATCAGTTTCTTCTCCTGCTCCCTGTCACAAGGAAGGCTCTCACTAGCTACAAGCAATTCTGTAGCCCACCAAAGCTTTTTCCTTAGATTTAAAATTTAAGAAATATTTCTTAAATATTCTTTCTGTGTGTTGGTGGGTCCATATACAAGTGGATGAATATGGATGTACAGGCAGTTACAACTCCATACATTTGTACATACAAATACTGTTGTGATCCAATTAGTGAGAGATGCCTCTGCTGAAATTAAGGTGTAAATGAGACCATATGGCAGAGTCAATAATACAGAGTTTATTTAACTATGTGAGGTAAAGAGATAGAAAGAAATAGAAAAGAGGGAATAGAGAGAGAGCAAGAAAGAGATTAAGCAGAAGACAGTCACCACTTGAGGATCCAGCAGTGTCCCATTGGTCCTTCTTCATCCTGAGCTTCTTGGTGGTCATTGTTCTTCTGGGGTACCCCTTTTGTACAGTCCAAGCTTCAGCTATCCATAGGATGGTCTCAGATGCAGTTCCCATAACTTGGGGTGATATGTGTCTGAGCAGTTTCTTCCTTTCCTACAGTTTGCCACAGTGGCAGTTTTTGCCTAGAGCTCACCTCCACCAGGCTTGGAATTAGAGCCTTCCAGTTCCAAATTCCTCCCTTCTGTGCTTATTTCAAGTTCCTGCTGTGGTGGTTATCTTACAACAAGTTCCTTCTGTGGCCTTGACAGTGAGACCATTGATGGGGCTTCTGAAGTCCTTACAAATATATACAACTATATTGAGAGAATGACAATGTAGTTGCATGATTTCTCTTTTGATACCCCAAGTAAAGACATTAAGAAGAATATGTACTTAAAAATAAACAAATTTATGTCATTCTTGAAATAAAAAGTGAAGGATGTCTGTGAGACACTGCAGTACTTAGCTGAGACACAAAACAGGAGTCCTAGTGAATGAATGATAAAATTAATAATAATAGAAGGGAAATTAACTGACTACATGGAGCTGGATCTGCAGCATTGCAGAGGTCTCCTGAAGACTTATAAGTGGTTTTGGAGAGCTGAGTCCCTGCATAGTCTCTCAGGGTACAAATGGTCCATCTTGCACAGTGTTGTGCTAATTTGCAAATCCTAGAGAATTTGTTCCAAGTTTTCCCCTTTCCTATGCAAGCAAGGCCTGTGGCTCTGTGTGCTTGCTGTTGTATTCAGTGCTGTAAAACAACCTAACACCAGATGTGTTGGTAGATTCTAGAAGTGTGTTTCTCAGAATAGTGCACTGAAAGTCTAAGAACATATTGTTTATTATTATTATTATTTTTTAATTCTAAAAAGTCACCTACCTTATTTCCTCCCACAGAATGTACAAGGATTTTTTATTATTATTTATCAAGTAAGTAACCAGGAATACTGAGCCTTATGGACTTTATAAACTCCTACATTTAAGAAACTACTTTGTACCCTCAAAGTAAGGAAACATTTCTTAGTGTTTTCAAAGTACTACCAGAGATAACCTCTGTAGCTCAGAGGTCCCAGCACTCAGTGATATAAGATCAGAGCCTGGACCTCTGTTTCTTCGATCAAATCCAGTGGCAAAAATAGTGTAGCAAACTTGTAACACAAGCTCAGTGGTCAGACAGAAGAGTTT
>JAOXXN010000364.1:6407211-6450927 GCA_026770055.1 Myrmophylax atrothorax
CTGTCCCCCCTCCCTTTTCTTGCTTTAAAAATAGAACTGAGATGAAGTCTTCCTCCTCCTCTGCTTTTGATGGGGAAATCTCAGTGGCTGTTTAGATTTTGCTTGTACATTAATAAAACATTACAGGGAAGTAGTAGGAGAGAGAGCAAAAATCTTTCCTGTGACATCAAAATGCCTTTCTGTTCTGATGTTGCGACTTGAATTCACTGCTGCTTCTTCTACTCTCCAAAACTTTGGCTTCATGTGAAATGTGCACAAAGGGAGAGGTTATATATGTGCATATATTTTTGGTATGTGTTATGTCTCCCAATCCCTTGCATGTAGTATGAGTGAAGTGAGTGACAAAGGATTCAGGAGGGCCTTCCCTTATATCAGGTCTCCTCTTGCCACATCTGTCATATCTATGCAGCTGTGGATGATAGAGCCACAAAAATTGGCAGGTTCCTAATTAAAATCCCAGCCCTGGAGGTTTTTGCCTGTGCTTATGGTAGACTCAAAACTTTGAGCAATATCTGTCAGGATGGGTTCTGATTTTTTGTGCTTTAAAGTGGGATGCTTGAGATGAAAGGAACGGAGCATAAACCACGGCAGAGAAAAGACAATGTGAGATCCTGAGAAGCAACAGGAATCTGAGTCAAGAAAGAACTCAGGGCAATCAGTGACTTTAGAAGACTCAAACTGGGCATCCAAAACTACAATCAAAACCTAGAAAACTAATTCTCTTGGTTTCATCTTCCCATCTGCAATCTCAGAAGCAGACTTCTGTAATACAGTTATCTACGTTGTCTTTCATTCTATGAGTGTGAGATGTACTGGTAAAATGAGCTGCTCCTGTCCTGACTACTGACAGGAAGCAAAGACATGGCAGCCTGACTGCAGGTTCTGCTGCCTGAGTAATCCTCAACCTAAGCCAAATCACATAGGGTAAGAACTAGACAGTGCTGACATCAAATATTTGTGCCATTTTGTTCTCACCTGAATGTATCTTTCCAGATACTACAGTACTTCCAAATATCATAGGCAAAACCATTTTTGCAGCTTCCTTTTTGGTTTTTGGTTTTTGGGTTTTTTTGGGTTTTCATTGTCTGGGGCTTTTTTAACATCCAGGCCATCTCATATGCAAAGTCATCTCCTTGTTCTCAGACTTTTGAATGTCTGAGTTTATTCATCAGCCTTCCAACCTGTTTCCCAGTTCTGCAGCCACAGCTTTCCCTAGGATCTAATATAAATCCCTTTAATCTTAAGGAAAATCTTCCATAGACATAGTTTGTACACTCTGGACAGATATCTAAGAAAGTTCTACAGTTTTCTTTCCTCACCTGTGCAAATGTGTCTCTTCTTCATTTTTCCCATTTCTTTTTTGTATTTAAGGGAAACCATATTTATGTTTTCTTTTTTCCATTACTGCAGTATTATACAACATGTGTATGTATGTGCATTATATATATGGTCACATATACAATCTGGCTACTAACTTCTCCTGACTTCATGGCAAAGACTAGTTTTAAAAGTTTAATTCTACTTTATATCAAATATGAAACCTTAACAAAGCTACAAGTCTTACCAAAATATTCAAGTCTAGGAACAGGGCCATGTTTGAATGGTTTCCTGGAAGTCATCGTTAGGAATGTTCCCATCTTAAATCACTTTCTAGGAATTAAAAATGATCTTGTACTGTAAGTGCCCATTGTGCTTTTGAGGTTTGGAAATTAAGGAAGTACAATAAATTTACTGAACAAGGTCTGCTGTTTCTTGTCTTATTTTCTTCAGGGTAGCGAATCTTAAGATATACTGCCACATTTGCTGAATCTGTTTGTGTGTGTGTGTATAACCATTTTGAAGTAGGAACAGAAGTCCAGAGAATCCTTTAGGAATTCACTGTAAGTCAGTAATGGATTTTGCTTGTTTTCAGGCCTGGTTTTAAAATGTCTTGTAAAAAAATAATATCCCCAATGCATATTGTGCAGGAATTAATGTGGAACTAGAGCAAAATTACTCTGCCCCTTATGCATTAAAAAAATCCCAGTGACACTAGGTTCAAAACATAGCAAAAATGTGTTTCTCCCTCCTTCTCTCTCTCTAATATTTTAGCAACTCAATATAATTCTTCATTATTGTGCTGTTTGATATATAGGAAAGGGGACCTTGAACATGGAATGAGTGCTTTTAGTACAGTTGTAAGATATGTGATCTGCAAAGCATGATATTACATAAGCCTGATAAAGCAGAATATTTTAAGCCATTAGCCAAAGAAGGTTTTGTAGCAACAGGGGTTTAACTCAGAGGTGTACAAATGAGTTTATACTGGTTTAAAACCATCAACCATATAAGGAAAAGCCATAGCTAAAACTCATCTTTGTAGCTAGAAAAGTTTTTTACCTTTGAAGGCTTTAATTCTTTTTCCCTTTTATCATGGCATGGTTGCATTAAGAAAATAAGTATTCCATACTTACAGAAAACACATTTATCAAAGGAGTGAAACTATTAAAAATCATCTTTATATTATATAAATGTACATATATGTTAAGGAAGGGACCCTGATGCCAGCTGGCACTGCTTAAAATGGAGCTTGGACTAGATGATCCCCTTCCAAACAAAATGACTCTGGGATTTTGCAACATTGAGGGCTGGATTGTACTATTTTAAGGACTCCTGCACTGAATTCAGAGATTGGTCCACTATTTCTGCACACAACATAAGCTTGAAGTGACGTACCAGTGTAGGTCCAATTGAAGAGCCAGGCCTTTGGATACAATTACTTGGAAAATCCTCTCATTCCCTGCATTTTGTTGTTGTCCTAGGTCTTGGGAGATCTAGACTTTATCCTTTCTCTGTTACTGATTTACTGTAAGACTGTATGGATGATGCTTCCTCTTCTCTGCTTTACTTTCTTCATGCATAGGAAAGAACCTACTTGAGCTTGGCTTTGATATGAACTGAGGAAAACTTAGCATATAATTATACATGGTGCCACTCAAGGTTAACTTTCACTTGAACCAGACACTGTCAAAACTTGTGAAAATAGGACTCTTGCCACCAACCAGAGCAATAGAAGAGGACCCCCACCTATATCTTCTGTTTTCTTCACACAGGAATAATGCATTTCCTAGAAATACTGTAATTGAGTTAAGCAAACACAGCAGCCACTTTATGATTCTGTGGGAGATGCTGTTTAGAGTGGGAGGATGACTAGAAGATACAAGATTAAGTTAGGTGAGAGAAAATTAAGACTGAACATCAGGAGAAATGTTTTTCCTGTATTAAAGTTTGCAAAGCTGTGATTGTGATTTCATAATCCAAGGGAAGTAGTGGGGTGGTTCATGGAGTCTTTCAATGACACAGCATACCAGAAAATATGTTTCTGTTTCTATTTACTGGACTTCCAAGTACACCGTGATCTGGTCTGGCTTGAATTACAGAGTCTAATTAAAACAGACCCTGATTTAATGGGCTAGAGACATAGAACATTTAGGTACACAAATGCTGGTGTAAGCTTTGCATGCAGTTCCTTTAATTTGCCTGCCCAGTTACAAGAGTTCGGCATAGAAATTGGTTAATTGCACCAATAGAATCGCTGTTTGGGCATAATACCCTGCACAATAGCCTAATTTGCATCTGCATTGATCCAGGCCTGCATGTATAGTTATGTGAGCAATGGTGCTCATATTTTGTATATATAAGAGTTCATGTAAATTGCTTGAAAATCTGTCCCTGTAGATCTCTTCCAGGTCTACTTTAGATCATTGTTGTTTACTAAGCAATAGATCATCCCACTCTGATACAAAAATGCATCAGCTCAGAGAATGAATATCAATTAAATGAGTAATTAAAATGCTGCCAAAGGTGTATTTTTGTCTTTTATCTCAAAAACCCCTTTTTTGCAGTTATCATAACTAAAATTCTGGATTGTTTTAGGGCCATTTTCTGACTGTGAAAGGCAGTTTGTTCTTTCAGTAATTTATTTATTGGGACCTTTTCACATAGATTTATTAAACTATAAGCCTGATTGAATTCCATATAAGGCACATCTATGCTATTCCCACTAAATTTCATAGGATATGAGTTTAATTGGAATCAGGGCCTCACAGTATTGGGAGCTATCAAACTGATAATATGATCCTCAAGACTAGGATCTGTTCTGAGGCAGTTATATTGGCCAGTAAACAATTTCCAACCTGCAGGCTCCAAAGAAAATCAATATTTTTTTTCTTGAAGCAACAAAAACATCTCAGTTTATATTTGCTTTGATTTTTTTTTTTTCCTTTTTTTAGGTAGGGCAACTGAGTCACAGAATGCAAAGGTCACCTAGAATACTAATAAGGAAACCACATGTCCCGGTGAACTAGATCTTTGTTCACTGGCAAGTCTCTTAGCACTTCTTGCCCTCTCCTGTCTCCAGACAACAGCCAGCTGGCCCGCTCAGTCTCCTCTCTTCAGCTGTTTGCTGGCTGTAGAAAGTAATGAGCCCTCCTGTGGCTTTCTGTTGTTGTGTCTCATTCTTCTTTGGCAAAGGAACACATGCTGTCCAAGAAAAAGAGATGGGAAGAGTTATCCCAAACCTTTAAATTAACACAATAGGGGTACAGGACAAACTAACAGAGCATATTGGAATGTTCACCCATTCATTCTCCTTTCTGATTAGCAGCACAGACAAGATTTGGGAAGAGTTCTGAAGGAAACAGAGAAGCAGAGTTTCAGACAAGTGATTACAAAAGGTTTGGTATTATGTGTGGGTTTTAGTCTCAGCTCACAAATTGAAGGTCCTGGTTTCTTGTTTTTTACCTGTTCCCATATCTGTGAGACTCATATCTGAGATATTTATCTATCGTCTATCTATTAAGAAGAGAAACCCTGGAGAAGGAGGAGTATATTGTGGAGACTGGACAATGTCAGGACAACTCTAAAGAAACCTGCCTTTGCCTGTAACTTGAGTTCTACTTCCCTTACCTCCAACAGGAGCAGCACTGCCACACTACATTCCTCCTCCTATCAGAGAGTTGAGGTATTTCTTAACCAAGAATTCCCACCCTTTGTAAAAATGTTTCAGATTTCCAGAGGGGATTGATAGAGTTGTCAGGAGTTATATCTGCAGTATAACAAGACAGCATTCCTTACAAGTAGAATGATTTCATTAAGGAGCCTGATGCTCATACAAGGAAAACATTAATTTGAACTCTAAAATACAAAACAGTTTGCAGAACAGTTTCCAAGAAATGAGTGTCCCAGAATAGCTAAAAATTGTCACATGTCAGGTGAATGAAATATCAGCTCCCTGAAGATGGGGGCAGTGAGAAAGTGGAGCATGCTTAATTGATTAAATGTAAATTGAGCCTCAGAACCTCCATATGTAGTCCAATTATTGCAAGGAAAAATTAAAATTCAAGTGTGATTGGAAGGGACTCCATGCTGGAGAAAGTAAGAGAAACTCTGTTGTTTAGAGATTGAGTCAAAGTTAGAAAGGTCCCTCACCAGTAGAGAAAAACAGTTGTATTTGATAAATAAACAAGGGAAAACAACAAGGGAGAAAACTGGGGCCCAGCCCTTGGCACACACTTAAAGCAAGCAAAGCTCTTTAAATGAAACACTGAGATCCAGGGAATGTGAGGAAAGAGCATCTGAATAAGCACTGGTATTACTGAAAAAGAAAAGGAGATCTGACTATTTTATTTTCATTGGAGTTGGTGCATCTAAGGCAGGCAACACCATTTTCAACTAGAGTTTGTTATGCTCCCTGTCATGGAAAACTAATCTATTCCAGCACTGGCTCTCTGTCCTATAAAAAGTCAGCCCCTGTCATCCAAGCAGATGACTTTGAATAATGAATCCTGAAAATAGCTAAGAATTCATAGCAAAGCCTACCTAGCTTTCCCAGATGCCAGGCTTCTAGGTTCAGATATAGTCAAAGTTTTGAGAAGCTCAGGTAAAGAAAGAGGAGGAGAAAGCTTCATTATTATTGCTTGTTGTTGAAAAAGGTACAGAGAACTAGTCAGCTGGCAGCAGAAAACTGGCAGCTTTTCAAATCTCCACAAAAAATTTGAAGAAGCTTTGCAAGATTTTGTGTTTTTTTATGTCAGTGCTGTCTTCTCTGTTACTCTGTGTGTTTTGCTATTTCCACTTAAATGGGTGCTATAGTAATAGAAATGATTATTCTTGAAGGCCAGACCTTCAGATAATGGCAAGTAGGGGAAATAATATTTTCATCAAGAAAACAGGGTAAAAGGAAATACCTTTAGCTCCCAAGATAATGCCACACATGATGAATGCATCTCTGGATTGTATTAAAGTGTTTTTTTCATGTAAAATTACAAAGCCATGAAAATAAGTGGGATTCCTTTTGAAGTTAAAATAGTTTACATCATCTTGGTGGTCATTTCTCAGGGAGAGTTCACTAATAATGAAGCTGTGAATTGAGAGGAAAGATTTTGTATGTTTTTGGGTGGTAATTTTTGGGGTTTTTTCATTTCTTAGAAGAAACAACCTAAATCATTTGGAGTATGGAGTACTCTTGCATCTAGAAACACTGGCATCCCTTGAAATAGCCTTAAAAATCCTATTTGCTTGGAGAAATTATTATCCAAGTCATTTCCTGTAATCACCAGGATAATTTGCTCTCAGCGTTCGTCACTTTTGCTTCTCAGGCAGGCAGTTGAAACCTCTGTCCTTGTTATGGTCCACAAGCTTCCACATGACCTTAACCCACTGCCAGCCACAGCACTCAGGTACACTACCAAAAGTTTAGAACTTCTCCATGCTGTTGGGTAATTTCTGAGACAAAATTGTGGTAATAGCATGTTGTGAGTCAGTGAGACACCAGAGGCTTTCTGAGATCTTGGTCTGTGCCCTGCATGACTGCAGAAGGAGGTTTTGAGTCCAGTGTAGGACAGCCCAGCTTGGTACAAGGCTTGTCAAGGTGAGACTTGCATTAAGAGGTGACAGCATGCAGGATGAGAGATAAGAACGTAGAGTATGCTGTTCCAAGATATGAAAAGTAAATGGGAAGGTGCATTTATCATTGAAAGGAGGATTCAAACACAGAGTTTTGTGACCTGAGCAGCAGTGTATCAGTGATTAAATTAATGAAGATTTTTCTCTGGAAATCTTCAGTGGCATTCAGCAGACCCCATTGGTAAAGTAGAAAATTGATGGATATATTTGGAAATAACTCAATAATTTTGGTGCCTATGTTAAGTCAATGAGATTCCATACCATCCTGGCAAGTTTACAAAAGCCCACTCCAGAGCATTATTAGGGAACTAGGGAGAAATTGCAGGAGTCCTTGGTCCCATTCTCTCCTTTTCCCCTATATTAAAGATCTACAGTATTTCCATTCTAAATTAAAAATACTACTTGGGATAAGACCCATCAGTCCTAAACTTGAAGGCCAAAAGAAGGACTAGTTATGCTAGACTCCCTTTATGGTCAGTGAAGAGAAATAGTCCTCTCCGGGGAGTGATTCATTGCATCCTGAAATACACTTCTCAGTTAGCTCAGCTCTGTGTTTCTAGGGGTGCTTGTTTCTTTACATTGACTATAAACAAAAAGTCCTGACTGATTGACTGCAGATGTCTTATGCAAGTGAGATTTTTTGTCACCTTCCGTCCAACTGAGAAGTCGCAGAATTTCAGCCCTTCAGGTACTACATTTTAGTCATTTTAGTCTTCTCCAATACCACCCATCCCAAATAGTACCAGCATTTATGCTTAGAAATTACGTTGCAGTGAAATAACTTATATACAAGCCAAATCATATTTGAAAAGTGCCTCACCCACCAACACAGTATTTCTGAGAAGTCTGAGCATCAGATGTCCTCAGATGGAAGTTCTCACTGGACGTTTCGGTGAAGCTATTTCCAGTTTGTGTGTGTGTGTGTGTGTGTGTGCGCGTGTGTGTGTGTTATAACGTCTGTAATAGCACATATGATAATGTAATGTGTATGGGAAGAATGGGTGAACTTTACTATTTCATCCAAACATTGTATGCTACAGTAAATATCAGAGATAATGATATTGACTTTAAGGTATTGCAGCTTCAAATGTCAGTTCTACTCTATCTAACACTCTGTTGGATTTGATTTACATCTCTTCCTCCCACTTCAAAAGCTGCAAAAGGAGGATGTCGGCAAGAGGGACTCGACACAGACACACTTTGTCTCTGTTTTCTCCCTCCTCTTTTGATAACTTTTGTGTTTCATATTTTTGAGCAGGGTTGAAGAATTAACTCAACAGTCCTTTTTTCCATGCTTTGATTCTGATTGTAAATAACTGTGCTTCTGGCTCAGAGGTAAATCAAATGGATGAAATATCATCAGCTTCAAAAGTGAGTTCTCTTGCCAAAGGTGCTGTAGCTGAATCAAAAGGTCAAGGAAGTATTAGTAACAGTTTGAACAGAAATTAAACTAGCCCCCAAAATAAAAGAGCTTATAAGAATAACATTTAAACAGCACTTCTTGCCCCTTTTTGGGCATTAACTAAGAAATCCTCATTTCACTCTGGTGATAGAGTAAGAAATATGATGGTGGTATGGATACTGAAGACGCACTTCGAGACCAAATCTGCATCCTATAATTGAATTGAAATCCTGTATTTTAGATCCTCACAAATTGCAAAATATTGACTTAAAACTCAAAGTGAGCAGGAAACAGATTTTTCATCCAGTGAGAACTTTTCTTCTTTCTGAGCCTAGAAAAGAGAAACTTTGAAACAGCTATATTGAAGGAAGGGGACAGCACAGAAAGAGCTCAAGTACTTGATTCAGTGTGGGTATTTTGCTTTAATAGTCCTGAAAGGCTTAATTTTCTTCTCAGGTTTTTGGTTTTATTTTATCTTTTAGAGGAGGGTTGCAGAATATTATTCACCATGTAGGATAAAGTAAAGGTTACTAAGGAGGCCAGTTCAATGGGACTCACTTTTCCAAATATCCCACAAAAAAGTAGTACCAGAGAACTCCCTCAGTTGTGGTTTTACACTTACTAGATGGATTTGTTCACTTTAGTGTAAAACCTTTTATTTCAGCTTTTTCTTCTTACAATCTTACCCTTCCAGCTGTATGGTAAAACTTAACCCATTTTAAATATTCCTTGCCTTTACAGGCAATTACCTTGATAGCTCTATGATTTACAGAACAGGAAGAACTACCTCAGCTGGTAGAGGTCTAGACATCTCTATATCTCAGGGATTAAGGTATTGAAAGATTGTGTTTTTCTTAAAGGACGAATAACAGGACAAGAAATAAATACACAAACTTGGAGGGGAAAGTTGCCAGTGATGGAAGGAATTATTTAGAATGGTCCATAGGGATATAACTAAGAGCAATGGGATACAATTAAGTAAAGAAAAACAATATATATCAGGAATAAAACACTTATTGTCACTGAAGTATATCAAACCATGGTCTCCCAAATGAAAGGATGGAAAATCCATTGCTGGGGAGACTTCAAGGCACATTGGACAAAACAGGGAAACATATGCAGGAAGGAACATTCAGACACTGGCACCAGAAATGGCTGGATGACCTACAAAAATATAGGTCTTCTTCTGTTTCTTTTTTCCTGGTCCTGGCAATTACCATCCTATAAATCCAACTTCTCTCCCCATTAAAATAATGGAATGTAAAGACAGAGAAAATAGCATGAAACTTCTAGAGGACAATGGGATCGTGAGTCGTGAGCAAGATGGGTTTGAGAATTAATAACATCAGTGTAAAGACAAAGCAGAGGGAAGGTTATGTGATAAGATTTTAGTAATAGGTTTGATATAGTGCATCTGAAAATCTTCAACCCAAAAGGCCATTTAGATGCCTAAGACACTGCCACTTCCTTGTTAGGAGTCTCTCTGAGAGAAGGCGATGATTAACAGTGGAGTTTCTGATGATGGAGACTGGTCTGAAAGGGTATTGCAGTGCCTTTTACTTTGTAGTGTCTTCGTGCCTGATGCAGAAGAGAACCAGCACGATAATGATGTTTCCTGCTAACAGGAAGTTAATCTTAGTCCTAAATGCCTGTCATAGCAAAGACAAGTTTCCAAGGGATGGACTCAGATTTGCCGTACCATTTGCTTGAAGGAATTTTATTTCAGAATTGTTCATTTTAGGCTTCACACACTTTCAATTATTCTAGATAGTGCTAGTCATAGCTGGTGGTAATATACTTCTGTAATTTAAAAGAACGTAGTTTTTCATATTATTGTTAAACTGTCTTTTTTGTTTGGTTTTTTTATTAGAAAAAATGAAGCACAAAGAGGTCATTTCAGTTAAACAAACTGAGGTGGATATAGCTTGGAACAGACAGTCTGACTTTCAGTGCCCTAAAGGACCTTCGAGATCCCCTTATATCATTGCAATTGTGCTCACTGGTATGTGTGTAAATGAAGAAGTTGGGGTGGGATTTCTCTAACTGATCATTATAAATCTACGTGGTTGGAACTTCTGCCCAGCACAGCTGTGCAGACTGGTGAGATGTGTGAAATTTTCAGTTCCTCTTCTTTGACTAGAAAGTAAAACTAGGGGTTGACTTCAAAAACAGATATAGAGAAATGAAGATGGTGAGCTGACTGTCAGTCTTACAACCAAGTCCTGTGAATCATCTGCTTGGTCTTGTAGTTCTTCCAGAACAGTATCAGCAACCACCAATGAATGTCTTTAGATGCCCAGTATTACTATATACTTTTGTTGGGATTTTTTCCAAAGCAGCTCTATTTCTAAATGTATCCTTTAGGGCACCATATAATTATATTTTTCCATAGCTTCCAACAGGCAGAAATCCTGCTTTTTAGACTTACTCCTATGGATAGGGGAAGTTCTTGTAGTTAGTTCTTAGGCCCTCAGTCTGGCCATTCCCCATCTCCTCACTCCATTCTGCCAGAGTTACTATGCTGTCTGATATAACGGGATCAGTAGAGGCTGGCAAGTACATGTGTAACCTAGTGAGAGCCCTGCTGTGAAGACCCTTCAGTCCTTCCAAAGTTGATTGTTCAGATCACAAACTCCCTAAAGAAGAACTTGGTGTTTCCTAATTAGTATTTTACCAATTGGATTCTCATCATATCTGGGACCTGGATGCATTTTTTACCCAAGGGGCAGCTGAAGCATCACTGAGGAGAAAAGCTGCCTTTCTTCTCTCCTTACATGATTTCTGATCCTGATTCCATGCAGAGTGGCCCAAGTTGAGCTGGCAGCAGGGACCGTGTTTTAATCTGAGCAAGATTCCTTGCTTTACTGTACCACTCTCCAATTCGAGCCATTTCCTGGCCTTGGTGGTCTGTGCTGGATTCAATCTGAAAGGTCAGCTGGAGAGGGGAGACCAGATGGCCACAGAGACCCAGCATGTCGGAACACTATGTTTAATTACTCACAAATTTACTGCAGCATGTCAGGAGGGAGACAGGGAGCTTGTCCCATGGAAAGGTCAGGCATTGTGTGGTGGCTTTACCTAAATTACACTAGGAGGAGTGGAAGTGAGACCCTGACCTTGTATAATGAATATACAGGCAGACCCCAGCGGGCACAGTGCATTCATGTGTTCAGTTCATCTTAGTGCCTTCTCTTGCTTCCCCAGACAAAAGTAAATTTTTTCCCATACTTACGAAAATGCCCAAGACTTTTCTTTTCTCAAGAAATGATAACATTTCAGGTGACAAGATACTACATATATTATGATGTTAAAAATAAAAAAATAAAAAAAAAAGACCAAGAAAAACACCAAAGCATTATTTGGCCACAGAAAACCATCTATGTATGATACAGAATCTGAAAGAAGACAAGAAAGCAAGGTCCAGGGAAGAGTTTATACAGTCAGGATGCAGAATTTCTTCTTTCAGGGTAATTTGATGGGGTTTACCTCTCTTTGAATTTTAAATTATCCAACCTTAATATCTGAAGATCTCCTAAATTTTTTTTAAAGTCTTGGTTTAATAATCAGAACTAGAAATGGATTTTTTTTTCAGTTATTCATTTAATTAGCCTAGTTAGGTGTTTGTTGGTTTTATTATTTGTTTCTGGTGGGGGAAAAGGTGAAATGAGGCAGGCAGGATAGTATGTTACTATTGATCTGAATTTCAGTAGCACCCAGTGATCACCATTAAGATGAAGATCCCACCATGCCAGTGTGTGCATTCATTCATTAATAGCCCCACTGAAAGACAGTCCAATTCCAAGTAAATGTAACAAGGATTAAGACAGCAAATAAAAGAAGATGGGTTAAATTATGTTTGTTTCCCAAGATTACAGTTGAAAACTGACAAACTGGATGGGAATTTTGTTCTCCTGATTTCCAGTCCAGTTCTAGTCTTAGCACAGGCTTACTCAAAGACATGGATATGATGTGAAAACTTATCCGGGGAAGGTGCCTATTAGAAATTCTTGTAGGTAACTCACAGTGGTTGGGTTGCAGATTACATTAATAGCTTGACATGATTTAACTGCTTCTGTAACTAACCAGATCTGATGGAGCCTATAGATTTCCTTTTCCTTGGAATGAAAAATCATAGACTGATCTCATTTTATTCAATGCAGTTGTTCTACTACTACCTTAAACAATGAGTTTTATATCATTATTTGTCAGCTTGTCCTCCTGGGATCTTCCTTTAGTTTCCTTAAATGCAAAGTGAAGAACAGATAGCAGTGGTGACACTTACTACTACCATATTTTTGTATCCTACCATGCTACTGGTATTTACTCTGCTGAAGTAAGTGACTTGTCACTTATAAATGAAAGTACTAAGAAAAAGAAAGGAATTTATTTCTGTGTTTTTGAACTTATGTGCTCTGTGAACAAAAGAAAAAATAACTCATTTCACCCAACTTTTTCCTGATCAACTATAGGAATTTAGGGTAAATCCATAAAGAGAAGTGATGGTATGAGAAGGAAAAATTGCACAAAGAGTTAGAATGGATTGTACTGTAAGGAAAAATAAAACAAATAGCAATAAATAAATAAAAACCAATAGATGGGGACTATATATCTAAAGAAAGTTCTCCCTAAGCACCATCACACAGGCCAGGAACTATGAAAGCTGGAACTTCAAGGTTTTTGTTTGCCTTGAAGTGACAGCATTATATTTTTGGGGAACAGTACTGCATTAGCTGAAGGTTGGACTATATGACTTCATAAAATTGATCCGATTCTTTTTCTTGAGATTACTTCTGACTCCATGTGCTGATTTTTGTTTAGTTGCATTATGTTTTAGCATTTTCCTGTCCTTTAGATTTTAAGATACCTAAGAGATGTTCAACAACTCAATTCAATACTGTTCCATGCCAGCTCAGTGAGAGAAAGAACGTTTTCCCATGTAATCACAAAAAGGGCATGTGCTTATGTTGCTGGCATATGAACAAGGCAGCCTTGTGTGTTATGGGGTTGTGAAACATTATCTAAATATGTAGAGGTCAAGATGACAACTCAAAGGCCTTTTTCTTGAGAACTGTATATTTATATAATGGACAGATAGCTCCAGCAGCGTCCAGTTTTTAATGTCCAGATTCTTTCCACTTGATGGAGGTGTCCGATATTCTTGAGGCTGCTTCAGACTCTGGACTCCGGAGAGGCCTTATTCTCACCATCTCTCTCCATTTTTGATGAAGTCAAATGGTGGAAACTTGTCCCCTTTCATTAGAAAGGGCAAAGCTAGTCAAACCTGTTCATTCTTCAGATACTGTCTAAAACAGCAGTGTCATTACTGGGCTTCTGAGCATCTCAACATCATTAAATGTTCTGGTTAGTCACGGAAATGCTATTCCTATAATTTATATAGAGTGTGTGGGTGAAATGAAATAGGGAGGGACTGGTCCACAAGGATTTAGACATGCTAGACATCCAGCATCATGAGTTCTGTGCATGCATTATCAGTACACAATCAACACATAATGCCAGCAGAGTAGATGTGATTCTCCAATCTTATCTCAGGAATCAGTAGAACTTGGTTTCATTGTTGTAAGAAGACATCAAAATAATTCTTTTTCACAGTATTACTATCAACAGTTGAAGTGGAGTTCATTTCAGCTAACTTGACAGTCTATGACTTAGTTAAATGGAAGAACCCATCAACAGAGAGAAACAGTTGTATAATTCATATGGCCTCTTTCATTTACGAGATCCACATGTCCTCCTTCATTTACCACTGCAGGAACTGTATCCTGGAACACCATTTCTCTCCTGAACACAGAGTTTAATTTCACAGTTTTCGATCAACATGGAATTGTAGAATGTTTTCAGTCGGAAAGGATCATCTAGTTCCAACCCTCCTGCCACAGACAGGGATGCCACCAGCTAGACAGGTTTCTCAATGCATCTGCTCAACTTTTGATATCTCAGTGATTACACTGATCACTCATAGCCCTTCTCTTTCCATCCCAATCTTTCATCAGAAGTAGGCATATTTTTTTTGTATGGCTGAAATCACAAGTTAGTCTGAATCTGTCACCCCCTGCAAGGCTGCCTGGGAGGTAGGACAATCTGTCACGTACCTGTGCAGTGATGGTGAGAACTGCCTGAGAGACATGTCAGTCCCTAACCTCAGCTTGCAACAGCCAGGGGTAAATACAGACCTCTGGCTCTTTTCTAGGACTGACACCTTTGGAAAAAAGTCAGGAAGAGATCACAAGTTCCTTATACTACTCAAATGTTACACTCTGAAAGTTAAAAAAAAAAACAAATCAAAACCAAAAAACCCAGATCTAACAAAGAACATAAAAGCACAGAAACAACGAAACCAAACGTGTTCACAGACATGCGCACAAAATGCTTCTCCAGCACAAAGCTGAATTTAATATTGAGAATTTTTTTTTTCCTTTTAAAATGAAATCTCCAATAATTGCCTAGTGTTTGTAGGAATGTAAATTACTCTTTTTGGTCTCTGTGTGAGAAGCAAGGAGATGAATGGGAGTCTAAATTGGTTTTGCTTCCTGTTCCCTGTAGTGGTTGCAGGATTAGTCCACTGTGCCTCTTTGCCCTTCCATTTTCTTGAAGACATGGGAAAACCTTCATTTTGCCAGGAGGTACTTACTCATTAAAATGAATCAAACAAGCCAGATTGTAGCAGGCATTTGAAAACCTGCTATCTGTCAAGAATTTTAAATTTAAAATTAACATTGAGTCCTCCTTTAAGACAAAAACCTTGACCTTAAGTTGCGTAGTGATTGGCAAGCACTTCCCATCCCCTGACTCGATTAACATTTAAATGCCATTTTGTGTGAATATGAGTGGCGCCTTTGGAACAAACAAATTACTAATGTCTTCCTGCAGGAATGGAGCATCAGAAGTGCCTTATTAATTTGATGTCTAATTGAAAATCCCTTCTTATTCCAAAGAGGTCTATGTGGTCTAGGAGAAATAGCCTTTGACCCCTACAGATGATATCTCTATTAGTCTATTCTTCCTTTATTTGTGTTTCTGGGTTTGGTCTGCACTGGGACACAGAGAAATACAGGAGAAAACTTGTCTCATATGAGAAAATGTATATGTTTTGTGTTTGATTCTTCTGGGAATGAGTAATAAGGAACAACTTATGACCATTAAGCTTTACAGCCTGTAATACAGCACCAAACTGCTGTGCCAATAAATAAATAGTGCCATTGAGAAATCCAGCTCTTTAATGTAAATTAACAGAACAGATCAAAGCTGGAAGCTGAACTCAGAAGTTTTGATTTTTGAACTACAGAGTTGGGGTATTATGTCAGTGTTTTCAGAGATGAACACTTTGCAACGCTTTTCCTGACCACTATACATATGTTCAGGTCACCCATGTTGCTGGACCTCACAAATCCCTTTGTAGCTCATGCAAGTTAATAGTCTAAATAGAATCATAGAACCTTTAAGGTTTGAAAAGACCCCCAAGACCATAAAATCCAACCTTAAGCAAAGTACAACCATGCTCACTAAACCATATCACCTAGTGCCACATCTACTTGTTTTCTGATCACTTCCAGGGATGGTGACTCTATCACTTCCCTGGGGAGCCTGTTCCAAGTTTTCCAGTATTTCCACCTGTTGGTGAGTACACATTAGAGATCCCACCACCCTCCATGACCTACAGAAAACAGCCACACAAAAAAAATTATGACCCAAAATTTTCAGATTAGGCATTCAGTGATGTGTTCCTGCTTTGTGTTTCAACAAGACATCTGAGTCCTGTACTGTTGGCAGGGCAAAGGATAGAAAGGAATGCTTTATCAGACAGCACATCTTTCGGCCAGCACTAATTGTGCAAGTGGGGAAAAATTTGTAAGATGCAAAGGTGCAGCTCTGAGAACAGCAGAATTTGCTGCTATATCAGATAAATTAATATGCATATGGAAATTAGAAATGGGCTGCTTTTTCTTCTTCTTTTTTTTCCTAGGATAATGCCCACCATCTCCTTTAAATTATGTCAGTTTGACATTGTAAATTTGCAAGGTACTCACAGGAATCCTGATACACCAAATCTACCGCTCATTCTGGTTTTAGTGCTTTTCCCCCCCATCTCGTTAACTCTGTCAGTTAATTGTTGTTCAGCCACTTTGCCATATTCTATATTTAAATTTTGAATAAGAAAAGATGAGATTTTATTTAATTACTCCCTTGTCCCACCTTTTCTTGCTAGAGTTCCCATTACAGTCTGTCTATACACACATGCTGCACATCATCTCTAGCTACAGAGATTTATTTCTTTTTTTACATAAACTTCTGCTAATCAGCATGGGCTTCTGTTGTGGTCAGTAGAGACAAGTACACTCTTTTATGACGTGATTCCTCTCATCCTAATGTTGAAATCTAGAATCAGTCAAATGAATTGTGCCCCAAAAGTACACATTTCTCTTCATTGATTATAGAGAAAATAAGTGACTCATTCAGATGGAGTAATCTCTGTTCAATGACCACATCTGGCTAGATAAACTTAAACTTACTCTGTCCTCCTGGAGGCACCAAACCTGAAATAGTAGCATCTCCTACTCCTAAGCAGTGCTGTTTAGCATGTCACAACACTGTGATATCCATAATGTTAAAAGTTCCTGTGTGCCTAGAAGTTAGTGAAGGTGCAGCTGCATCTATATATTAAAAAAAAAAAAAAGTATACATTTACTAGGTACTTCCCTGGCTTCTGCTTTACCAAAACGGGTTGGAGATGTTTTCTTTGAGCTTGGCCTCATCTTGTAAAGATATAAATCCTATTGTGTGGTGACAGTGTGATCGTCATTTTAGTGTCCAAGTTCCCACCCCCTGCCTGTTCAAGGATGCTTGCTCCAAAGAATATTTAATCTCCAGCTATCTTCTTCATAGCTTTAAGCAGCAGTGTGATGAAAAGCTCCTCCTGATCTAAGTGTTATGCAAAAGGCTGAGAAGAAATATGTTCTTACAAGATTTCTAGCTCAGTCAGATTGAAACATTTATTTTGTACAAAGAATGCATCACAACTTTACAGGTGTTCAGTCTTTCAAAATGTCTTAGATATTTTTCCCCATGTTATAAAAAATAATTTAATAAAAAGGGGAAAAAAATGAACTATATGTCGATCTGTGTCCATCTGGACCATGTGATGCTAAAGTACAGTAAGAGTTCATCTGCCTGACTTCAGAATATGACTTTTATTTGCTAGTGCTGAAGAAAATGCTGGTATCTGAGCACTTTGGGGGTTGACCTGTCAGCATTTCTACTGTTTTCTTGAAATCTTGGGCTTGTTTTTCTCACACAGAAGTGATAAATCAGTGAACAGAGTGCAGGTGACCTAGTCAAAGGTGTGTGGTTAATGCAGTTAATGACCCGTTCTGCTCTTCATCATGAGGTTGTGTAATTTACGAGATCACTGTTACAAATCTATTGAAAAACATGTATGCTGTGCCATTAGTTCTATAGACAGACAAAATATGAGTAACAGAACCTAAAAAAGGTGTTCCTATAAAGCTGGCTTTTCATAATCTGGATATACATAATACAGCTTACTGTTAACTTAATCTTTTAAATGAAATATAAAAATTAATAGGTTCCTTTGTCTCTGAGCAGGATGATTTGGAATAAAGGGGAACTTGTCTGGAGATGGTCATAATGAGTAAATGTCCAATAACATGGCTGTGGACAGCCATATTCAGAACATACATACAATCTCAACACTCTGAAAAAAAAAAAAAGATCTAGGAGAATGGATTAGGTGATGTAGGACACAATTTTGCCAATTGTTTTCTGTTATGTATTTCCTCTGGATCTGTCTGATTGAGTATTCAAGATCCTAAATAAAAGGGCTTTCTTTATTTCCCAGGGTGATTACAACCTAATATACTTTTCATTTAAGAAAATTTGCCTTGGCATCTATGTCTTTCATTTTTCTTTCTGTATTTGTGTGTAACTCTGTCAGCAGATAAGCTGTTCAAAACGGATGGCATTTTGGAACCCAGGACAGCATTTTACTCCTGTTGCATGATCAGCCAGTAGTAAAAAGCTCTGGAACAGATCACTGGCTTCTTTTAAGATTTGATTTTTCATCAGTTTCCAAAGGAAAGTGAGAGTAGGCCAGGAGTCTAAATGGGAAGATTCTTTATGGATGTGGATGCTCTAACTTCATCTGTCTGTGGAATAGTCCATTTTGAAGAATTGCCAGCATATCGAGAACAGCACAGGAAAATACAAAGCAAATCAGAAAACAGCACATACTGTTCTTTTACTCTCTTTTCAGGAAAAAATTACTTTTCCCCACACAAAATATTGGTAATTATAATAAGGATTCCTTTTTACAAGAGAAAGGAGAAAGCATGTTCTAAAAATTATCTTCTTTAAAATTGGAAAATTTCTAAAAAATCTTTAAGTTATGTTTATTTTTATGGAATTTCTTCCACAAAGAGAAACCTGTTGGGAAAAAAAAATCCTAAACTTACACGAAAATTAGGAGGCTTCTGTGCTTCTGCGGGTTTAATTAAAAATAAATAAGCTTACTACAGTTTCTATCATATCTATTAGCAATCTGATGTTTGTTGTTCTTAGAAATAGCACAAGTTGTGAGGTTTTCAAAGAAGATGAGAATAGAGTAGTGGTGTATGCCATGAAATAGAGGGCAGGAGTCCGTGTGTGCACATATCTGCAGTGAGAAGAGGCAGAAAAATCAGGGAGAGGTTTTGAAATTAGTTTGCTTTTATTCAATCACTTGCCCAGCATCTTTCTTAGTGCTTCAGAAAGCTTTCAATAAAAAACAAATAAAATGCATAATAAAATATGAACTCACAACAAAAATTCAAATGACCATCCCAGTACAAGCCCATAAATAAAAGATTCAGCCAGTGAGACACCCACAAAATACATTTTCAAAAGGCTTTTAAACTGATTAAGGAAGTTGACTTCATGTATATTAATAGTGGAGAGTGCATTTTACTACAAAGAGCAGGCAGGCAAGGAATGGTATACCAGGGGTAACTGAGGCTGCAGTTTTTGTAAGGCTATTAAAGCAGCCCTTCCAACAGGTTGTTCTTAGAAATAGACCACCACTAAATCTTAAACAAAGACTTAGGTGTGTGTTCCTCTTCTTTCTTCTTCCTCTACCCCTTTTAATTGCAAAATATTTTACAATCCTCAGTGTAATAGCTCATCTATCTGCAAAATAAAATAAAATTTATTCTGTAAGTCATGAAGGTGTGAACCCAAAATTCCTCTGACTTTGTGCCTGGTGATGAGGTTTTCAGATGTGCACAGTGGCCAAGATGTTCGCAATGTTCATGATGACTCTTGCTATTGTGGATTCTCTGTTGTCTAATAAAAATAATCATTAGCTTGGTCCCATGGTGTAATGGAGAGCACTCCGGACTCCGAATCCCAAGGTCGTGAGTTTGAGTCTCAGTGGGGACCATCCCCTGGCAGTTCAATGCCTCCCTGCCATCCGATCCCATCAGATCTTGGATGCCAAGCAAGGTCAGCCCTGGTTCGTACTGGGTGCTGTGACAGTCCCAAGGACTTCACTGTCACTGTCCAAGCTCTCTCTGCTGTGGCAAATGGACCTCAGGACTTAAATGGTGGGGCCAATTCTGCGCACGCTGTGCCTCACCTAAAACATCCACTGTGCAGGCTGGAAGGGCACACCCACATGGGGAGAACCCTTCTGAAATCTTCATTCACAAAGTTTGGCCATACAATAAAAATAATCTACTAGCATGACCCTTCTCAGAGACAGTGTAAACCTGTGTTTTGTTGTTTGAGGTTTTTTTTTTCCTTGACACATGTTCAGCTGAATCACACAATAATGTAATCAGGAAAGAGTCATAGGCTAACACACAAACAACTTGATCACATTAACTTCATTTCTTTAGAAAACCTAGCTCTACTTACTAAAAAAAGGACTCTGGCAATCATTTCAAACTACAGTTGTGTCCAAGAACTGAAGATTTTACTCTGTCTTGGCTTTAAATTTGTCTGATGTTTTAGGGAAGATTGATTAGACATTTTAAAATCCCTTAAAATGAAAATGTTTCATTTTTAATGATGAATAAGGATGGTGTTTGAGTATTTATAGATACTGTTATCCAAAAGTGTCACAATACCGCCAAACTTAATATATTCATAACAGCAGTATAAAAGTATTATCTCTGTACATAGGTGAGGAGGGTTATGTAAACTTTCAGTCTCTACCTTTATCACTCTGGTTAAATTCTTGCTCCCATCCCATCTGACCTTGCTGTGATGGCAATTTTGGGCTCCATATTACTGAAAATTATATTTTTGGCAATTGCACGGCTTTATGACAGGTGAGGTTGTCTTTCTTTCCCTGTTAATCATAGTTCCAGTATGCAAGATTGATGTGGGAATGCAGTGAAGGCTACTGACTACACAGATGCCACATATCAGGAACTCTGAACTGAAAATTATTGAAGTTTAGGAAGTTTATTCAGGATAAATACAATCTTTCTTATCTACATTTGCCCTATGCACCAGCTCTGATGAGAGCAACCTTAGCTGGATGGACTTATTGTCTGATCCAGTAGAACTGCTCTTATTCCTTAAAAGTATGTAATAACATTTAGTATCATGAATCCCCTGTGACAGGGGCATGGTATCCATCACAATAGGAAATGAGCTGAAGAGAAACCACAGTATACTTCACGACAAATACACACACAGAGCAGAGTTGCATGCAGTGGGTACGTCCAGGATTGCTGAATGTCCAAAATAATTTTCCCAAGTCCTCTAATCCAATATATCTACAATAATGTAGTAGAAACAAATGTATACTGGAGATATGATAGCCCTTCAAAAACTCTTTTCTATATCCTTATTTACTTACTGGCTTTTGGTTATTTGATGAGAAAGCTTTTGCTATGTGAGGTAGCAAGGTCCAGCTCTTGTCTTATTGCAGTGTAGTACACAAAACACTTGCAACCCAAAGAACTCAAAATATGAAATAAGACATGCACAGAGTGGAAAATTTAGGCATGGCAAGATTAAATTACTTGCCCACAAGCATCTCAAGAGTCGGTAGCTGGGCCATGGACTAACCCCTCTTTTCTAGCATTACCTCTTGCTTCAGTCCATCATTTGTTTTGTTTTCATGTTTTTATCTGGCCCTTCTTTCCCTAAGGGCAGAGAAATTTCCCAACTCACTGGATCATTTTGTCAAGGGAGATAGATAACTTTCCAGTTCCTCCCTCTCCCCATCCTCTTCCCCCCATTAGCCAATCCAATTATAGAAAATCAAATATCTTGCTAGAGCTGGCCAAATTCAATTACACAGGTACTTCTGGGTAAATTTTGGCAGTGAATAGTTTGCTGGCTTTACCCAGACTTTTCGCTTTAATAAAACACTCCCAGTTAGCCAATACACTTTGTTATAAAATAAAACAAAACCCCACATATACATGCGACCATAGATAAGCAGAGACATATTTTTCAGACACTTTCTGGGTATAGATTTTCAGCTATCTCCCAGGACCTTTTTACCACTTTGGATCTGAACTGTTAAATCCTGTCCACCTCCACATGATTAAATGGCAGGATGGGAAGTCCTGCTTTTCAAAGTCAAAACTCAGCAGGCAAATACTAAAATTGCATCTGCTCAAAATATGTTCCCCTTTCACCTGAAAAAAAAAATAATATAACATTTCATGTACAAGTACATTTCAAAAATAAGGTATTTCATTTGAAAGCTGCAATTTTTTTATTAAAGAATGTCAGAGCAACACCTGGTAGGAGTTCGAGTGACTCATTCTCATTTACCTCTGTAGGCTTAACTCTGTCTTTAGGTAGCATCTCTTGTCTCCTCTGCTTTAAAAGGGTCAACTCATCACCAGACACGAAGTCCATCTGGGGATCACTGCTCACAGAGGAAAAAGGAGATCTGTGGCAATTACCCTCTAGCTCACTGGAACAGACCTTTCCCACAGTACTGAGGCTCTTCCATTAAAAACTCTGGGAGTTAAAAATGTAATATTTTCCTTAGGAGACAAATTGTTGTTTATAAGGATTTATAGATGACCAATTTAATGGTTGCAGAAGATAAAGGACATACCACTATAAAAAAGGTGAATCAACAAAAAATGTAGTAATCCATAGGATAGTACCTCTTATTATTTCTGTAGGGGTCACTGAACCAATACTCAAACCTTCACACACAATTCAAGGTTCTGTGTAATGCAAGCAGGAAGTGTTGGCCAAATTAACCAAGCCTCAACTGTCTGGTAATTATAAAGTATTACCTAAAAAATAGGGGGGCTGGTGTTTTTAAACTTTTTGAAGCTTCATGCAAAAAAAATACTATGAATAGTCTCTCTCCCTGAGCCTTCTGGCTGTATTCTTGAACTTACACAACTCATCCAGTAAACTGAGACACTGGACTGGCATTTGAAATGAGTCAGGGCTGAGATATCTCCTTTTTGTCTTGGATAATACCTCTTCCTCTGAGTTAAACCTTGTATTATTCAAATGGGATGTAAAGACAGTGGCCCAGCCAACAAACATGCACTTAAGATGCCTGAAATACAGAATGCTAAACATGTCCCCTGGATCTCTTCCAAGCTGGTTTAGTTACTAGACTTGTCTCATAAAGGAAATGGGTGCTAAGTGTGAAAAGTGAAAATAGATGGAAGGGCTACATTTTTCAGGCGTCTTTAATGATTAAGGACAGATAACAAAATATTGGTCATCTCTGATTTCAATGACTGAAGTAATTCTTCTCCCTCATTTATTCAAGGCTGTGAAGACCTCCGGTGAGCTATTGCACAGGTTTCTTAATCCTACTCAAGGAAAAGCTTCAATTCAGTTAAAAAAAAAGAAAAAAAGCAAAACCATAAAACAAACTAGCACTTCAGACCAAAATTTTGACAGCTTAGAAGTGGAAAGGAGAGAATGGGATTAGACTTAGGTAGCAAGAACATCCAGATTTACTATTGTGAGGATTAAAAAAAAAAAAATCCCAGAGCTTCAGAGTGGATAAAAGCTTTCTTGCTTCGCTGCCTAAACCAACTTCTAATTAATGCAGTTTAGGAAGACATTGTCCTTATGAGTATGTTATCCCCATAGCTGCCCACTGAAGGGTGCCCTGCCTGTTGCAGAGAAGCAGATGGTATTGACCACTGTCTGAGACAGCTATTGAACCAAGACTGACTGTTGATCTGGTCCACTATGTCTGTGCTTTTTTAATCTAATCTCATCTAATCTAATCCTAATGCATTTTTTTGTGTGTGTACCTCAAAAACTCCCGGGTACATACATAAAATCTTTCTTAATAAACTCTTCAATTCCATTTGGAAGTGGCCCTCTGATTTGAGGTACCTTCCCATCTTGTCAATCCAGCTGTGAAATCTTCTCCCCAGTGATGTCACCTGTTACACATATGACATTTCCATCCAGAATATACAGCTGTCCAATATAGGGATCAATTACAAACACTTTGATTTCAGAAGAAACCCTCCAGGGGGTTGGGGGCCAAAAGGGGTGGCTTGTCCAGAGAAGGTGCAGGCTGACACACAAGCATGTTTCAGTGTTGTAGAGTCAAGATGAGCCATCTGTGATGAGCTGTGTGAGGACACTGCTGACTATAGATGAGTGATCATTCCATGAACACAGGATATAGAGGAGAGTCTGTGACTTGTACACATTGGCATAAATCATGACATGACTTTTTTTTTCTCCCACCAGTCAAACATGCAGTGTTTTAAAGAAGACTTTGTCATATTTAATAGTGCTGCTAACCTTGCAGTTTTGCTGGCCTATTAATAAGAAATTCCAAAATGACAATATTTACTACTATTCTCCCAGAACTGAGCAAACCCAGCCATTACAGAGTCTCACCTGAGGTGGGATGAAAGCCTTCATGGAGCAAAAATGGTAAACTAAAGTCACACCCAGGGGAACTTCTAGAGATTTGGGAAGCCCCTTTGCCACCTGCCTTGACAGCAACAGGTACAGGGGAGGGAATTTTAACCCTTGTGGGTTGATATGGAAGTTGAGACAAATACAGGTTGAAGTCCTTCTCAAAGTAAATCATTTATATTCTATATATTGCTGCTTATTTTTTCCCTCTGTGTGCCATCTCCCTGTGAAGATAAACAGAGTTGGCAGGAAATATTCTCTCAAAACAGAGCAAGAGAAGCCTTGAGGAACTTGATAGATAAAATTGTACTTATATTTCCCCATTCTGCTGAGAGATTTACCCTGCAATAAAGGGTATGCCAGAAGCTCAGGCAGACAAGTCCAGACTAATGCCAAACGCCTGCCATAGCAACTAAATGATCTGCATGGTCAGAATCTACTTCCCAATTTGTGAGAAATGACTGCCAGAACAGATAACTTAGTTTTAATGCTTGCTTTTAAGAAGCTGTAGCAATAAGTTGGTGGGTGGTTGCTCTGTGCACACAGCCAGTTTCTATTGTGTTTGTGTATGCACTTGCACCCTCTTAACCAGGTCATCGTCCAATAGAGAAAAAAAGAAAAATAAAAAAATTCCTGTCTGTCCAGATGGTACAAAAAGCAACTCACAGCTGGTTGCAGTCACAAGGGTTAGGGCTGTTGATTTTGTTAAACCATTCACTCTCAAACATATATTCCTCTCCTTCAACCTCTTCTATTTGTCTTTTGATGCAAACAATTTGACCTTACATGGGGGAAAAAAGGTGTCTGTGGAGAGACAAGGATGTTTCAGGAGTCATAGGCACCTCAACAACTGATTTCAACTTCTGTGGGGTCTTCCCTGATGCCAGCTTTAATTTTTATTCATCACGGTGTTGACCTGGTTAATTGGGCATTGAAAACAGCACCGTTTGCACCATTAACATTGGGCTCATCTGTTCTATCAACAGAGGAACATAGCTCAAATGGATGTAAAACACCTTTCGATTGAAACTTGTCATGTGAGATCTGGTTCCAAAAGATATTATCCAGAGTTTTGAAGAAAAAAGAGGTGTGAAAAAGAAAAGAATAGTTTTGTCCTTGTGAAAAGACAGAGCAACTCACAATAAGAAGTGGAAAAGAGGGAGAGAGCGGAATTTTGCTTCTGTTCAGACAATTCAACAAATGTTTGATCCAGCGTTCACTGAAGTCAGCAGGATTCTTTCCATTCCCTTCCTTGTCCAATTGCAGCATCATTAGCCACATTAATTCTAACTGTTGGGCACCTACATCTAGTGTTGCCCTCCCAATTGCAGCAAATAAAAATAGAAAATTAGGGAACTCAGCTTTCCATATCAGCACCTGAGGAAGGGGACTGAGCAAAATTTCCACCTCACTCACCCAATTACCTTCATGGCCAGATGCACAAGGTTTTCTTCACCTTTCTATCAATTATTTGCTGTGCAGCATTTGCTAGGTGATGTTGGAAATGGTAGAACTTCACAGGCAAGATGCACAATGTGTGCATGTTGTTCCTAAAGCTGTAACCTTTGCATTTCCTGTCTTTTTCCTTGCTTCACATTTGCAACATTAACATTGCATTAACATAGGGATGGGGTGTTTAATATGGGTGTGCAGTCGTTTGCAAATCAGTTTGCAAAGCACTTTGGGATCCTTCTGGATGAAAGGTACTATATAAGTGTCAGTCATTATTACTATCATTATTATCGTTATTATCATTATAAGTTCACAAGGAGACAAACAGCTGCATTAGAATAACACTGGGGGTAGATTTTTCAAAGCCACAGTGGAGATTTGAGCTGCATGTGAGTGCCATGAATACACAGTTAATGGCAGTTCTAATGGATTACTCAGCATGGAGAGCTTCGGCCTTGTGCAAAGGAAGGGTACTTTCAGAACTATAGCTCTAGTCCTTAAAACAGCACATTTAGGTAACACCAGGGAATTTCAGACTCTCCTCTTCCTGCTGTGAAAGATGATTCGTATCAGGGCATGTAGTGGGGGATGTTGGGGGAATTGGTGAGAGGAAGATTTGTGGAAGCCCTGAAAGGCTGTGGCTGCATCAGGATTTGCAGCAGGTTTGAGTCTGCTGCATGGTATATTCCAGGATAGTACAAGAGAAACTCACCTTCTCCATAATTCTGTGCAAATTCATTATAGAGCAAAACCTTTTCTCTGGATAGGTGAGAAAAGGAAATCAAGAAGGAGAGTCTCTGGCATTTTGAGAGCTAGAATATGGGTCAAAATAGACAATTATTTTCTGGACTCTCAGAAAGAGGTTATATACATAATCACCATATATCACCAGCCTTCTGTGTTAGTGTCTCTTGTCTTCATCACTGTTGTGTGAAGGGTTAATGCCCTGCTCAGCTCTATCAAAATAATGCTTGTTTGGATGAACTTGAAAGTAAATCCATTGCTGATGACATTCCTACTTAAGACTGGGGGCTTTGGTAGTGTGGGGTTTTGTGGTGTTTTGTTTGTTTGTTTGGGGGGTTTTGTTTTGTTTTTTGTTTTGGTTTGGTTTTGGTTTTTTTTTTAATACTTGTTATTTTGCTAATGGTTCATTTCACATGCAGTTAAACTGAGACCTTTTCTGGGTACTCCATGATGAAAGGATACCTGTTGTGGAACCATGCCCCAAACTATGCAGAGAAATATAGCCTGAATTGTGAGCGCCTCTATAGATGGTACAGGTTTTACTTTTAATATTGGAATTTCATGTCACTGTCTTTCTTTCTCTTGGGAAGGCTAAAAGCCAAGTGTTTGGCTCAAATTAGACACGACATTTAAAAACACAATTATAAAGTAATTGACTGCAACCAGAAGTTATTGTTAGCAGGTTGCATGGCTGAAGTGGAAATGACCTAAAGCATATCTCATCTTACAAGGTAACATTCCCTAATGATATACCAGAACTGAATTTGGTATATCAGAACCTGGTTTTGACAACACTAACAGAAACAGCTACTGTCCTAACCATATGTATTAGTATTCAGGCACCCTCTTCCAAATAAAATTCCTTGATCTGGATTTTAAACCACCTAATTTTAGTGTTGTTTCTTAAGAAACAGAATTAATGCAATCAGCCTCTTTGTGTTCCTGTCTGTCTGTTTGTCCTCCTCAGGAACTGTGGAACTGCTGAAATTTGACTGATCTGTGGCATATTTGGGGTTCTTCCGTTAGGTCTTGGATTTTGAAGTCAGTGGAGCTAAAGCAGCGTGAAATTTGGCCCTTTTGAGTGACTTGGCTTGCTTCTTTGTTTAAAGGACAGACAGATCATGTTATATTCTATGTGCTAATGAAAAGACAGATGCTATGAATATCCTGCTGCTTTACTGGGCAGGATCATCCTACATCACATTCCTCCTAACCTACACTAAAGAAAGAGAATTTAGGGTGAGTGGTGCCTGTGGCATTCACCACATTGAAGTAAATCGAGGCTATGCTGAGGGCATACACCCGTTTCCTCAGATTACTGGGAAATTTCTGTCCTTTTCACTAAATCAGGAGAAATTAAGACCCAAATGGGTGCCACACAGTCAAAAGAAGGGGAAAGAACAAATTAACTTTTAGTCATGTTATTTTTTTTTGATAATCCACCTGCCCATTATTGTCTTATAATTAGAGTAAAAGTCACTTGAGACAGCAATTTTCTTGTCTTTTTTTTTTCTTTCTTTATGGTGCTGTTTATAAAGGAAGGGTGTTTGGTTCATGTCTGGATCTCTATGTGTTCTTTTCATTCAAATAATTTAGATTTTCTTTTTAAACTAGGCTCATTTAACCCTCTGTCTCTTAGTTTTCCAATCCATAAACTAAAGCTAATAAATACCTCCCATTTACAGAGTTGCTATTCAAAACTAAAGTTTTTACCACTGTTTTGCAGAGAAAAAATGCTTTGCAAGTGCAAAGCAATTACTGAAGATACATTTACAGATGTATGATGATAGACAACTGTACATGAAAATCCAGCTGCAAATCCTAAATGCAACTATTTAGCAATAGCATACTTCGCTAGTAAGCTTTATGGATTAAGGGACCAAAAGGGATTTGGATTAGGAATGGATCAAGTCCCTCCAAGGTTCCTATTGGCCATGTATTTCCAAAATAATCCCACTATCATCACTGTATTTTCATGCTCAGCTTGAAAACCAAGATTTGATTACTCATCTCTTCAAAGATTCCTGGACTGCAAAGTTTTTGATTACAATTCAGATGTTAATTGAGGAAATGGAGTATGAGTGTGGAAATTTTTGTTTGGTTGGGGTTTTTTTGTAGTGGAATATTTTTTCTGGAGAAAAGAGGTGGCAAAGGATGTTTTTGACAAAGAGATGCCAATTTAATACTGCTACGTACACTATTCCTACTTTCCCCTGCAGGGGCTTCCTTTTACAGTCCCACAATGTGCTAGTTTCCAGAGGCTATGCCTCTGATTATCTCAAAGTTGACAGCATTTCAAACAGTCAGCAACCCTGTTTTAAATGAAGCTATGGTGATTGGTTGAAAAAGACAGCCTGAAGGCCTCCTGATCCAGGAAGCCACTTACACATATGACATCTTCCCCATACCCTTACTCCTTCAGATCCACTCAATACCAGTTTCTACCACGATAGTGCCCTCAGGAAATCAAACAATTAATAATGGCTGAGAAAAATGCAAAGTTAATTGATGCTTGTTCTATTATTCAATGAAAATTGTGGTTATCCATGATAGATCTGCAATAGTATTTCTCTTGCTGTGTGTTTCCTTTTGGCACTGCTAAATCTTTGGGTCAGAGAAAGTGATTCTCATATGTATTTGTTAAGTTTCTAGACTAAATTAACACTTCTGTTGGGAAAACAAGAGCTTTCACCCTAATGCATAATTATTTTATTTCTTATCGTGAATATGCCTTGTAGAAAATTAAAGTTAATTTAAAGATTTTAAGACTCAGAAAGTTGACTGTGTCAAAATAAACCATACTGTAATTTTAGACTTGGTTTGTCTAGTGTGATATATTGTGGTGTCTTTACTTCCTAATCTAAAATGCCCTCTGCCATCAGATATTTTTTCTTCTAATAGGAAATAACAAAGGGCAACAAACTTTTTCTAACCTGCCTTTGTAGAAGCTAAATATATAGCAACCCTAAATCCATTTATGAAATAGTGGTTTAAAGTTCTCAGCTTTTTTTTTTTTAACCCTTCCCAGAGTCTTCACTTTTTATCAGTATTCAGTTTGTAAAATGGACAGTCAGAAAAGGCACTGTTTTCAAGTGACACCTTCAGTAAAACCATATGGTTAAATCACATTTGTTACTTTTCCTCATTAAGCCTTTACTCCTGAAACTCACAATCCTCTTGGTCCAGGGAATCACAGAGGGAATTTGTCATGCTGTCTGTACAACCTGAATTCTTCACATGTGTTGCTGCGGTTGTGTTCTGGAGATATACTCTTGCTTTCTTCCTGTTAAGTCGTGAGATTGCACTTGGGGAAAGGAGGGAAGGTGAATGCAGGGCACTGAGGAAAAAAAGGAGCATTTGAAGGAGCAGAATGTGGAGACAGGATGTTCCCAGCATAACAGGGACATAAAAAGGAATGAAACATCATTTTGGACAAGCAGAAAGGGGGAGAGAAGACAAAAATGTTGAGTAGTTGGCAAGCACTAAATCAAAGAGGGGGGCATTGAAGTCAAGGGCAATGCCTTCCATTATATCAATACAATTAATGGCATCCTTATGTTCACTTATTTGCATTAACAGCAAAGTTAATGCCGGCAGAGATCAATGCTGAGATTAGTGATGTCCAAATCAACATGCTTTTAAGCAAATTATTTCCACTGTGTGTGTCCCTCCCCTAGTTAGTAGCAAGAATCTTTGGTGGTGTCTGCAGCTCCATTCCATCAGCAGATGCCTCTTAAAGGCTGCTATCTCTTAAATATAGTCCTCCTAACATTAGTACCCCTTGCAGAGTAAGCAGGAATATCAGGTCAATATATCCACTCAATGTGGGTGTCTTGTACATTGACAGTGATGGCCAGAAGCAAAATGTCCCTTTCGTGTTAGTTATTAATATCACTATTATTATTGAGTATATTTTAATTTCCTTTATTCTTTGTTCCCCTGTCACACAATCTGATCTGCTTATTTTTTTCTAACAAAATGACACTGTTGTCTTGGAGCATCAAATCTAAATAAATAAATCACACCAAACCCCACTGGCCACCTCTGTCATGTTACAAAGACAAAGTAATCAGGCAGCTGTGGTCAGTACTAGCTCCACAATATGATGACAATGTGTTTCCTGGGAACCTGAGGGCTTCAGGAACAGATTCAAAAAGATGCCATTGGCTGGAAGCTGGTGAGAATAAAGCTAAGTCTTCTGTATAACTCAAAGTATCCCAAAAACTTCTTAAGGAAAATATCCTAGACAGTGATGACCCAAAGTATTCTGCATTATTGCTTTGTCAGGAGTAGCTGGCTGAGTACTGATCCCCATTCAGCTACTCCTCTATATTCTTCTCTGCCTTTGGGTCCTCCTATAGAACTCAGAAGTTTTTCAGCTTGGGTCCTGGCCTTGCAAACATTTAGACTTGACAGACACTGAGTGCCTTTTGGCACTTGGAACATGCGCAGTAGCCGGCAATGGTGCTTTCTGCAGCTCCATGGAGAGCACACTGAGATTGCTCAGTGTAGCTGCTGGCAACTCTGGGCTGGAAAGATGTTGGAAAGGACTGATCAAAGTAATTTAGACAACGTTTTCTACTGAAAAATCATATTTTTGAAAAAAAAATGCCTTTTAAAAATATTTTTCAGAGGGAAATCATCAGGGAAGTCTCTTAGACTCAGGCTTGAATTTCTTTTGAAAATTAGTGACAAAGAGAGAGAGAGAACTCTGGAATAGCAGACTTTCAGGAAGGTATCCAAACAATTCCCTTTTTGCTGATCAGTCAGCTATTCCCTAACACTTTCTTCTCTCTTTTTTAATCATTACAATAAATCTGTGTACTTTGTGAATCAAGTTTTCAGTTTGCTAACAATGCTGAAGATAGAAAATTGGAGAGAATTCTATAAGAAATACCTTCTTAAATACCATTCTGTTGGAAGACATGAAATCAAAATAATGTGAAGTGAAAAGCATTGGCGAGATAGTTTTGCTGGTAATAACAGAACAGAGTTTTGGTGATACAGTAAAGCTACGAAAAATATGTCAAGAGCCCTGAGCTTGTATATGAATGGACCAGCAGTGGTATCTGTACACTTTCCACTGGCTGGATAGGCAGGTGGACCATGATGTGCAATATTTTTGGCTATCAAGTAGTACTGGATAAGCATTTCACAAAGATATATCTACTATAATTAAATACTATGGTTTTGGCACCTTGAAGAAATGTATAACCTACTTGGATTCTAATTTCTTTAATTCCTAGAGATCCTGTCATCTCCCTCACAACACAGCAAAAATTTCCTCCTTACACATGGTATTTCTTGACACTAAGACACAGTGTCAGATAAGTTGAGTGCTTTCTTGCAACACTTTTCTTTCCTGATAGCCCCCAGTCCTTGCTAGACTATTAGGGAAAGCCAGGGGAAGGTGAAGAGAAAGTCTTTGGGCTCTGGTTTAATTCAGAGCACCTGCTGTCTTCCTGGGTGCCAGAATTGCATAGTCTTGTTGGGAGCCAGGATGTAATAGCTGTGCCTGATAAATAGCAGCACTAAACATGCTACAGCAAAGGTTTCCTGTACTATAATAATTGTAGGTGCTGACTTGGTGCAATATATCTTTGCCAACGTGTAGTGATAGAATAAATAGCTGGTTTTAACTATAGGATCAGGAAAAGCTAATGCAGTGATTGAAGGAAAGTATTCAGCTAAATGTAGTCTGTCTTTGTTATACCATCCGTCCAGCCCAGTCCTACCTGTGCTGGGGGGATCAAGGATGGACTCCAGCCACACTGCCATCCAGTGCTCCTCCTGCTCCCAGTGGGGCAGGTTCACACCTAGCGTGCATTGTCAGGGCTATGTCTGCCCCTGTGATGGCTCCTGGGCAAGCAGGAGGAGGCAGAGAGGAGACAGAAACCTAACATTCCAGGAAGCTGTTGGAGGGGAAACAAATCAAGGTCATGAGTTCACAGTCTTTGCAATCTGGTCAATCTTTGTTGGCCAGAAGAAAATTAATGTGAGTCCAGCCCAGCTCCTGGCAGGATTCCCCTCCCACAGAAGGGCACCAGAATGGTTGGTAACTATGTTGACAGTCCTCAGGGACCAGGATTGAGAGGGATCTGGTATCTAAGCCAATGTCAACCATTTTTTTCTGCCCATATCTGGGATATTTTATCTTGCTCAGCTGGTTGTAACATATTTCACATAGTCACTTTCTTTCCTAATGTATTTATTTCTGGAAATAAAATAAACAAAATACCAGAGAAGAGCTCACAATAACACCATGCTTCAAGGCAACAGCCATCAGGAAAAATGTCAGGCTTTGCAAAGTGGTGTCAGGGAAGAGATTCACTCGTGGAGGATCTCTTTCAGGTATAAGAGCTAAACATTTTCCTTCTTAGGGTCTAGAGTTTTACATAACTCAATGTGTTACAAAAGACTTAAGTACATTAAGAGTAACTAGTGAGGGACCTTTGTAGCATGGGCAAACATGGAAGGGGAGAGCCCTTGACTGTCACTCTGTCTGGCAGGGTGAAGTGGGGGCCAAGGAAAGTGAAGTCTTCTGCTTCCATCCAGGTTTTGATACAAGATGAGGGTTCTCCTCCAACTTTTCCAGTGCAGTGTTGAATTTACTCTGCCCTGCTTTGCAGATTATTTTTCCTTCTACCTTTGTCTTTTCTATGGTTTTGTCAGTTCTTGCTGCTTGTACTGAGAGTACACTTTGCATAATTTATCTCTTTCCTAATGAGGTGATGAAGTCCTGGCTGCAGCTAATGGCACTGAATTAGCTCACCTGCAGTCTGGATCTCATTTACCAAATCTGCTCTGAGTACATGGGAGCTCCTGCCAGCCTTTGAGGTCCAGACCTTGGAGATGTTGCTGTGTGGTCAAAAAAGTATTCAGGAGGGAAGAGTTTTAAGTCAGCTGAGAGTGTTTGAATTTTAAGCTGATTCCTCTGCTTAAATGAATGCCATACTCTTCTGAGTCTGCATCTGGTGGAGTCACAAACAAACTACCCTCATCCAGAACTAGTAGACCCAGAAGGGAAAGGTCTGCTTGAACAGCAGCTCTGGTAATCACTGTACACGTGTCCTTTTCATGCAACAAGCAGTATGTTTCAGGCAGGTCAAGGAAGCCTAAGCTTTAACTGGATTTAGTGACTTGTAAATGTGTTTCTCCTGCAGCAAAATAAGAGAGAAAACAAGAAAAATTCACAAAGTGGTTAGGGTTTGGCGCAACAAAACCAACCCAAACAAAAAAATCTAAAAGGCAATCAAATCCTTCTGGCTGCATTTCCTCAATAGGGCATTAAAACCTATGGATGGTCCTAGGAACATTTTAAAAGGTAGAAAATTAATCCATGTCAAACTTTATCACTGTTACTTTACTCAAAAAATGAAACTTTTCATGACTTCAGTAAAATAGTACAGGAATCTCAGAAATCTGTTGGGTATTTAAAATATGGCTGTTAATTCTTGACTATGACTTCCATCCTTACACACTGTCTGTGGAGCAAGGGATCACAAACGAAATACAGTCTAATGCTCATGCTGCACACATCAGCCCAAAGTAAATTCAGTGGTATTCTGGTAGGGCTGCTTTTTATGTAAGAACATGTGTACAGTCCTGAAGATTCACAGACTAGCATACTGTCTAACCATGGCAAGTGAAACATACTCAGGGAAAAGATATCAAAGAGTAAGCCTGACAGTGATGGCACTGATTCATGAAACACCTGTATTTTGGGCAGTGTTGTCACTCCTTGAAAGGGTCTGTGTCATCACACACAAAAATTAGGCATGTTGACTAAAGTTGCTCCACGAACAGTGAAGTGAAAGTGAAATCTGAAGGTAGGACCTATCATACATGATGATGTATAACCTTTCCAGGTAAAAAGAGTCTTATACCTTAACTGAAACATCTTCATAACTAAGCAAAAGTTTTTCTGAGTAAAGTGCTTTACATATTCTAATACTCTTTTCATACCATTACTCATTTTTTTCTTCCACACTCTAAGCAGGAACAATTTTTTCAACTCTTTGCTGTGGACAGTGTTTTCTCAGCTTCTAATCCACCCTCCTCTGAAACTACTGATCCATCCACACATTTCTTCAAATAGAGAGCCCAAACCTCCATTCAGCTGAGGCTTTCTCAGTGCAAAAGGAGTGCAAAAACTATTCTCCACTTTTTGTCTCCCATTGTTGAGTCTAGCCACTCAAGTTAGGAGGCATAGCAGAGAGTGTTAATGCACTGTCCTGTGCTTAAAGACTGCATCAGTACCACTAGAGGATATTAAATATTTCATTGTCTGCTCTTGTTTATTTTCTTATCATACTGTACAATTTCAGCATGTTATACAGCCTAGCAGAGCTTGCTTTAGGTAATAAAGACAGGCTAATGTAAGGCAGAAAACCTCTTGGATTGTTCCTATGGACTCATCTGGCCTTAACTTTCTTGGATCTTTTACTGTATTTGCTTGTGGGTTTGATCCATACACATGCATCCATGTGTGTGATGCATCTTAAGATACACAACTACCTGTATGATTATCCTTATAGCAATCATTCTAGGCGTTTATGTGATTGCACTTACACATAAATCCATGTGTGTCTGGGTATGTGAAAAATATTTGTAGAGATAACACTTGAAAGAACCCAAGTGTTTTACACTCCACAGATGAGAGGCTGGGTTTGACTGGCTGTTTGTGTCACAGAGGGGAATGAATGGAACTGGGGGAAGATCTCTGAAAAATTGGTCTTTCTCCTTACCTTTGCAGACAGCAGAAAAAGAGAGGTGGCTGCAGGATGAGTTTAGCATCCCAGTCTGTCTCTATAAGAGACCAGGCAAACTGAGGGACTGAGACATTTTGCTGCCCCTAGCAATGCTGTTATTTGGGCAAGTGACCAGGTTAATGGCCAAAGCCATCCGTACATACACCTGTGAATGTTTAGGTAGGAATTTCATCACACCAAATCAGTGAAAACAATCCTCCAGGACAAACATGTGCAGTAGAGCAGCAGTCTCAAAAGCGGCATAAATACCAGGAAAATTGGCAGACCTTGCTGCATACTAGACATATGCTGAAAGCATCTCTCGACCATGGTGAGATCCATGAGTCCTTTGGCTTCATTTACTTCCATGTGCCCTGTTCATATTCATGAGTTCACTGGCTTTCAACCTAGGTCTTGTTCTCCCTCTTCTGTTCCCTTTTCCAAAGCGAGAGAACCACAGGTGTTCTGAATTCACAGATTTCTGTTTATTCTTGATTTTGAAAGGAAATGTTGGAAAATGGAAACCATTTCTGGCTCTGGATGGTCTCTCTGGTTGCTCAGGGTTTTTTTTTTCTGTATCACCATCTACATGCTGCCACTCTCCTCCTCTTCCCCACCTTTTGGGAGTAAAATCTCTAAGCATGGAGACAAAAAGGGTACTGGATATCAGCAACTGGGCAGTTTCTCTCTAAATTTCACATGCTGATGCAGTTCTGTGGTAGCCAAAAATAGCAATGGAAACAACAACAACAAAGGAAAGAAATTGTTTAATGCAAATCACTTGCCACTGACTCTTTTCCAAAGCAGTAGCATTTACTCTACAGTGTAGTGCAGCTGGCTGCTGGCCCCCTGTGGAGAGCTCTGACTGTGGTACCATTTAGAAACAATTTGGCTGATCCATCATATGTATTTTTGGCAGATCTTGTCCCTCATTTCTTCCTTACTAAGAAATTATGACAGATGAACTTCAGATGCAGAGATTTGCTGCTGATAATCATCTCCTAGATGATTATTTTAAACCCAGACCACCTGTAGATGTCCTACTCATCCTTTGGATGCCTGTCCCAAGCTCAGACAACGTGTGGCAATCCTATCTGTAAACTCCAGAGGACATCCTGTGGGCTTCTCCAATACTAGTACAATCCAGGCTCTGTCAAAATAACTGGCAAAGCCCTGGCAAATCCTGTATGCCCAAATCCTGTTCATCTACAGGATGATTCTCAAATTATCCAGATCCCCATTACATGATTTGTTTATCCATTCATCCAGTCTTCCTGGGAGCTTTCCTCTCATTACACTTGACAGTGCATTTCTATGTGGGGTCAGCATTAGGTTTTCTTATAGCCCACGCATAGAAAGGTCACTCAGGTTGTGATTCAGTCCCTTGGCAATTTGACTTACTCTCAAAAGGTGCCATTATTTTGTCAGCTAATGGCAGAAGGAGCCTCGTACAACTAACTTAGATATCTTCCCTAATGAAAATCATGGTTAAATGCAAATCCTTAGGGAAACAAGGCTGTGTCAAACACACTCCCTTTCCTCTCCAGCTGCCCATTGCTGTGCTTCTCTTCCTTCATAACAGTAAGGTGAAAAAAAATGTTCATCTGTTGTGACCTTCAGGTAGTCACTTAATCTCAGTGCTACAGTTCCTGTAACTTTCCATCCTCTCCTATCCATCATCTCTGCTTACACTGTGAAGTCTTTAGGCAGCTTAAGCTTCCTGGTAGCACTAAAATACAAATCATAAATTTTAATAAGGTCATCTATGTACTTCAATATTGTATTTAAACAAAACATATATGGTTTTTCAGCTGCTTTTCAACCATTGTTATCTTAACAATTTCAGACCAAAATAAGAGCTCTTACTGTATTGGATGCAACACAAATTTTAAAGGTCCAGAGGTAAAGTACTGAGGTTAATCTAGTCACTCAGACCTTTCTACAGACTGTGGAGAAAAAGGACCATCCCAAAATAAAGTTTGCCTTCTATATCCTGTAGCTAAAACAAAGATCATAAGAAATCTCTCTCTGGAGATATGTACATCTCTCTATTTGTTCATGGAAGTGGTTAGAATGATTAGGTTAAACTAAATGCCATACTGTTAAAGTTCAGATTGAGAGAGATTAAATTAATCATATACTAAATATACATACTTTTGACTGCATTTACTTTTCATCCAGTGCATGATCCTGCTGGTTTTTTGGGTTTGGGTTGGTTTGGGGTTTTTTTTTCCTGATTCAGTCACATGCATTTTTCTTCTTGATCATCTCCTCTTTCCCCTACAAGCACAGGACAGTATTGTTGGAAGTATCATTTTTTAAATGAGACTTTCTGAACAGGTGTTGTCATTACATACCCTAAGATACAAAATGCAGCTCTAAAAATGTCATGCAAGGGTGGAAATGCCTGTAGTTGTGTAATCATGAAAGATTTCTTCTCATCCTGATCCTACCATACATTTCAGGTGTGGTGATAGTCTAAAATTTCTTTGTGCAAACTTTCTTATTAAATGAAAATGGCCCATTTGCACATCTCTCTTTCCCCCTCACAGATACTTTTGTTGAAGTGGTTGAAACTTTAAGACTGCATTGATCTTTCTGAAGGTTGAGAAATTAGCCCTGTTTTGCCAAAGTCACTCTAAGGATATCTGCTATTTTTGCTTCATTTCACACATCATGTGGTGATTCTTGAAGGTGTAGTCTATGACATATAATGACATGATTATGCAAAGATTGCCAAAGATGTTTAGACAAAGATTCATTACCAAGAAGCTTGGATACCCTTCCATGACAGACAGTGAAATAAAATCCTTCTAAGATTTTGATTTTAAATACTTAGATTTTAGCGGTGGCTGCATATGTATACACACACATAGCATTTTGCACACAGTAATTTCAGCAAACTCAAAAAGAAGTAATTGTCCAAAATCAACTGATATTAAAGAGAAGCTGTCTTACTTGAAATCTACCTCAACAATAATGAACATGTTAATTTAAAATTTTACTGTTCACTTTCTTTTCTTTTCACATGTGCTCTTTCTCTCTCATCATCTACTTGAAAAAGATTCCAAGATTTACAATTTTTTAGTTTTTGTTTTTCTTCTGTTGACTTATTGTCTGGCTATAAACTCATGATAAATTTGAGGCATAAAATGTGCCTAAGTCTACAAACCCAGCAGACCTCCACATGGGACAAATAAAAGGCACAACTGCTATTTATCTGCCCTTGGAACTAATTAGTAACTGCAGCTCATGGCTCCCTTACACTCACTATACTCAGGCATGACCAGAAGCCAGTTACATTTCAGAGTGTCTACTGATATCTCAGTTCTTATTAATTTATCTCTAAAATTCCTTCTTTGCTCCAAACTGTAGATTAAAGTGATTCAGATGTCACCTGAATCTTCCTAAGTTCCTAGTGGCAATATGGGAAGGGTTAATTGAAGCCCTCTACAGCATACAGATCTCCTGCCTACCAGCAGAAAAAATATGCATCTCTACCAGCTTAGTTTGAGTTGATCCTGCCTTGCACTGAGGGAAACTGACCTTTGGAGCTCCCTTCCAGCCCTGTTCTCTCTGATTTCCTTCAGGGAAAAGGAAGCTATCCAAAGCAATTTAGGGTGGGGTCTCTGGAGAATGCAGTATACTTTCTGCAAAGGGCAAAGCAAAGAACTCAGTCTGCTAAAGTTATTCAATGCTATCCCCTGCCAACATTTACTTAATTATCTTTCTGTTCTATAATGGCAATTGAGTTACGGCTCTTTCCTGGAACTTCTATATCCTTCCCTAGTGAATGTGTTTGTGTGTGTGTTTTAAAGAAGAATAAATTGAGTCCAATCAGTTCTGCTTTGCTCAAGGCAGAATTTATGATGGCCTTGTTGGAGAAAGAAGCCACGAGGCAGGACAGGACAGTACTGCTGCTATATTTTAAATGTTAAATATGCATCATAAACTGAATGCTCTTTCCTCCGTACTCTTCAAAAATCTGTCTCAGGGACATTGTTGCCACTTGTCAGGATCGTGCACTGCCTAAATGTTTCATTCCTCTATACTCACTCAGCTTTTCCAGATTACCTTAGTGCTTGTGGACTGCATTCACTGGAACCTCAGGCACACAGATGTTTGATGTTTCAACTCTATTCCCTCACTGCAGAGATGGTTTGATGGTGATATAAAGGGAAGGGTGATCCCCTCCACAGCATGTCTGACTGGTGAACTGAAAGAACCATTTTCTCTACTATCCACTGTCTCTTGTGTTACTTTGGAGACGATAGCTCCAAAGATGGGAATCTTCTCAGCTAATTTTAGCTCTAGTAAAAAGGAAGGTACTCAGTATAAGTTACTACTCTTGGTTCTCTCTATCATCAATAGGGAGACACAGGATCCTTTGTAAGCCAATGGATGCCACCTCTGGCAGCACAGAGTGATTCACTGCATGGGGCACCTGACTCCCTGTTGAGGATACAGCAAGTGGAGATGCCTGGAACAAACCTGGTGTCTGGACTAGATTTCAGTGAGATGAATTTATCACTCAACTTCAGTTACATACCTGACAAATATGGCTTCTCCACAGACATTTCAAGGATAAGTATACTCCAAATTGTTTCCCAGTTGGCATTTCAATGGGGCCATAGTAGATGCTGAGGAATAACACCTTTTTTCCCTCCAGGAGCTTTTCCCAAGATCTCCTAGTTAACAGTACATGTTGATATCAGTTTGCTCCTCATTTTCATAGCCTACACTGACATAATTACAGAAACACTGTTCCTGCAACAACCCTGGGAAAGCCATCAGCCATCAGCTGAGTGTATGAGTAACAGCATAGAAGAACAAAAATTATAATTTCTTTCCTTGCAGCAGACTTCTGAAACATATGACACATAGGAATGCTAAATTTCAATTTTAGAGAGTCCTTCCACTGTTAATTTTTCAAGATGATTTTCATATACTGTTGTTACTTATCTCTGCAACATGAGGAGACCCCAGGTTGGTATAAAGGTCTGCCGTGCTGCTTTTTATCAGAAGAGAATGCAGTCATGGCAGCATAATGCAAGTAGAGAGAGAAAAGGTGGTGAAATATTTTGCCAGTGACTGATCATATGATCAGGAAAAAATCTGCCATATAAAGAAACACTTGACAACATTCCTTCCAACTCCCTAGTATTGAATAGTTTCCAGCTCCCAAACAAGAAAAGACAGGACAGAGTGTGACTGAATATAGGCCCAAGGTGCCTTTGCACTAATCCTCATGTCCTAGGGTTATTTTACTTTAGTTTTATTTAGTGTCAAGCTTTACTTCTATAAAGAGAGAAGAAAAAAAATAAAATAATAATAAAAAAAATAAAAAAAGGGGGCTGATGAATTTCCCTCTTCCTATGGAATGAAATGCCAGTACCTGTTGAGCTGCATCTTCATTGCTGCCTTGGGGGTATTTGATTTCATGAATCTGATTAAATTATTCTGCTTTCAGTATTTCTTTAATATTGCTTTATAAAATATACTCCTAGTGGCTTCAGTATTGAGAGTACTTGCTGTACTTTCTTTAATGCTTGCACGGTCCCTCCTGAGACTGGGGGGAAGAGCCCTTATTAAAGAGTTCAGTCATAAAAGCTTCTTCCTCTAGGAGAAGTACTTTGAAACAACTGAAACACGCACATACTTTTTTGCTATGATTACACAGGCACCCATACTAATGCCTTTCAGCATATGATATGACCATCTCTGATTTCATTGGAAGAAATCCTCCATCTAGAGAAATTTCAGAACGTTGTCATCTGATCAGAGACACTATCTGATGGGAGCTTATTTCCCCCCATATTTCACCCCTGGAATTTGCTCATTGGTGAAACGTTGCTGTTTTTATATAACAGGGATTTCTGAAGCCCTGATCTTAGGCAGGGTAAAGCACTGTGTGAACACTTAGGGAGAGACCGTCCTTGTGACAAGGACCACATAGATGTCATGATCAGCATGGATAAAATCAAAGTGGATGGGAAAAAGTGTAGAGAGGGGATTAAGTAAGAAGGCCATGCCAAGGGTGGGTGCCAGAGCTGAGGGGAAAAAAAAACCTCTCCACCACTTGCCCAGTACTGCTGCACTGTCACTTGTCAAGGGTCCTGTTGTAATAGAAAATTTGCTACCCTGTTGCTGTACTGTGCCCCTTGATCTGCTATCAGCTCTGGCCATGGGGGCTTAAGACACTGGGTTCTCAAAATCACAAAAGAACTTTAGGAGCAAAAGTCCCAAGGCAAGTCTTTGAAGCTGAAATTGAAGAATCCTGCCATTTTCTGGGCATTACCCATACAACATGTAAAGCATGAGCAAAATACTATATACCATGACAAAATATTATATAGTGTACCATTTCTATAATACATGCCAGTGTACTGAAAGGCATATGCAGACAGTCAGAAAAAAAGTCAAAAATACAAAAAATGGCACTTCTGATGAGTCTCTTTCATCTTCAGTCTGATCATGCGTTCATATAAGTTTCTGCTCTTTGTATTGTTTGGATACATGCAATGTGATGCTCAAAGAAACATGGGCCTGTCTTTTACCTGGTTCCTAATTGGGAAATCATTCATCTTCTTGCTGCTGCTGAAAGCCCTTTATTGCTATTAAATGTTTGCAAATAACACCTAAATTGCATTGCTTCTCTGAGAGGCACTTATTATATATGTACAAAAACGTATATAATAATTGTTAGGAGCAACTCACGCATCTACTGCTGGTTTGCAAGATAAATGACATTAATCAATAGGATGCCTACAGAACTTTTGGTGAGTCATTTGTTATGCTAATTGAGCCACTTAAAGTAAACTGTCAATGAACAGAGATTTTTGACAGCTGAGATGAGACGTGGGGCTAATTAGTCAGTTGACATAACAAAAGCTTGCCCAATTTTAATAATGTAATATTTAAGAGAGAAGATAATGTTAATCATCTGACCAAACCTCACTCCCAGAGGATATAGTAGCAAAAGGCACAGCCCGTCATGAAAATCAACTTTCTCCAGGAAGCAAGCAAAATAAATGGCTGGCTGCACAGAGATGACAACCTTTGCAAGAAAGTTGATGTGTCCCATAGGTTACAGCGAACTTTTTAATTAATACACAAAAGCCCAACTTCTGTTCTAAATTACCTGTGTCCTTTTAGATCAATCCCCTTGTTTTCATTGAAAGCATTTTGCATTCATGCTAGCAGCAATGAGATCATTGGATCTGACTGTAAGGCTTAGTTCTAACCTACAAATCAAATGGATTGATCAGATACACGTACTGTGTAGAAGGCAAGAGCAGCATTTTGGCAGCCCTTTGGAGCTGGGTTGTAGAAGATGTAACCATGTGAAATTATGACTGAGATCACAGGAGAACCTTCACGATGCTGCATCTCTCTTTCTATAATAGTTTCCAAAACTTGTAATTACTTCCATTGTTTTGCACTGTTGCCACTTTGACTCTTGAAATTGTGCAAGCCACAGGGAGCAAGCTTGCTCTTGGAACTGCTTTGGAGAAGAAGCCTTTTGGTCTTAGAGCATAACAGAAACTTTCTAACAGACTTAGAAATACTTTAATAGAAATTACTGTTCCTCATGTACCCACTTGCTGTATACTATATGCAATTAATCTTGATTCCACTGAGGACATGCTGAAACTGCTGTTGCCTGAAACAACAGGGCTGGGACTTATAGCTGTTGGTGCATTCCCCCCTCGAGGTGACTGCAATTCCACAGCAGGTGAACAGTGACTCCAATACTATAGCAAATGTCAGTAGCAATCACCAGTTACCAACTTCCCAATGAAATTCTCCCTTTTACACTTGCTGAAAACTTCCTTGAAACCTTATTGCAAATTTCCCTTCTTAATGATAGCCAGAAAGATTGTGTGGAATCAGATCTGCCTCCTTTCGTCAGTGCAAGCTTTGGAAGGAAAGTAAAATGAGCTAAGCAGCCTCTCATCTTTAAAGTTGCTATCCAAATTTACTTAAAAAAATTAGGTTGAAATAAAGGTAGATTCTTGAATGTGGTGAAGGAAAAAAGTATTTCCACTGCTACTGGTGTTAATTCCTATCAAAAGCAAGTATGAGCCAGAAAGTTCAACCTTGACTTCTTTCTGGATTTTTTCCTGTTATTGGAAACCAGTAGACTTCACAAAGTGTGTTTGGAAGAAAATTGTTTTCACAATTTTGTATTTTCAGACTTTTAAAGTTAACCGAATGGTACAGATACCTGAAGTCAATACTTACCAATAACCAAGGGAAAGTGTTCAAAGCAGCTTTTCAAAGTGCTAAATAAGAAGAAAAGTACTAGTTACTGTATCATATAAAATGTCAGCACTACTGTTAATGGCCAAGTCTTCTCTTTTTCTTAGTCTATACATATATATGCACCTATATCTCTATCATGGAAACATTATTAAGAATGTAAAGAAAATATTTTTGTAGGTTGGCTTTTGCCATTTTTCTGTCACTCTGATGTCCCCCTTGATCACATTACACATCAAGTCATGCGTATTCATGTTATTC
>JAOXXN010000364.1:6450937-6473723 GCA_026770055.1 Myrmophylax atrothorax
TTATTCAACAGACTTTGACTAATCTACAGTGAGCTGCATTTCCAGGAGTGCTAGCAACAATATATGTTTTTAGCATCTATCTAGGTGAATCTGTAATTATGTAACATGGATGATACCAATGATACAAATTAGGAGCTGGTATTTTCCCAAGCCCAGAATTCTGAAAGCTGTTTTTCTGCTGCTTATAGATGGAGCTTGAGTGACACAGGCTTCATCATGAGGGAATGTTCAGCTTTTTCCAAGGCAATTCAGCCTAAGCAAGCATGAAGCACAAGTCCTATCACCCAAACCTCCAGGCTTGCTTAATCTGACAGGTCTGAAATAGATCAAAGCCTACCAGCCCTTTCTTTTCTCTATGCTTTCTGATGTACTGGCACTTAGTGTCTTGCCCTGTCTGGAGCAGTATCTGAGTTGGAGTAGGCGATGTCTTGTGAACTGAAGGGTTAGTGAGGGCTGGGAAATGTGAAGTGGACATGGCAAGTCTTTAGATTGAGTTAAAAAACTGAGTGATCCACAAGGCAAGGAAAAACAGTTTTAAAAAAAAAAAAAAGCGATAGTTTCAGAAGGACCAAAGTGATAGTTTCAGAAGGACCAAAGCATTTGCCTCAAGTTGTGAGCAGCATCTCAAAACCTGCCCATCTCCCCTCTGTGTCAAAGCTAAAGAAATGAGAAACCACTGTAGGATGGATCTCAGGTAGACACTCAGACACAGGCTCAAAATTTGTTCTGAGTCCACTGGTTTTGTTGAATGCATCCTGTGCTGGACCTCACTCAGAGCTCAGACATGGCTTTGATTGCTTAGGACACGTTTCTTGACCAGAGCCTAGCTGATTTCTTGAGGACATTTCAAATCCAATTTGACATGATTCTGTGCAGGAACATTTATGGCAGTCATTGACTCTCCTACATTCCCCTTTTAATCAACAGAAGATACAAATATTTCAAGGCCTCCTTTGGCCTTTTGTCTCTGGTTTTAGGAATATATATTTTCAGCTTTTGACATCTGCATTGTGCTTTTCCAAATGACAGCTAGTGGAAGAACAAAGAAAAAAATGTGTCTGTTTTAAGGTCTACTTACATACTTCCTTTATGCTACAGCAGCTTCATGCTGTATTGGCTCTTGAGAAATTGTTTTAATGTTGTTTTAAAGAGAGTCCAAATTGCATACTTTTCCTTTTTCATCTAAAGAAAAAAAGCCAAAAAACAACAACCAAGAAAGACTTTTTGATGCAGGATTTTGATTCAGAAAACTACTGGGGATTTTGTTGGTGGTGGTGGTTGGTTTGTTTCTTTTTTAAAGACCAGTGTAGCTGATCCTTGTTCAGAACTGCAAATCCTAACTCTCATCTACAGTTTGTTTTCTTGCATTTCCACTAATGCTGAGCAATGTTGAAAGACGTTCATGAATACAGTACACTGGAGAATAGGAAACCTGGGGCAGAAGGCAGAAGTGTTCATGTGTGGAGTAGGAAATGAGTTTTCCTTCACCTTTACCATGTACAAGGATTTTAAATCCAAAGGTTGGCATCTATATGTGTTGGGAGGATCCTGCCTAAGAATATTCTTCTAGAAAACTCCAAACTCATAATGTATGCATCAGAAGTGAGCCTATGCCTCAAATTCTGGATGGGGTTGAAGTCTGAACTAGCCTTAATCTCTTTAATGACCTCAACCCTACCAAATTTTGCTGAGAAAAAAAAAAAGGGTGTGAAAAAAGAACCAATTTTACAGCCTTGACCTATTTCTAATCCTGTTCTGATTGCTATTTACTGGGATCCTTTCCAAACATACTGTTTACTTTAGGGCTGATTTTTCTCCATCCAGATTAATATTCCAGTGAGTTTCCTTCATTCCTTTAGACTGTAACCCCAAATGGGCCATGGTACTTTATTCAGAATATAGTAGCTGGATAATGATGCTCTCAGCAACCCACAGAAACCGGGCAGTTTGTATATGAGAAGCTTGTATGCACACAGGAACACTTGGGAGCTCATGCATACGACCCCGCACATTGCCTCATATACACGCATACAGATAAATGTGCTCCATAAGCATGCTTATGGCTCCTTCTATGCTATGCACATACGGACTAAACAATTACACTCACCTATGAGTTTGTCATAAGGCAACAGAAATGCCAGCTGCCTTTGAAGTTTCCCGAAGAGCAGGAAAACGAGTCAACAGTGCTGGCCAACATCACATCATTAATCATCTATTAGCTGAGGTTGTGTGCTCCTGTCACCTGTCACTTTGTAATGCATGCAAATCACTCCAAGAGTAACATTTTCAGCCTGACATTTCCAGGGCCAAGGCTGGGATCAACCTGCTCTTTGTATTTAAGATGAAAACGAAGTAGAGAAACAAGTGGTGAGATTGTTGGAAGCAGAGAGTGAAAAGTAAAGAAATAAGAAAGATTTTGAAAAATTGGTCAAGAGAGTTGAATTTAAAAATATAAAGTTAAAATTGTGAGGTTTTGCATATAACCAGGAAAATACTCAGTTTAAAATTTTATCTTTGTTCTATAGCTCTTAAAGAGAGTTAACCATAGGGATGACGCTGTTTCCCTGCTAAACTCTATAGAAAGGGAATATACTTTTATACACTTTTTGTATTTATAACTTACAGATTTGAAATCTAATGTAGCTTTAGAAATCTGCACGTGAACTGTTTACTGTAAGTTCCCATTACAGTCAACATACAGAAATCAGCTTTAATATAGCATTCCCTGATCTCTGGTTTTAGATATGCACATTAAAAGGAAATTAATTGCTGAAGTGCATAGAAGTGCATGAAGTGTCTAATTCTCTCTTTTTTTCTAACAAGGGAGTTTAGGGTGACTAGGTAAAATATACACAAGTACTGTAGGTATTTGTGTTTACTGAGTTGAATCTTTTCCATATTAATTTTTAAGTCAGTTTCTGATGATTCAGAAGACACAGAAAATGTGATATGAAATTTCCTCTATTATTTTTGTCATGACTATTGAAAAGGTAGGATAATATAAACCCCTCATAGCCTAGATCTGACCAACCTAAAAATGCCACATAAAGTCTTGAATATCCTTATTATGCAGTGTGTTCTTTAACCAGGAACCTTTTCAGTAAGTTAATGTTGCATGACCAGCTTCTCCAGAAAAACTTACTCTTCTACTTAGAGGCCTCCCCTGCCATAATGAAGACAGCTTAAATTCTCTTTGGATAGGTTATATCTGAGCAAAGGTCAGTGCTATAGCAGTCTCTATTTGTGCCAATCCACAACAGACTGTGAATAGAAAAGGATGAATTTAGGGTTAAGTAGAACTCACTGTTAAATAAGTGCCTGGGGTAAATCAGCACAAGATGTCCAGTACTTCAAGTAAGGCAGGATTGTATCTCTTCAGATAAGTAAGAAGTTCTCACATTGATATCTGTCAGATTTCTCTCCAACCCCCTCCTTCATTGTTGTCGTTCCTTTCCTTTGCACTATTTTCATTTCTTCTTCCTTTGGCCCACTTATGCAAAATGTGTCTGCCTCTTTCCATGTTCATCGTTATGGGGATGAATCTGAAAAACATCCTTACATGGATGAACATTGCTTCAGTGAGGAGACAGCCCCTGACTGAAAAACATAGTCTTCTTTCCTGTGGCTCCCTGCTGAAAAGGATGGTAGTGTTTTGTGGCATACCACACCTCATTATGCCAGGAAGGCAACCACAGTTTAATCCTGCATATACTGGAGGGGAGGCAATACTGGGAAACCACAATATGGCATCAGCAGTCCTCACCAAGGTTCAGTTACCTCTTCCCTGTCTTTGTCTTCTGAGGAAGCAAACTATAGACATTTTCTTTCCCATTTAGAGCCTAAATTTTCCTTATTTTCTCTACTGAGATAAATCAGCTTTATTCTTTAATTCCTTCTCTGGGTGTGAGAGGGGCTGTATTTCTGCAGGGATCATGAGGGAGGCATCCCCTCTGTGGAGTCTCAACTAGGGTGCAACTCTCCAGGGATGGAGGGGCAATATCCTCAGGCAGCCTACAGGATATGTATTTGCAGGAGATTTTGAGGCTTATTTCTTTGGATAGATAAACTGCGGATCATGAAGGTAATTAATCATGGACTCATGGACTAGTACATCTGGAAGGGACCTCAAGAGGTCATCTCATCTATCCCCCAGCACGGAGGCAGGATAAATGTGCACAGACCATCCCTGACAGATGTGTTTCTGCTTCTCTCTGCTTCCACTCTGGATGCTCGCACACCATTATCCATCTAATGAAGACGACAATTTGAAGTTATTAGGAGAAGCAGAAAATATTACTTTTTAACTCTGAAGATTTTCCCCTTACTGTCTCTTGGGGCCTGAATCCAGTTTTCGACAAGAGGAAGATCAAATCCTCACTGTAAAATCTTATGAAGGGAAGGCAGTGTGAACAATTGTCTTGTTTTGTAGCCCAGGTTCCATCACAAGATGTAAGAGCTTTTTGATTGCTTGTTCAGTAATAAAGCTCAAAATTAAATCTTATCTGGAAATATACATGTGTTTAAAAAAAAAAGAGAGCAAGAGAGGAGGAGTAAAAATTAAGTAAAAGAAGAATGAATAGAAAGAGACAGAAGGGACAGAGAGGAAGATAAAATGTGTAAGGCAAAAGGAAAAGGGCAGAGAGGGGCAGGGACTGACTTGAAAGAAGGAATGAAGAAACAGAAGGAACAGAGGGACATATAGGCTGAAGTGAGAATGTGGAGAGATGCTGTTTCTTAAACTGGCCATTTCTAACAAAAAGATCAGAAAGACTTTTTGTTGTTGTTGTCCTTAAGTGACTTCTCCCATTGGCTAACATCTCATTTTATGGCAGGTAAATAAGCCTGCCTAATTGGTCCCTTGTTCAAGAATGGGAATATTGAGCTGAGCCTGCTCCTTCTGAAGTGGGATCTTGTCCAATTTATGGTCTTAGCAGATGTGATCTCTTCAGGGTTCCACTGTAATGATAAATTGAAACATTTGAATGCTGCGTTCCCAGGTCTGAGCATCCAGCTTTGTGAGTGTGGAGAGAGAATCTGATCAAGTTTCCTTCTGAAATGACAAATTGTGGTTTCCAGAAACATGACTTAGTCCCATTTGCAAGCATAACAGTTGTGAAGGCCAAGAGTGAGTTGGGTGGAAAAGGATGTACCAAGGTCACTTGAGTCTGAAGGACTCCGGTCTGGGAAACAAGATCTCCTTTAAGAAAGAAAGTCTGGAAGTGCACCTTGACTCAGAAGCACTTTAAATTAAGGTGACACTTACAAACACTTTATTAATAATTAATAAGTGATTAATGAAAATTACTTTTTAGCTGATAAATTGCTTGAAGACATATTAGAGCATGTTTCAGAAAGACGTGGATAAATATTTTTATGCATTCCTGTTTATAAATGCTTAGTAATGGGCTCTCAACTTTCAGGTGCCTCGGCATCATTTATCCCCATCATTCTGGTGGCATGCTATAGAGACATCTTATAATCATTTATTTTCAGAATTTGTTCCTATTAATCATGTATTAATTATTATTAAGAAAACATTTGTGCACGCTTCTCTTAATCTGAATTCTTGCTTCACTAGTATTCCTGGAAGTGTGGAGGAGCACCCAGCTTACACAGCTCATCATGTACTCTCGAGCCAGGCAGGTGTAAAGTGGTAGTTCATGAGACTATCTCAATTTACTCTAGCTAAGGATTGAGTCCAGTCTGCTCTGCCTTTGCTGAATTTTGTCCTGTGGAGCAAAGGAAGGATTTACAAGGATGCATGTGCATGGCTACCATTGCCAAGTGGTGCTGCCATTTCTGTAGTGTCTGGGCATTACAGGATGGGAATTCATTACTGAAATCAATCCCTCTCTGAAACAGACCAGTGGGTTTTCCTACTATAAGGTGGGTGGCAAACCAAGGCACAGAGGTACAGAAGTCTGGATCTTGGAAATTTTAGGCACCTATGGAAATTAATGAGCTAGCAGCTTAAAATGGCTAATGACTTATTCACAGTTCAGGGCCATGCTGGTTCTTTACCTACTGGGTTGTTCTGCTGCAAGGTCAGGATTGATCTGTCAGCAAAGTGTAAGAGAGGGAAGAGATAGGCTATGTAGATCTTTTACATTGGACTTTATCTTAATCTGTTCGTCCATTAAAGTTAGAAATGCATGAAGACTAGTTTTATTTTTATTAGCCTTAAGGATTGCAAAGACAACAGGGTACCTAAGTCTGTCATGAGGATGACTGTAAAATTGGCCCTAAATCACTGAATGAATTTCTGAAGCTAGACTGACAATTTCACTAGCTAGCAATAGAGCAGTAAACATGACTACCTGACTGATGATTTTCTGATGAGTTCAGACCAGTGTTTCCTAAGCCTAAGCCCAGAGTCTGTTGCCTTTAAGACCCCTCAATAGCATCTTGAGCAAAGGGAGACTAAAGCAGTAACCAAGTAAGGGAGACAACATCCTTGCTCAATATTGTGATCTTTTAGTCAGCAAAGAGCTGGAGGATCTCTGCTGTGTCCTACGTGGACAAGGTAAATCTCAAATAGCAGCTGTCTTAGCTCAGAACTTACTTCAAATAAGGATCTCAATTTATTCACCATGTGTTTAATGGTGAGAGAACTCAATAATCAAAAAACACCTCCATTCCCCCAGGAAAGTTTTTTAAAAAACATGCACTCCTTGGAAAATGAAAAAAACCAACAGAGCCTATTTCCCTTCAGCATCTTGTGATTACTTTCTCTTGTGTCTATCAAGCTGCAAATGAAACCTCCTATGCCAATTGGTTCAAAGTATTGAAGGAAGAGGAAAAGAGAGAGAAATATAAATAGACATTAACATACAGAATAATCATAAAATCCTTCATTTCTTTGGGAAATCAAACTAAAAATAATTAGAAAATTAAGTCAAAGTTTCCTGTCTGTCCCTGGAGCCTGTGCAGAGCTCTGTGACAACAGACTGTTGTGCAGGACACAATAGCCCTGTGACTCCTGAATTGAATTTGTTCTGCCTGTTCATGGCCAGTTTGCACTCAATTTTTATGCCTGTTGCATAGAAGAAGCATTTTTCACAGACAATGATTTCTCCATGAGCCGCTGTGGAATATGCACAGCACAGTGACTTGCTGAATTCATAATTATGAATGCTCCTACTGGAAACACAGAACTGCAAAAGTTATACTCTTTCAGATGGAGAACACAAACAATTCATCTGCCTGCCTAGATGCTTGTACTCCCTGTGCCAGGCTGTCGGGTGCCTCTTGATTATTACTTGTCATACTGTCTCAAAAACTTTGGAAAATCAGAAAAATACTGACTCAGTGGCCAGTTGTGGGGAATTAGGACAAGCAGCTTCACAGAGCTAGGAATTGAAACAAAGTCTAAAATCATGTATACATCCTGCCAGCTAAACTTTTCTGATCAAGAGCATCCACTACAACTGGGCATTGAATGTTTTACCTTGATGACAAATGGCTGCCACTTGGCTGTAGTCCTGTAAATGTCCTCCCATCCACCTTTGTGAATAGCTCTTAAATAAATAAAAAACCAGTTAGTACCCACTCAAAAAATAATTTGGCAAGAGCATGTGTATGAGACAAAAATATAAATCTCAAAAAGTCTCTCAGTCCTTTTCTCAACTCCATAGTTGTGACTGATTTTTTAAAAAAAAAACTAAAACAGTAATACCTATAATGCCAGTATTACAGCACACTGCATTGCCTGGAAAATAGAAGAAAAATATAAGAAAAAGTACATCTGGATTCTGTTGCCACTTTTTTTTTTCCATTGAGCATGCTGCATGACTTGTGCTATTCATTTTCCCTCTGCCTACCTGTAAAATTAAGGTAATTTGGGGAAATTTGCTGAAAACTACTTCCCACAGAAGGTGTGTAAGGCATGTGTGTTGTTAATCACACTCATCTGGAGCTGTTATGAAAGGATGAGGGAAGGGCGGGAACACAGAAATAAATGCATGCAGTGCATACACGTGGGAGATCTTGGGTGACACATGAGGCTGGGGTTGTCTCAGTGTAGGAGCTGCATGGAGCAAGTGGAGATAGACAAGAGACAGAGATTTAAAGATCGCTTACAGTCACATAGGTGTCACACCATGGCTGATGACACTGTGATCCCTGCTGCAGAGTAGCCATCAGACATTCCCTCTCTGGGTAAACGCTGCAAGTGCTTGGTTTGAACTCCCTCCTGCTTTATCAGGGCTAACACGTGCTCCAGTCCAACACCACCTGAATGCCAGAGGCTGGAAAACCCTTACATTCTTTATAAGATGCTCTGGGGGTAGCTAGCAGTATGTCATGTCTCTGCAGGTATTATGAGAAAAGAAGCAGAGACACAGGTGATTACAAATAGATTCAGAGATATAACTTTCCATCCAATTCCATCAGCTCCAGCTCTCTTTAATATTTACCTATTTCTCAATAAACTAAGATGACAGCAGAGTCTCTCCTGCTGAGTCTTTAAAATATATGTGTATATATTATATAGAGATTGCTCCTTATTTCTTTCCCTCCTTATATCATTAAACTGGTGTTGTGTCTGCTGCTCTGTAAATGTGTAAATGGCAGCTTCTCTTACTGATAGTGGAAAAGTTTGAAAAGTGTGGTTTTGCCATAGATGAAGGAAGGGAGAGGGAAGAAGAGGACTGTCTGCATGTCTTATGGGTGATGAATGCGTGGTTGCGGGTGTTAAATCAGAAACTATTTCCTCAGTCTTGGTGGCATGTTCTTTGACAGCCTCCTACACCCATGAAAATGTTTATGTGTTTAAATTCTTCTTTAGGACCCTAATCTTTCCTCTCCATCATGGGCATAAAATATCTAAATAGAAGTTAACGACCTTTTGGTCCCTGCAAATCACTCAAGTTTCTCCCTTCCCAGTATGTTAATTTTTATACATGGAGTCTTATCATGGATCAGGGGTGGAGAACTGCCTGAGGAACACACAAACATACAGAGGGATGTGTAATTTTTCTGCTGAGGCACATCACAAGAGCAACACCCTGTGCACAGCAACATGCCTATCACAGGAGCTCCTCCAAGCAAGGAGTCAGACTAGGAGATACACCACCTTGCAGGAATTCTGTGGCACATTGCAGACATAGGCACACACCTCGCAGTACACAGTAGGTCAGTCTGTGACAGAGCACACAGATATGCTGGGCAGGAAAGGGTTTGGAGCACTTCAACGTACTGGCATGATGTTGTGTGCAACAGAAGAACACCCATTGCAAGTAAAACTGGTAAGTCACCTGGGCAGTGATTGAGAGTGGATTCGTCTGGCCTTTGGGAGTCTGGGCTTGGCTCCACTTCATAAAGACTGCAGGATCTTCCTAAATCAAGGGAATGTTGCATGTGCTTCTGGGATGCTGTAATTCCACATGTGTAGATATTCCCTTATATATCCAATTGAGAGAAAACAGCATACAGACAAAAGCTTCCCAAATAATTAAGTCCACAATGAGCTATCAATCAATACAGAAAACCATACCTGTTCAGCCTCCTTGGGAGAGACATACCCAAGACCCATCTGTTCAATGATCTAAAAGTGAATGCTTAGAAGAAGCATTTAAGAAACAAGTGTAGCATGGAGTGATACTTGTCTGCATTAACCCACTCCAAGGTTTTGGCAAAGGGTGTCTGAAACCTCTTCCATTTAAGGTGTCCCAGAAAACAAAGTGTTTCTTGTGAGATCACCTAGAAACATTGCTCCTACCTTTTAAATGTTATAGCATTTGTTCTTTAACCTTTGAATGTGGATTAAAGTTTGCATTTAAATTTGGACCTGAAGTTGGCTTTATTTCTCCATGCAAATATATATTTAGAGTCATCACAGGTTTCTCAGCTTCTACTAAAAGCCTGTGGTTGACTAAGAAATTGAAATAAATTCAGGTGGCAGTAAGAGGTTTTACAGGAGGAGGTGCACTAAAGAGAAGCTGAAGAAGCCACTCTGTCCTGGGACCAAATTCTGAGGCTGGAATGACTCTCATTTCATCTACAGTCTTATGTTTCATTTCTGATTCCAGGAAGCTTTCCTAGTATTCCACCTTTGCCTGTTGATTATAGTAGCTCTGGTTATAATTAAATTCTTGCTTTAACAAGATACCAAATCCAGCCTGCAAAAAATATTCATCAAGGATTTCCCATCAGTGTTAGCAAAGATTTCCATTCAGTGTGTCTCCTGCCTCACCCCATTGCCTCAGAAGTAGAAGTGTCTTTCCATAGCCTTCAATGTATTCACATGGAGATTTCATTATTTTCTGGGTAATTTTACCCTCATGGCAGAAGAGAACTATGAATATTGGAGGGGCTGGGGTTGTTGTTGGACTGCTGTGGAGGCAGAAGCCTGATGTAGGTCAGCGAAGACCTTAGTGCCAGGTCATCTCATGGTTTAACCCTTTCACATGGTCAGTCACCAAGTGTTTGCAAAGCCTTTCTGACCAAGCAGCCTCTGGCATTGCTGTATTGAAATCTGGTTTTTTGCTAAAGGCAAAGCTGAGGGGCAGTCTCACTTGTCAGTGGTTTTTCAGGCATGGACTGTCTGGTTGCAATTAGGAAAGTGTCCAAGGATGCTGGGGAAGTGAAAATAGAATGACTGTTAACCCTTTCCCCTCAAAGACAAGTATGCTTGTCCTTGTGTTAGCACTGTCCATTGTGCAGTTGGCAGGAATGATCCCAAAGGCTTGCCTTGAAAACACTTGATGATCCTCAGGTGTGGATAAAAAGCCCCCACAGAATAAATCCACTGACTTCAATAGGGCTGTGTCATTCCATACCAAATGAGCAACTAGATCCAGAGATCTTAGAGCAGTTTGAGAGGCTGGAAAATCATAAACTCTTAATCCTGTCTGAATAGTTCACTGACCTAAGGGGAAGACTGGAGTCACTGTCTTCAGAGTCAGGATATTTGCCCATTTCCAGAGATAAGCAGTACTGTCTGTATCAGGACAGATGCATCACCCTGTAGTGTTGTCATCCATTGTGAGAGATGTGGGTCCTACCTCTTTCACCATAGTAGGTCAGACAGTTGGTGATGTGTTAATATTCAGGTTACATGGTGGGAGTTACCTTTAATGCCCACGTGGCTTGTACATGCACATCCCTGTTTCTGTGTGTGTGTAATCTTTCTCTCTGGGAAAGAAGTGCTTCTCACACTCAGTAGAGAGGAGGGGTAAAAAGGAATGAGAGAAACAAAAGTCCATGTAAATAAATTGTGCTTCTAACTCCACTGCCAAAACTGGACAGGCCTAATTTGCCTTTCTTCCAGCAGTCTGTGATTCTTTGCTAGCTATTGCATCTCTGCCTTTAGAAGCACTTTTTGCTTCAGTTTTTTTTGTATTCAGTTATGATTTTGGTCCCCCAAGATTCTGTGGCAAAGAGTTCCTCCATTAAAATATACATGGCATAAAACCCAATAATTCTTACCTTGATTTCAGACTAGTTCCCAGATATTTTGACATTTTTTAACTACAATAAATGACTCCTGTCTGTTTAAAAATCCTTTTGAAATTTTATTTGCATTTTTATATAAATAAATTTGATTTCCACTTTGTTTTGTAATTTCTATTTTTGGGGATCTAGACCATTTCATCTTCTCTATCCTGTAGAAGCTATGCTTTCCCTCTTATGTTTATAGCCATCCTTTTCTCTGCCCTTTTTAGTTCTACTTTTACTCTTTTTCCTGCTTTCTGGTGAATTCTGTGCACCATCATAGGCGACAGAGTCAAACTCATTTAAGAATCATGACTTTGGAATACAATTTTGTTGCCTTTGTAATTCTATTAAAGGGCTCTATGCTTATAGTTCACCTTCCAGAAGCAGGGGGAGAAAACAGCAAAAAGATGTGGGTATTGCTTTTGGTTTTCATCAATTATTTAAAATAAAAAAACCCAAGCAACAAAAAGCCAAACAACTAAAAAGTAAACCCACCCCAAAAAAACTAACCCCAGCTTCTTTCTTGGGTGAATAGGTATTTTCACTGTCAGGCTAAAAGCTGAATGCACAGCTCCAGGGCATTGCTCCAATATTTCAGTTCTTCAGCTAGGTGATACTTCTCAAGTGTTTGCACAAGAGATGCATCACGGAGTGGGGGAAGGAGGGGTGGAGAGGGAAGAGTCTGTCAGCAAGAGGCCCCATGCTAATCTTCTCCTTCAAGATGGGGGCCTTTTGGAAACCTGTTTTAATATTCATGGTCTTTAGGTAAATAGTCTCTGAGTCAGGCTGTCAGTTTCTGCAAATGTGGCTGTCTTGCTGAAGCTACTGCACATTTATCAGTGAGTAAACAGTGACAGGAGTAGGGGGATTAGAGAATTAAATTAGTGTGTAACCACTCTCCCTCTCAAGTTTTTGGCATTACCTCGTGTGTGTTTTGTTCCAAGAAGTTTTTTCTAGGTTGTTTTTCTTTTTCTTTTTTTTTAAATCTCTGACTCTCTCCCTTCCTTTCTTCACACACACCCATGACATACTTATTTGAAATCTCTGAGATTTAGCTTGTTCTCCATTTTTGTTTTAAATTATGGAGTATGTAATTTAATTTTCTATCAAAAGGAGCTTTTTGATATAGCAATGAGGCAGGTTGTAGAAAAGCATCAGGAGATGCTTGCTGATGCTGACCACTTCTGTTTTTTCTCTCCTGGTCCTTTTAAGTTTCTCTGGCTGGGTTTCCCAATTGAACAGCTCTGTTCCAGCGAGAAGAGCTGGCACTTCCCATCTGCACCAGTCTTATTTTTTCCTCCTTTCTTTCCCTCCCCTCCCCATTCCCCACAGGGCATGACATAGACTCTGCCACCTGCCTTGGACTCATCAGGTTATAAGCCAAATATGCAAGCCCCTTGGCAGCACCATGTTCTTGACATCCTTTGTTGCCATCCCCTGACACCGACACACAGACACTGTGTGGTCACCCCTTCCCCCATCCCATCTGTGAAAGGAGGAGACAGTTTACTCTCTCCTGGCAGCCAAAGCCAGACCGATCGCAGAGGATGCCAATTAGGCCTTGGAGACACTAACCAGGTCATGTCCAGCAAATTTCACACCAGCCCTTGTAGGGGTGTTGGCCCTGGTGTGGGTGCTTGGGGCTCCTGGTGAAAACACACTCCTGATGTTTGAACAGCAAGAGCCCAGTTCATCAGTGTCGCAAGGCACCGTGGACAATTTGGGGTGTAAGCATCACAGGTAGTGCTTACATCAGTCCCATAACGTCTGCCCCTGTGTCGGAGCACAAACAGAGCATATGCTGAACATCCTCTGGTGTTTGTTGTATCAAAGCCAGTCTATTGGGAGCTACCACAGACATGGCATTGGCTTCCAGATTCCTTTCCCAGCTCAGAGCAGAAAAAAAATGGTGGGAAGGAAGGAGAAAAGCAACTGCTTCCCTGTGTATCTCCTTGCCTTGTGTTAGGCTGATATCCGCTGGCGTGTACACTGCCACAGATGGGACAACAGTACCTTGTTGTGTATCCAGCCCACAGAGTTTGACTTCTATGTGTGTCTGCTCGGTTCAGCCGGGTTCGCCGAGGTGGGTGGCGGGGAGCCAGTGCTGTAGCTCTTCGGATTTATTATTAACACCCAGCTTGAATCGATGCAGGCTCCTCTTACAAACCTCATAGTAAGCTTCCTCAGGCAAAGGTTTCTTTACTAAGCAGAAACTCTTCCCTATTCTGTGGAAGTTCTTACTTCAAATTTGGGGATTGATGATATTGGGACTTCTCTTGCACGCAAGTCATTTGGACTAAAACCTGTAATAGCCACTGCATGTGGTAGTTTGTGTATGATCTGTCCTTTAGCTGTAAGGGCTGGCCCATTTTCTGTTCTGTTGGAGTACTAGGGTGGCAGATGGGGCAGTTAAATTTGCTGCTGATGGGCAGAGGAGACTGCTGCAGGTCTCCATGGGGCACCTGCATTCTTTACAAGGGATAAGGTAAACTACTTCATCTGCCCCCACTCACCCTAAAAATGTGAGCATTGTACAAATTGCTAGTGAATGTTTCTGCAGGAAGAATATATAGATGGAATAAGGAGAACAACTGCAAATAAATAGGGGTTTTTTGGCATTTTCATCCCTCTGAACACCTACTAAAGCATTAAGAGCTGTGTAACAAGCCTCTGAAATAGACAGAAATCCCATTTTGGCAAATTTGCTACTGACCATGTGGACTTCCCTGTGATTTTTCCTACACTCCCTCTCCATCACCATCAACCTCCTGCAGGGCAGGTCATCACTGAGGGGGAGGAAAAGATGGTCCCACAGATGGCCTGAGTTCAGAGGGCCTGTGGGGGTGAGATAACTCTCATTTCCAGATATCAGTGAAAAAAATTAAAATAAAATAAAATAAAATAAAATAAAATGATAAAATAAATAAAGTGGAAGACACCCATGAAGCCTGCTCCCTCCACACCTTCACTTGCATGCACATTACCCTGATAATGACAACCACCCTTGGGGGCTTTACCATTTGGAAATTCCACAGTAGATGGAGAATGCAGCTGCTGCCCCCAAGCAAGTGCCCAGGCCAAACAAATGGACGTGCTGCCATGGTGTCAAGGCCTCCAAGATGTGCATGTGCTCCCTGCCCAGGATACACTCCTCCTCATGACACATGGCACATCTCGCTAACAGCAAACACGCATAGATGCCATCCAGCTGGGATGGGAACACGAGCAGATGCTCCTATTAAAAAGGCTGTAAGACTCAGTGCCCCTGTGCCCTGTTCAAAGGGAAAGTCCAAAGTGGCTTGTACAAACAGAGGCTCTTTTCCTTCTGTCACCTCCTCCTCCCTAGGGCTGTGTGCAAAAACCAGCCATCCCCAAATATATTTCTGCTTAGTTTCATGCTTTGCAGGACATCATTTATTGTCACGGATGTTGTCTCTGTGTTTGTAATGGTTGAAGCTGCTTCCCATGCTGGGGATGGTTTAATTTGGTTGTTGGATCTCTGAAAATGTACTAGCTGGGGAAGGATAAGATTTTTAAAATTTTTTTAATCAGGGGTGTCCTGCTTTTACAGGAGACCAGTCACGGGTGCATATTTGAACCTCAGGTATGGCATAAACAAAGAACAAGAACTTTCATTTAGTATCAGAAGGAAACACTTTTTTCCTTGTCACAGAGAAATGTCTCTCCCACAGGTGTTTTGGGAGAGTGGGTGGAGATCAGGTGCATGGTGTGTCATCCCAGAAGATATGTGTATTTCTCATGTGCTCCCCTGGGCTTCCTAGGGAAGGACTGTGGGACTGTGTTAACAAGACAGTTTTTTCTTTCCCTGTACACTCCCATAGTGGCTCTAGGGAAGATTCCCAAAGCTTCAGATCTCCCAAGTGAATATGGTCTCAGAGAGTTTGTTTTCCTCTCATTAATGACCAGCCTTGCTATACTGGGAGAGAATGAGGTTGTTTGTGGGGATGCCCTGTTAGCTAGCACACACCTAATCAGGATTGAACTGTGCTCTCAAAAAGGGCTTGAAAGTGCAGACAACAATTCTCCCTGAGGAATTCGTTATTCATGTCAGGGTGGCAAATCAGGGTGGAAGAGAGAGACAGCACTGCTTCCCATCCCGTGTGTCCACACTCCTGCTTTCAGAGCAAGCAGCAAAGGGAGATTAGCAGCAAGGCTCTTCCTAGCAGATCTGTATTCTTTTGAAGATCAGAGATGATAAAATACAATCTTTGTCTTCTCTCAAAAACTTCCTCACTGCTTATGGTTATCTCAAGGTTAACCACAACCCAGCCAGTCAGCTCCTAAAACAAAGCCAGAATGAGAAAGCCTGTGTGTAGTGCTGCAACCTGAAAAATAACCTGGGACAGTGCTGTAGCCCAGGAATGGCTCTTAATGTGATGCATTTGAGAGAAAACAGACCTCTGGCATAACCAGCAATATGATTAAGGGGTTTCTTTGCTTCCAGTAATGCAATATTCCAGGCTAACACATGCAGGATTAATCAGCCTCTTCCTGTAGACTGGGAACAGGACATGTGTAAGAAGTTACAGCCCTCGTTTAAACCCAACTGCAGAGGATTTTGTGGGGTTTTTGCTCGTTCTTCTCATCTGCAAAATGCCACTTTGGTGGTTTATGTCAGTCGTAACAGCACCACATAATGTTTTCTGAGCGCAGCTGGCCCTTATTTAGAGATCAGGAGGTAATGAAGGCACAGTGGAATGACATCGATGCGGCTGCTGAAAATTTTCAGGGCTGGATTGCAATTTGCTGGAGTGGGGGCCCCAGGGAGGGGATGACGGTATGTTAACCCGTTCCATCTCATCATCCTCCTCATCCCAGCCAGTCTCCAGACCCTGGCAGTCAGAGTGAGCTAGTGAGAGCTTGTTTGTGATATTTTAGAGAGACTGTAAGGGGTGATTTGACTTTGCGCTTGTCGCTGTTTTGCCTCATGCACTCTAGACAAGTTTGTAGGTGATGCCCGAGGTGCCGGGACTGAACTTGCTGGGTGCACCCAGCCAGCTCGGCTTGCCTTTAGTCCTCCCTTAGCCTCCTGGTATAGTTGAGAGAGCAGGATGGCCATCCTTGGAAAGCAATGACTCCAGCTCCTCCAGCTGATTGGATTAGCAGGAGCGATTGGATTAGCTGCTAATGAGTAGTTGTCACTCGAGCTGATGCTGTATCATCGCATCACTAAACCGGCATCGGCTGCCCTCGGCACACCTTCCCTGGCTTAAGCTCCATTTACATCCTAGCTTAAGCACAACTAGGAATTTTGGGGGTGCAGAGGGGTTAAATGTCAGTTCAAAACTCAGTGTAACTTCAGAAGGGTGCAGACGACTGTGCAGAGCTGCAGGTTGAGCAAAAGTCTTATGAAGAAAAGGTAAAGCAGCGCATGTCATTGAGTATTTCTAGGTATTGGACGTTAATATGTTGGGAAGGAAACCATGTAATACACAGGAACTAGCACATTTCCTGCAGTTCTGAGGTTTGGGGATTCCTTTGGATTTTTTTTTATTGGATTTCTCAAAAGCTGCCTAACCTTGTCTTTCCTGTAATTCAGCTCATTCTGATGGTGATTCAATTGGGAAAAAAAAAAAAAATCTTTCCTCCAGCTAAAGGGGGGAATCAGCGGGTTGTATGTGTGAGTTGTCAGAAGCCACGAACATGAGCTCACGACAATTCACACACCCCCTCGTCTTTGGTACAAACACCTAAATCTGGCAGTTAGCATGACAAATAAGATTAGGGTGAACTGTTGGATAGACACAGTAGATAGCTTTTTCCCCCCTGCTATAAGTTTTTGCTCTTTCCACACTTCTAGAGCTTTTTTTTTCTTCACAGTTTCAATATATTTTTCACTCTGCCTGATTTTTCACTGTGCTAGTTTTTACTCTCTTACCTCCTTCCCCCACACACTCTCTGCTCCTTTGTTCACTGCTTCTCTTAATAAGAACATGAACTCAATAGCTTTATGGGTTGATCTGAAATGTTCACAGCATGATATTTAGGGGCTTTGAAATTAAGAAAAAAATTGTCACAACCTCATGAGATGATCTGGTAGATTTTGTATCATAACAGGCCAAAAAGTTCTTTTCCCAGAATTTTGAGGGAGTATTTATTTAGGAAAAATGTTGATTTTTTTTATTTTTTTCTGTGCTGACTCCACTTGTAGAACTGACATTCACATATCCTCTTCCTGATGGTAAAAGTTGTATATAGAAAACTCTTGGATCAATGGGTGTACAGATGCCAAGGGAGAAATAATAAGATAGGCAAATGGAGAGAGAATCCATCAGCTTCCAGAAAAATAAAAGCTGTCCTCTCACGTCCCTTCTGAAATGAAAGATAGAGCTATAGCAAAGCATCTTGCAAGGCAAACAGGTGGCCAATGTGTTGGCTGGACCGAAAAGTAGCGTAGGAAGTGTTGCAAGCCTGGTTATAATTATTTCCTTGCTCTTTCCTGCTTACCCTGTTTCCCTTATGTATGGCTTAGTTTTCCAACCCTCCCTCTACCTGCTCAGCCTTGCACATATATTTGGACCTAAGATGCAGTGTGATAACACAATCCTACTTAGCAGCACACGGCCTCTACAAATTGGAGGAACTGCTCCATGGGTGCCCAGTTTTGTCATCTTGTGACACTAATTTCTACCACTACTTGTTAAAGTCAAAAAAATCACATTTCAGTCATCTCTTTTCCTTATCAGATTCATGCACAAATTCCAGATTTGCTTGATTGCCCTGTTGAGGAAAAGGCCTTTGGCACAAGGTGATAAGGATTTGGCCCATATTGAGGAGAGCAAGGGAGGGAAGATAAGGTCAGGAAGGGGAACTGAGCATAAACACCATGGTTACTGTTTCTGAAGCACTATTTGCCGAGATTAATACAATTTGTGAAATGACAATCCCTGAAGTGGCTTTGTCCCAGCAAACGTTTGCTTTTCGGATTAAGCCTCATTTGATTTTATTTTCTATTTCCTTCTCTAAGAGCCCTGTGCCCATCTCCGAATCCTGCTGACAGACACAGGGCCTCTTTGTGCTGCTCCTTCCTCACTGAAGTGGAACAGGGAGAATTGCATTTCCTTGCTTTTTCTCCTGCTGCCTTGGAAGAGAAGAGCAGATGGAGGGGGCTGGGGGTGGCCTTTTCTCACACAAATATCAGTGGCCTTTATGGTCCTTTCTAGTTTGTGACAATTTGAATCAAACACCCTTATACAGAATTGGTTCTCTTTTTTTTCCATTTAGGTATGCATACACATATACAGTACATATATGTATTTAAATGAAACACCTCTATGAAACATTACCATATAAATATAAAGACATTTTAATCTCAGTCTGACAAAGTGAGACATCGGAATTTGCTCTTCTAAAGTAGTAGCTCAAATGAATTATTTGAAACTGTAAAAATATTTCACTCTCACTAGTCACTGTCCTTTTAAGATCTCTCTTTCCTTCACTGTTCCCCATACAGATTTCTAGCCTGGACTACGCGTTCTTGTGAAAAAAATTCATCCCTCTCAACCATCCCTAGACCTTTTCTTCTGCTTCATTTTTTGGGTGTCGCAAGTGTGACACACCATTTAAGATCAGTGCTTATCCCCTTATTCCTATCTTACTCCCCTGACTAGCTAGATTCATCTTAGCTCCATCAGGCTACCTTCCTTCCAGGCTGGAAGCCATACAACAGTTATTAGAATCACAGAAGATGATGGGGAAAGAAAAGGGGGTGTGCAGCCCTAGTGAGGCAGTGCTGCTTGGTACAAATCAGAGGAGGTACATAATAAAACTTCTAATCCTTCCCCAAGAAGATCTTTTCCTCTAGGAAGGAGTTCAGGAACACTCATTCCTCTTGCCTTGGCTTCATGCATGCCTGGAGGCTGATGCCACATCCCTGCTGCCAGCCCTGTTTTGCAGAGCTGTCTCAGGGAGGGCATCATGCTGCTGTGCCAGCAAGGCCCTGAACCTCTGCCCCAGCAAGGCTGCTGGAAGCTGGCATCCAGGGCACAGGGCTTGGAGGCAGGGAGAGAGGAGAGAGCCGGGCGGCAATTTCTGCCCCATTAACTCCCTTCTCCCTGCAGTGAGGGTTTACGTAAGAGGGGATGGCGTGTGCCTGTGCAGGATGGGCAGGACATCTGGACTCCTCTGCCTCCTCTGGTATTGTTTTGAACAATGCAACCAGGTAAATGCCTTGATAGACTAGACCACATCGTCAAGATAGCATTACTAATTTGATTATGTTACTGTGACATTATTAACCCACTCAACCATCCTTTAGATGCTTCGCTGCATCCTGAACTTGCATTGCTTTTCCTTCCCAGTGACCGGCTAAGGGTTCTTTCTCCCTAATCTATTGTTCCACATGACTACTACTTTACACAATAATTTCTCATAATACTCAGCTTTCCTAAGAGCTAGCAAGCTGTCTGGCTTTTTCTTTTATATTTCTGTCTGTCTGCCTCTTTCTATCTTTCTCTGCCTGTCTAATCATACTGTCTTCTACAGTAACTGCATAAAACATTCCTTTCTTATTTTGTAACCATATACATAGGGTATGTTCTTGAAGAATAGCCCAGCCTCTCTTTCACTCTTCATTAAAAAGATAAATCTCTGAATATATTTTACATGAAATCAGCATTGGATAAAAGGCAAATGCATTAACTTTCCCACTCCAAGGTGTGCTCTCTAATCTCTGACCTGTAGAGATATACCCATGTCACTCCCCTTTCTTTTGCTCTATATATTCTTTCTGTTTTTTCTCACCAATTTCATAGTATTAGGAGGCAGAAGTGCAACACTACTCTCTCACAGGGTAGCTGATAGCCTGCTGGATAGGAACTTGTCTCAAGAGTAGAACTTGAGTCCCTTTGAGCTAAGAAAGAGACTCAGCAGAAATCTCCCATACATGGGTGATGATCTCATCCTTGTACTGCCTAAGCTCATTCAGCCTGAAGCAGATGATACCCTAGCAGAAGGGTCTTCCCATGTTCTGTGTAGCAAAGGCATAGCCACTAAAGAGAAGGCTCTCAGGCAGACTGATTCTGCAGCCTCAGTAATTGCGTTGTGCCTACGTCTGCTCTCTTCTCGGGTGTAAGCTGTTATGTGCTCTGGTGCAGTTTTTGAAAGCCATAGCATACACACAGAAGTGAGCGTCACTCGAGATAGTGAGACGCAAATGCATTTTTAAGTCTGTGCTAAATCAGGACCTCACAGTGTTCCTGGGAGGGGATTTCTTCTCTAAGACGTTGTGCAGAGCTGTCTCTTCATATCACATGAATAACTGGGATATTGGGCTCTTAGTGTGAGAGATGACTTCCTCTTCTAGTTGTGCTGAGGAATTGTTTTACTGAGATCTTGGCTCCCCAGACATCTCCCATTTGCTCTGTTTTTCTACATCACGTCTATGTTTTGCAGCAGCAGTAGCATTACTGTAGCAACAGCAGTAGTAGCACAGGGACTGGGGTTCCGCATAAGAACCTGGATCTGCCAGCATTTTGAGGAAGGCTGTCCCAAATGAAACAATTCACTCCATTTGCAGTAGTTCCCTATGGCTCTTTTCATTGTGGTTTGTTTTTCTAGTGTCCTGCAGTATGTTTTCCCTGTGTTTGAGTTTTGCCTATCCTTCACTGACTCTCTGGTGCCCTAGTGCCCTTGTCCTCATAGCATGAGATCTTGGTGTCTTTCCCTTAACGGGACATGGACACGCTCAAACTGCTCAATCTTGGACAGCTACTGTCATAGCCCATTTCAGAAACTAGTGTCTTGGAAGCTGATGCCTCTCCACGACATCTGGTTGGGATTGGACAGGAGGCTCAAGGCAGGCTAAGGGGAGAGGGAGCGAGCAAGGCGTGCTTGTGCATGTGGTTGGTGGACAGATCACGCTGCTTTTCTATAGGAGCCAAGGATGACCTCAACCCAAAGTGCCTATAACTTTCCTGCACAGTCAAAAATATGTTACTTCTTGAGCACAACAACTAAGGCTGCCACTGAAAGATGGCAGAGGCTGGGTCCTCTGTGGGAACACATGCCATGTCCCCTACATGTCATTATCTCATCTGGGCAATATCAACTCACTGAATTGATAGAAATTAACAGGACCAGTGCAGGTGGTGAGGAGGTGGAGGTGGGGAACTAAAAAGGGGAAATAGCTTTTTACAGGACTAAAAGCTTGAACCATCTGTGTCTTACAAGCACCAAAACTGGTTTAAGTGAGGGTGGCAAGACCCCACAGTGGCAGGTTGGTGAGGGAGAGGGACTGGCCTTGCCTGATGGTGGCAGGGAGTTGTTACACAGGTATATCCCACTGTACAGATGCATTCCAAAACAGAAGTGTTTGGGAATGAAAAGGAAAGCAAAGGAACAGCATTGTGGCATGGACTGCAGTGAAATGTAACACCTCAGTACACAGAGAGCTTCACCCCTGTGCACTGTTTTGCCTTTAAACTTTTGGGAGCTTTATGTTTAAGGAAATGCAGCACCGAAATGAACCTTGACTGGAGCACAAGGTAAATACAAAACAATGATGAGTAATATTAAAATTAAGTTGAACAAAGCACTGAGAGAGTAATCCATTAGGGAATAATCTTGCATCAATTCCTTGGAGCCCCAATGCAGCAACTTATTAGCTCTTTTATAGCTGGAGGGGGGAAGTAAAAAACCAAAGGAAAAAGTCTAAAATTTCCTTAGCCAATTTAACTGCAAAGTAATTTAATAATAGTAACAATTATAAATATAGTGGTAGGAGTAATAAAAATAACAATACTAAGGTGACTTCTAAGAAAAAAGGAAACAGTTTCTTTACACGCTCCTTCAAACAACACTGTATGTAAACCAGCAACATTTGTACTATTGCATCTCTTTGTTTACCAGCAACCACCAAGCAAAGTACCTACCCTGACTGACCATAAGGAAAAGAAAGGAGACACTGGAGGTATCTGACAATCCCAGCTTTTTTTTGAATAGCTGATTTCTCAAGCATGTGCAGTCAGAGCTCTGTCTCATTTGCAGGGTGCTCTGAGAGATCAGTCCTAATGCATTCAGTGACCTGGCCTGTAACAACGCACGGTGTGGAATAAAGGGGACCCTATATTATTTAAAAAACCAAGTTAGTCTGTGTCAGGTATTGGTGAGCAGCCCAGCTGTTTCTGCAGGTGCTGCGCTCTCTGCTGAGCTGCAAGGAACAGCAGCAGTGGGGTTGGATTTCTTTTCATCCTTATTTTTCCCCCTCAGTGCTGGCTGTAGGATGGGGTTGAATGTTACCAATTCCCCCTCCCCACTCTCGCTGCTGCAGTGGGCTGTAACTGCCCAAAATCAGCTGTTTGTGCCCTCCACCATGTTCATGCATGTGTAA
>JAOXXN010000364.1:6473838-6509355 GCA_026770055.1 Myrmophylax atrothorax
CACTCCACAGAAACATGAAACATGGGAGTGCTGATGCACACATGCTGCCTGCTGCACTGCAGAGCCAAGCCAGCATGGCTGTGTCCAGGCACAGTTTGCCTAAATGTTTAACACCCCACCAAGGCACAGACACACTCTGACTGTTGCCACTGGGCCCACAAGCCACAGAAGTGCCCACACACTCACAATGTGCTGTGATAGCTACATAGCTTGTCACAGCACAACAGAAATAGTACACGCTGCACCTACAACCATTTCCCAAGATCACTTTCCACTGGAAGTGCTTGCTGTTTCATGGTAGAGCCATACCCATGCAGTCTGCACACATGTGCTTCAGCCACATGAACCTCTAGATGTTCATGTAACCTGTGTGTGTTCACACTGTTCACATGGCACACACATGTTATGCACTCCCTACACACTGCTTTGCTTCCCTCCTCCATTGGTCCATCAGTCCCACAACATGTCTTCACATATTTACAGCTGCAGCGCATGCTGTGGTCAAAAAAAAGGTTTATATCATACTCACAGCCTCAAGGGAAAACAGGTTGATGCACTACACACACACCCCAAGAACTGCAGCACATACATCTGTGAATAAGGGGAGGAAAGGAGGGAAAAATCAGTGCATTAAGAGGAAAACAACACTAGCACAGGGTAGATGAAGAGGCATTTGCTGTCCTCTGCTTCCTGAAGGGCTTTCATTTGAAATCTTGGAAATGTTAATAAGAGTTAACCAGGTGAGACCGTCAACAGAAGGGACAGTGGCTGTGTTGGAGGCTGCTCGAAACACCTGTCCCCTCTTACAACGAGCACTGTTCCCTGCTCCTTATTCTTTACCGGCAAGCGGAAAAGTAGATTTCAGCAGAGATTTCTCGTTTAATTGCTCTGTAATGCCATCTTGTGGCTTTTTCTCTCATAAAGCTGTTTTTTTGTTATATTTTCCCCATATGAGGTGATTACCCTGTAAAGATGAGAATGGTGTGGGAAAGAGAGAAAGGGAAAAGTAAAACAAGCAATTTAAAGGAATCTACTCGTGTCAGGGGCATGGATGGCTATGGGTGGTACTATAACGTAAATTGTGATGGAATCCAGTTGAGGCTCTGAAAGTATCTGCATCCAGCAAACCTCAGCAGAGTTCTTCAAAACAGTTTTCAGATCACTCTGAGTAGCAGGTGATATGTTAAAAACTATATACTATTATTATTATTATTTAGCAGAAGGTCAAGATCAGGTAATTCAGGTCTTTAGTGAGATGGGGCATAGAGAGATCCTACTTCCTAAGAAAAAGTGGTGTCTGCTTTATCTTATTTGTGGCAGGGCTTTCAAAACAGGCAGAGTCAGAGGGAATCATGCCCAGAGCGTGGTCACTACTGTGAAAGATGAAAGGGTTGTGAAAGAATCTGAAGATCTGAAATGCTGGACAAGCCAGGCAACGCACATGGATTTCTTTGTTAATGCTAGATATGCAATAAAGTGAGGAAAAAATATGACTAAGGAAATGAACACAGCAAGAAATTACAACACTCAGTCATTCTTTTCAGGATCTGCTCCCCTGAGTGATGAGGCCAAACTCTGAACAGAAGCTCTTGCTTGTAGGTGCAAGCCTAGGGACATTTGTGCTATTTTGTGAATTGAGGTAAAGATACCCCAGAAATACCATGCTCAAGCTGTTTCAAAAATTCACCCTTCATTTTCAAACAAAAAGCAAGAACCAGAGTCTGCTATTGTCAGACTCAACACAAGGATACCAAGAGTAGAATATACTGGCCAGATGTAAGATGCTTCCTCACCTTAAAAAGAACTCCACTAGTGCTATGAGTGATTTAATTCTGTTAACTCCTAGCAAAAGCAGGAAGGCAGGACTCCATACTGGGCAGAAGAAGGTACTGATACCTTTGGGACCACGTGTGCTGGCTCCCTTTATGGCTCAGATAAATTGTACCTGTGCTGGAATGCACTGCTGGAATCCACCACTGTCTGCACCATGGATCCAACCTGTGCCAAAGGTCCTGCTGGGTTTTTGTAAAAACAGTCACAATGAGGTTGCTAAAAAGCGGTACTGAGAACACAAAACCTTCTTCATCTTTCCTCTCCATCATCTGCCACTGTTTCCCATTAGTTTTGACAAGTGAAGCCTCTCATAAGCAATGGGGGTTTTTATGAGATTTGAGACAGCAATGGTTGCAGGAACCACTGTGTGAAAAGCTGGCTTTATTCAAGGGGAAAGGAGTCTTGAAAGGTGATATTTAAGACAAATTAGAGGGAAAGAGTATAAACAGAACCCTCACTCCTGAGTAAGTGTCTGCTTCTTCCTTATTTAAACAAACCCCTTGATTCACTTCTGATCATTAGAAAAATAGTGGATAAAAATAGATTAATTAAGGAGAGAAGAGAAACACTGTCATCTTTAGGTCTTAAATTCAAATTAACAGGGAAGATGCAGTTCTTCACTATCCTGACAGAAACTAAGGAGTGTTGCAAAGGAGTTTCAGAGGAAGGCATCTGTATTTTTATGGCCGTAGTTGTAAGCAGTTTCCATCAAGAAAATTTTTATTAACAGATGATTGCAAGTATTGTCCTGTTTGACCTGCAGTGGACTCCTTGCATCATCTCATTCAATCACGTCCTTTTGTGACAGATAACCTTCATGCAAGTGTTGAATCTAAAAAACTGTTAGGGTTCTGCTGTTGATTATTTTTTCTTTACCTTTTATTTTTTAATTCATCTCACCTAACTTTAACCACCTACAGTGTAAATGCCTTTGTCTCAGTTACCTTGTGCTCTTACAGCAAAGGGAGAAAAATAGGTGTTTCTGGTCTGTGATTCATCTGGTCTATTTTGGATGCCTCATTAGGGTGAGATGATTCATAAGCAATGCTTAATTCTCTCCATCGAATTGAAGGGGCCTGGCTCTGTTGTAGGCATCTGCATTGTTCAGATCACTCCCATTCTTTGTTCTGTTTTGGAAGGCTTTTCCACATCTCTGTCTCCATTTCTAGACTAAATTCATTCACAGTCATTCCAACCTGTTCGTTTAAACAGAGACACCCTTCCTCAATATGGGCAGCCAAGGAGCTCCAGCATACTGTCAGCCTTTGTCAGGTTTGGGGCAGGTTAAGAGAGAAATGTTATTAAGTGCTTGGGAGAGGCAACGGCCAAGGATAGGTGTATTTTTCTGTAAGCTATGTATCCATATAACCTCATGGGATCGTTATTGCTCAGATTAGGTCCTTTGCAAAACAAACAAAACAAAACAAAACAAAACCAAAAACAAACAAAAACCCATGAGGTGGGAGACACCATCCACTGTGTCTAAATGGGGGGAAAGTATGATGAAATGAAGCATTAACCTCACAAAAGAGATTTTTTTAAAGAGTTTTATTTTCTCATTGGGTACAAACTTGGCTTTTCCTAGCAAACTGCCTGGGAATTACCTATGAACCAGCCAAAAAGCCTATTTACCGCCTGTACCTAACTACATGAGCAGGGAGTTTGGCACCTCTCCAGTGAGAACAAACACTGAGGACAAAATCATTTATAGGGTAGCTCTAGTCAGAGCTGTCTTGGTTTCTTGTTTGCAACTGAGAGATTATACGGTGTTGAAACCAAACACAGGCTGGGAAGTAATAGGCCTGTTATCAGCAGCAGCAGAAGAAAGGGTTTTGTTGTTGTTGGGTTGGGGGTTTTTTAAGTGTTTTTCTCATGTAGATCTTACTATGGGATTTATTGGAAACCTGCTCAATCCTTCAAATTAAATGCAAGATAAACCAAAACACTGTTCAAATGGAATAAAATAAAATACAACCCATTAAATAGTCTGAATATGGTTTAGTATTTCTTTTCATTTCAAACTAGGCCCAGTATCACAGCCCAGCAGACTGAAGATGTCTGGTGCAGCCACAGCAACTATAAATGCTCCGTTGCACTGGATTATAAATGCTCCTTTACAAGGTGGAAGATGGGCAGTTTTCTGTGTTTTATCTAATCCTTCTCCCAGAGGTGTGCCTGCCAGCAACAATAGCAGTTGTTTGTAAATGTGAGAGTGACTTTGTACTCTTAGCTGCCTTGTCCATGTGGTCCTAATGGACACAAGGGCAACCAAGTACTTGCCTTTGCTAATGCAAACTTATTTGGCAGTGAAAAAATGTTTCTGATCCATTTTTGGAGTCAGAAGAGCAGAAACTGTGCAGAAGCTTTCCCTGGGACAGGAAGTTTCTGGACAATTCACACCACACTCTTCTTTCCTGCCTTAAGATGGTTGTTCCTGGCATGTGAAAGATCGTATTTTCCTGCCCTAAAGCTTACGTGTTGCTTGCCTTTACAACATCAGCTGCCATTGTCCACCTTGCTGATCTTCCATGTGGTCAGTCCATTCACTGAAAGGAGTCTTGCACTGTAAACTGTAAACTGTGCATAACTGCACTGAAATCCCAGATTTCAGTTGTGGTCCCTCCTTTCCTGCAATGAGCGTAGTGAAAAGGGAGGCAATCCATGGGTGAAACAACACATGTAAGGCCTTTGCTGACTTTTTCCACTCTGGGCTAGAAATGGAGAGAGGAAAATGTGTCACTTACCCCTGTCCTATGTGTTGGTATCCTGCTTCATTCTCAGAGAGTTTCGAATCTAGTATTAGGCAAATGGATTCAGAGTGGAGGTCTAATTTGGCTAGTGAGCACTACCTTAGTTAGTAGTTAGCCTTTAGGACTAACAGAGGACAGCACATATTTCATCTGGGTCTGGCTGCAGCAGAAAGTACCAGGTGTATTTTAGTTGTTAGGATCACCACTTAGTCTGAGTCAAACTGATCCCAATTTGATTCACCTAGGTGAACAAGTAAAAGGGTTTCACCCAATTTTTAGGACATATCATCTGGCACCCTTAGCCTGAGTCTCACTGTCTTTGCCAACCCAGACTTGCAGCAGGGACAGCTGGCTTTCCCAGATGACTCATGTCCTCAGAAAAAGCACCCCTTTAGGATCTGATATGAATAATAAAGACATGGACCCTGCAAAGACAGCGTCCTGAGGGTGTCTTGCTTTTTTGAGAGTCCTCTGGAAGTGCAGGATGTCCCCTTCATACCCTGAAGAGCACTGACTGTTTCACTCCCTCCTTCTTCCCTCTTAAATTTGTTCTCCTCTCCACTTACTGCATTTAGCATCCCGTGAAGTAGGCACTCCAGCACCGCCAACGAAATAAACTGCCTGCCACCTGCCTACCTATCTGCAGGTCTATTTTTTTCCCTTCTCCTAGCTGTAAATATGTTGGTCAGAATCAGAGCTGGCCACTACCATCTCCATCAGATTGTATTTCAGCATCACCCAGACTTGTTGCAGTAAGGGCTTCTGACTTAGGGCTGAGAAGAACAATAACTCTGAGCTCCAGAGGAAGTAACATGAATCAGGATATCAGTTATTTCTCTGCTTTTCTGGAAACTGGGATGTGAAGAAAGATACCTACTTTCTTTCAGATTAATCCTACCATCACAGTATAAGATAATGAGGAGCAATTTTACAGCTCAAGATGAACTAAGGATCTGAAACTGCTGTTCATCTGCATGTACAAATGGTGGCAGATGATAAGCAGCTTCCTCAGAAGGTGTCATCTGGCAGGGCAAACCATGAGAAAAACAGAGTAGGGATCAAGGTGTGCTTTTATCCACTGGAGCATCACTGTGTGCAGGTAATTTCCAAAACCAGAACTCCTCAGAACTTCTACACTGCTCTGAGCCAGCATGATTTCCAAGAGGTGCCTGATGCTGAAACAGACATTTCTGCCTGTGCTTCTTCAGCGGGGACTTCACTCATTCAGCAGAGTAACAGACAAAAAACACTCAAGAAGGTAGGATCTGGTTAATGTGAGAAGCAGAGCAGAGGCACATGAGTGCTTACAAGCCACACACAGAGCATAAGATTTATTGAGCCATGCTCCAAAACAGGGATGTAGCACTAGTGAGGGGTACAGGATTAAACAGTGCTATCCTTGTAAGATGACACAGTGACATGGTGAACTGCCTTCCTTTACAGTGGCTGAAGAATAAATAAGTAATGGATTCAGCTTTCCTCAGCTGCTCTCCTGAAGGTCACTATGCTCAGAATCTATTGTCTCGTGAGCTTGGGACACTGTCCTTCAGGCCTGATCACACAGACTGAATTCCTCCCAGACAAAAGTGGGAAGATGACCTGCTTTGTAGTAGCTTCAAAAATGAGAATCACTTTAGACCAGGAAGACATCACCTGAGACTGAGACCATAGTACAGATACTAATATTGGATCAGGCTTAGTTCAGTTTCCTCCTAGTCCATTGTGGGGGCAGCTAAGATTTTGCAGGAATATTATAAAAGTTTGTCTGAGGCCTTTCTGAGATGAGATGACAGGTAATGGCCTTGTAAGAAGGCAGGGATGAAATCTGAAGCACATAGTTGTGCGTTTACATGCTTGCACTACTTGGTGCTTGTACAAGGTACTTGTGCTTTTTTGTGGGGCCAGCTTTGCTCCTAAAGACATACAGCTAACAGCAGGCTGCCTATTTCCTTTTCCCCTCGTTGTTTCATTTCTTCTTTAGTTTATTCTTGTCTTCTTCCTTTCTCCTTTCCCCCCCTTTCCTCCTTTTCTTTTCCTCCTCCTTGTGGTTGATTCTCCCTCTCCATTCCTTCATTTGGTTTTTAACTCTTCTCTCATTTATTTGTTTAGAGCAAATTTTCAAATCTATAAACCCATTACAGTTAAGAGACTGTGTTGAGGCAGCCTCTGAGCCTGCAGATGTGGTGGGTCCTGGATTCCAATAACAGAACTTATTTGGAAAAAACATTATCTGTAATGTGGAAATGGTTTGGCTTGAGGCTAAAATTTATCATCATTACCCTAATATCATCTCAAGCCCCAGCTCTGGCAGCAGCTAAAGAAAACACCAAGGCTTAATTCAGTCAGTGCAAGGAAAGAAAGACAGAGGATGGAAAATATGATTTATGATGGAAATCAATGCAATCATAATACTTTATGCTTGTAAAATTGGGCTGTTCCAACAGTGCTCACAGATTGTATAGGCAGCTCTCCACCAAAAAAATCATGGCAAGATATAACACAGTAGTATGATGGTGCAGCTGGCAGAAAGGGATAATATTCAGGGTTTGGAGTGTGAATGGGAACAGGTTTTGTTTTGCTGGGGTTTTGTTTTCCTTCCTTCCTTCTCCAGGGATGACGCAACATCACTCAACTGAGGTCTGTCTCTGCAGGACAATAGAAAGATGCTGCCCTGCACCTCCCAGAAGGTGCAGGAAGGGGGAAAAGGAAGGGAAGGATGACAATCTGGAATGTGAAAGGAACGCTGACTAGTTCTCCAACTAAATGGCAAGATCCTGGCAGGAGCAGTATCCCCAGTGTAAAAGTGAAAGCAACAACGTGACTCATTCCTCTGCAGTGCGGAGTACCTCTCAGAGACCAGCAGAAGTATATTTACAAAAATTTGAATCAGGCTGTTCACCTCAGCTAAAGACAGGCAAAAGTGATGAGGCTTGGGAGGTTTGTTTCTAATGCAGAAAACTAAAAAGCATCTGAACTTTCAAATTTGACCAAATCATGACTTCTTTCATCCCATAAATAAAATAAAAGTTGCAGAGATCATGGACAAACTGCTAATGTAAAGTTGAGTTAGCTCTTCTGCAGTGTAAAAAACATGACTTGTCAAATTGGTATATGCAATTTCCCTGAAGAATGCTTGAAGGACATTTTGCACTTTGGTTGTATGGGTGGGAATATGCCCCTGCAGCACTGCCTGTCCCTGGAGAAGCAGGGTGGATAAGTATCCCCATCAGCCAGGATGAGGAAATACAGTCATTCTTAAGGAATGCAAATAAAAATATTTACTTATTCATATAATTTCATCAAATGTGAAATACTTGACATCTAGGACTTGCAATTCAATGTAAACTCTGTCCAAAAAGTGGTCAAAAGAGAGCACTTGTAATATTCTTTTTTAATGGAAAATATCTTTGCTAGCAAACTTGTCTTTAGTAAGAATCTTTTGAAATTCTTTCAATATTTCCTGATATGTGGAGAAAGCTGTGTGTTGAAAAGTTGGGAAAAAACTTTACCAGGATTTCTCCTTAAAACTAATCAGAATTCCCAGATATCAACTTGTGATTCCTACCTCTTCCTTTCCCACTCATCAGGAACAGTAGATGTATACAGTGATTTAGATCTATAGCCCATGCAGATTATGAACCTGTAATGCAATATATTTTGACCCTGGCAGTGCTGGTCTGGAGAATCACATCAGTGTCAGTATCCCTCAAGAACTGAGCAGATACATAAAATGAGCTCCTTCTTCCTCTCAGCCCAGCTGCCCTGTTTCCCAAGGAAAATGTGGAAGGCTGACACAGAGGAGTACGTTGTAATGTGGAGTTCTGAGCACCACATTTACACAGAAACAGGGGACATACTGGAGCACACCCCTCACTAGACTCCAGAAAATCCAAACAGGGTCAGTTCTCACAGTATAAACTGTTAGGAAGACAGGCTTCACTGTATTGAGAGCTCAGAGGGAGTTTTTTCTGTAAATACTGTGGCCAGATAAGGCAGAGTCTTCCTGTCCGTTTCCAGCTCTCAGTGGCTCCACAAGAATTCCATGGTGCCCAATGACATTGAACATACCTAGAACCAACTGAGAGAAAATATTGCTTAGGGTGACTCCATACATGAACTTTCACCAGGCAAGCTGAGGAGCACCTGCTGGCACAGAGGGCTCCTGAAACACGCAGTTTCAGACAAGTTTGCATTCCCAGAAGGACCATCATAATGAAAAGACAGTCACTGTACAGAAGCAATACAGTGCACCATCCACTCCCAAGGCCAGAGCTAGGGTTACCAAGGACTTTGGCTTGTGCTAACAGGGACATGTCCATCTGTAAATTTAAATGTTTAAAGCTTCCAAGCACTGCACTCTTTGCAGGAATAGATAAAGAAATAAAAGGACAAGGGAGCCTTTACTCTATTCTTCTCCATCTAATCCCACTGGTATCTACAAGGACATTGACAGATGAGGCTTTGTGATGTCAGAGAACTTGTGCCCCTCTTTAAACTGAGTTTTTCAAATTAAACCAAGAGAAGGCTGGTTTATAGCAGATGTGTCTTACTCTTTTGGATACTCTGTGATATCACATGAATATCTGGCTGCCATTTTTGTCACCTCCCAACACAAAGCTCACTAGCTAGTCCTCTTTCTTGTCCTCTCCCTTGCATCCACAGCTTTCCACCATTGCTCCAGGTATCCACACCCAGAGCACACACACCTGTTTCTCAGAGATCTGTTTGTGAAGCAGGTTGTTTTTTGATGGCCTAATTTCCCTCATGGATTAACAAATGACTGTATCACCTTCTATAATTCTATCACATTGTCCCCACACTTTTTCTTGCTTCTGGAAAAGTTTGACAGCGGTAGCAAAGAACTGAAGAGCAAAAGGTCCACTGAATGAAACTGCATTAAAAGTCTTGGACACCTGCAGTGTCAGTGTTGGACAGCCATCTGTCTCTCATTTGAAAGCACCATTACTGTCTGCCATACCTAATGTTGCTTATCCCAGACAAATGTTAAGATTCTGCATGGACTGGGTTGATGTACAGGGCCTTGCTTTGCAAAACTATCCTTTATTTTAAAGACAGAAAGGAAAATAATCCACTGGTTTGTCTTGTAGTACATTACTGAGATCAGAAGAGTTGCACTGTACATTAACTCCTTCTTCTTGAATCACATGTCTTTCTATCTGCACATTGCCTGAAGTACAGAAACTCCCAGAACAGGTATGACCATATTCCCTCTTCAAATACACATGCCCTCTCCACAAATATGTATATATATGCATATGTATTTGAAATTACTTAAAATATGCTAGACTGATACATATGCATACCTTCACACATGCACACACATCCTTCACACACATAAGTGATGAAACTTTTCAGGAGACCAGTGCACTGGGAGCAAAAGAGAATAAGAAAAAATTTGTTTGACGCTAAATTCTTGAGCAAACTCTCCACCTAAGAAGAGAAGAAATAGGTTTTTAAGGACCTGATAGGTCTGAACATTTTGTCCAATAACAGTGAAATACCAGTTTAGCAAGAGAAAATCTTCTAGGGCCTGTAAAGGAAGCACAAAAGGACATAATTTATGTTTTAAAATATTGCCCTTATTTAAGGAAAAACTGATTATCCATCTCCTCCCAAACTTATTTTTCTGCATGTTAAGCAAATTGGCAGAATAACCACAGTTTTTTGTTTAGGAGACACAGAAAACTGGATTCTGTTTGCCTGGTGCTTGAGAACTGTCTTCTGCTACTGAAATTGATAATGTTTCCTTGTCTGTGATGATATTGAAGCCAAGAGATCTCAGAAGTTAGGATAAATGGCAGTCATCAATTCATTTACAAATACTGTATGGTCTTTGCTATAAGTTGGAACACACATGTTGCAAAGCAAAATTTACTAGTTGCTGTTTGGTTTTTTTCTTCAGAGGACTTCCTGTACTTCTGAAAATGTGTCCAGACACAAATCAGAATCAGGGTAGAAAGAACAGAGGAAATTTCATGGTCTTTGCCATGTAAAAAGTCTGTGCAGATCCAGTAAATTTGACAAGACAGTGGTGTTGCATCAAACCATATCCTTGGTAAGTAAAAACCCGTATTATATAACCATCACCATATTCAGCATTCAATGGGGATTCTTGTTCCCTTCTAAGCACAGTGGTTCAGATTGACCATTCAGAGAAGCTGCTATATCTTTACATCCTTGGAAATTAATGTTCAGTCATGACAGAAAGGGGAGGAACAGGAAGGTCTCATTGGTCAATAGAGAACTACAGATTCTGCCAGTTTAACATATTCCTCTACTGAAGTCATGAAAATAAGGCTGATTTGAGTGGTTAATATTTCATTTTCTATCACTCAGTTTTTAAAATCATTTCACAGCAGCTCAGGAATAGTGATCAGTAAAACCAGAGATAAGGTGCTCCTTGCTATCAGCAGGATCTCACAGGGATCTCTTGGGGAGGAAGCAACAACACCAACATGGCTGAGCAAAGAGGGGTGTGACAATGTTTGGAGAAGATTTTCTCGGGAGGGGGTGTTTGGGGGTTTTTTGTATAGGCAGGAAGCTTAAGATGTTATCTTCAGGCTACAGTGCGTGCCATTTTAAACACACTGCTCTTAATAAATACCGACAGCAAATCAGGACAAGAACAGACGCAAGTTGTTTCAGGCGACTTCTGTCAAGTGAACAGTAATGCGCCAGGATTAGTGGCAATCCTCTCCATATTGAAGAGAGCAAGTCGCCTGCAGATGAAGTGCTCCAGGCATTGCAGTGGGTTTATCAAGGGGTCCTTGATATTCTGGAGGAGACATGCAAGCTGCAACATTATCAGTAGCTTTTCAATTCAGCCATCTCCTGCTGAAAACAGGGTGTCAGTAATGGTGGGAATGGGAGGAAGTTGTTTTGAATTCCAGAAGCATCCTAAAGAACCCATATCCCAGTGGTTTGCAGACTGCTGCTTTCACTCCTGTGATGTCGCTAATGCCACTAGGCTTGCTCTTAATAACTAAGATGTTAAAAGCAAAGTATCGGCAGGGCAACAGTTTGAGCCAGTGAACCATTAACTTCCATTCCATCGTATGTAATCAAAGTCAAAGTTCATTGGGGCTCAAAAAGGCAATGGCAAGTATCCCCAGTGTCAACCTCCTGCCTTATAGCATGTGTCCCTTGAAAATGCCAGCTCTAAGGACAACATTTTCTAGTATAATTTTATTAAATGAGTGCTAATATCTTAAGGCACATTATACTTCTCTCTATTCTGAGAAAGGGAGAATGTGTGTGGATTAGCTCTTTATATATAAAGAAGACACCTCTTGCATATTCTTGAATAAGGATCGTTTTGGACAGACAATGTTGAAGTATTATCAGACTTACTCTTCTTTTACCTTTCAGCAGCTTAATGTCATGCTACTAGCTTAAGATTGCCTAAAAATTAGGACTAACCAATTTTATTGAGTTACCATGAGGGAACCCTCATAACAGAGACAGCTGTGACTTTTTCTAATAACACCAATCATAGAATCATAGAATCAATTGGGTTGGAAAAGACCTCCAAGATCATCAAGTCCAACCCTTGGTTCAACTCCAGTCTGTTCACCAGATCATGGCACTCAGTGCCATGTCCAATATCAGTTTAAAAACCTCCAGGGATGGTGAATCCACCACCTCTCTGGGCAGGCCATTCCAATGGCTGATTACTCTCTCTGGAAAGAATTTTTTTCTGATACCCAACTTTAATTTCCCCTGGCAGAGCTTAAGGCAGGTTTCCAGAAGAATCTATCTGATCACTGGCATCTGGTTTGAATTACTTTGTACATTAGCACTGAGAGCTGACTCAGTCTCTGGACACCTCAAAGGTCACTTTCAGGCACAGATTCATTTGCTTGCTAGATCCTTGTCCACATTTGAGCATCTAAATTTGTATCTCTAATTCAATTTAAAGGAAACACCCTGAGAAAAATCTGTCCCTGTAAGACCTGTAGAGTGGAAAGTACTAAAAGGCCTGGAAATTAAGATAAAAGCATCTCACTTTCCATGGAAAACATTTCTTAAAAAATCTGTCACTGCTTCTTCTGGGATTTAGATGTGCAGAGTTTTAAAAGAGGTAATTAACAAAATACATATTATGGTCTCTTTGAAGCTTCATGGTGAAGACTTGCTCTTATAAATTTCGCTGTGGATCTCCTGTCTTGCCCCACCTCCATCTTGAGCTCAGGAAACATGAGTAAAGGGAAGCCAGACTGGAAGTCCTCCCCTAAATGAACTTCTAGCACAACAAAAGGATTTATATGAACTTAGAAGTTTTTTCCCTGCTCATTGAGAGTTTATAAATAACAGGAACTTTTCTTGCCTTTTTTTTTTACACCTTTTTTCTTTTGCCTCTGTAGCCTTCCAGCAAAAATGCTGCATTACACATGATTCTGAAATGGTCTGTATTCTCCACACAGTTTTTATGCAGTATATAAAATAGCTTTATCAGACACATACTGAAAGAGACATACACACACCCCAAGTGAGAGACAGCAGGCACACCTGAGACTGAAGTGCATCCTGTTCATAAAAGGAAATATAGTGCTGATGGCATTTCACACTGAGGTATCCAGGGACCATCACATGGCTTGATGAGACCAAGGAAGCTCAATAGACTTTCCAAACCTAATTAGTACTTAATGATCTGGAGAGACACGGATGTCCATCACCTCTGCTTCAGCCCCTCTGTTCTTCCTCAAATTCTTAATTAACCTTTAAGGAGATGATGTGCTGATGAGTTTCCTAGGATATTGCATTGATTTTTTCACACACACACACACATACACACTTGTGCACATGCTCACACACACCACACATTCCAGCTCACATAATAAAGAAGCTCTGGTACAATTTCTCAGCTCCAATGCACCCCACACAAGGGCTCTGCTGATCAGTGTTTATTAATGAAGCGCTGCCTCAAAAATTGTTAATTGATGGCAATGTACAGAACGTTGTCTGGAATTTAACCTTATTCATTGTTTAAGTATGTTGGAAACTAGAGCGTGGTGTTAATTAATACTGTAAGAACAAAGTTGGATTGTTCTGCTGTGGATTTCAAAAACAAAATTGTACGCGCAAAGAGAAGGAGAAAAAAGCTGTGATTAAATACAAAACCAGAGCAAAAAAGTGAGAGAAAATGGAGCCAAAGCCAGTGTCATATTCAAGATGACTCACTTTGTGCCGATAATGAAATAAAAATTTTCTTGTGAGCTTATGTAATATTTTACTGTTGTGTCATATTTAATCAACTCTGAGTTTTAAGAAGCTAAGTAGAAGGTGGGGGGAAGCTGCTACCAATGAAGTGAAAACAAATTAATAAGTTTTGAAAAGTCAATAGCCAAATTTTCAGATTAAAAAAAAAAAAAAGAGAAGAAATCAATGTTGGTAGCTGAATTCACCAGGGGGAAAATGACAAATGGAGGATGCCTTTCTCAAAGTTCACTTAATAACAATCTAAATATATGGTGATAATGTAGTTTGCAATGCTAACAGCTGCACTCTTCCAGGCTTGTCTAGATGTTTTCAATGGCTGTTTGTTCTCCAAGTCTTATGCCTGATTAATGAAAACTTATCTACCCACATATTCATTTAAATGACTTATTACTATGGGGGTCAACGCACTTCCATTTGAGTGCTTGTACCCCTATAGTGACATTGCCTTGCACAGGACTTTTGCCCTTGCTGAGTCACTTGATTTTGTGCTCAAGTTTTCAGTGTACAGGCTTCATCCAGTTGTACTCAGGTAAGTGGACCACTATTATTGACCAGTCTTTGGGTCCATGCAGGAGTTTCTCTGCCACAGAGACATTTGGCTTGTCCCAGATCTTACCTAACATACAGGATAATAGGTGGACAGCATGGACATTCCTGGCTGTGCTGAAAAGTTATGGTACTGTGACCTTATTGACCAAAGCCCAGTTTCTATCTGTGATCACACAAAAAAGTCTATGCAGAGTAGGGACTGAAGCCTTGCATCTCATTGGACCTGTCTTCTTGTGCAATTTCTGTGTTTACATCAAAACTGGGGTCTTAACCCTAAAGAGATATTTCAGTGGCTCCTAGGTTTGAAAATGTGGAGGATGGTGTGAACATGTTGTGTGCTTCCTGCTCCAGAAATCCTATCGTCTAAAAAGAGATGATGGTCTGAGGAAAGAGAGGAAATGAATGATTTTTTTTTTTAAAGGAAAAAGACATATTGAGGAAAAAGCAAAAGTACTGCCAGATTTTCCTGAATTTCAGGGAAATGCTGTTCAGGAGTTAATCCAGTCCCCTCAGCTTAAAAGGAAAAATATGCCAATTTGAAACAAGGATAAATCTCAATCAATTTTCTTTGTTTCCAAAGCTCTTTTCTCCCTTATATTCTGGAAAGTATTCTGGATGTTGACCAAATTTCTGACTTATTTAGATCACCATAAAACTTAACTTTCAATTGACTTTTCTGTTTATTTGGAACATATTTCTTAATTGCTGTTTAGGAAGATAAGGTATGAAATGATAACACATGGAGCCATCCAGAAGTTTTTTAACCTACCTTCAGGCCTAAAATCAGGATTAGTTCTGCCTATGTCATTCCTTGAGACTGTAACCCTGGAGTCATTTGACTGTTGTTGTGTTGGGGCTGGATAAGCCTATAAAGCCTAGAGGAGAATGGTAAATGGATAGTGCGGAATGTAGAGCACAGGAGGGAACAATGCAGGGCATAGTATCAGGGCCCATGGAGGATGTCAGTGACTACTTGATGCCATGAAAAAGGGAGAGATACTGTCTTGCCCAGATCTCTGAAGATGAGATGCAAGGTCCTGGCATTGCATGTGTGATTTGAATTGAGTTCAGATTCCCTCTGATGTAATTAGTGACTGCTTGTGTGCAGCACACTCTAATAGTTGGTAGTGGGAAGGTATCCAAAGGGCCTGGAAAGTTCCAGAGGTATCTGGACTGTGCCAGTAGCAGGACAGCGTTTTGCAGAAAGCACAAGAAAACATTTCATGTTCTGCACTTCATGACATCTAGCTGAGGTCTGGTTGTCCTGATATCACTCTACTTTGTGCTTTCCCTGAAAGTTGATTCAGGCTTTATTCCCTCTTCTTCCATCACATGCCTGGGAGGATAAAGGATAACCCCCCATACACACCCCCTAGATATGTAAGCTGACATGTAAGTCATGTAAAACAAGTCATATAAGAGCAAATACCCCATCTCTCAGCCTGGAAATTTCTGGTGTGGGTGGCAAGAATGCTCTCTTAATAATGGCTGTTAAGTGAACTGTTGATTATTCCAATGTCAGGTAGCTTAATTATTTTTCTGAGAGCCAAAACCAAAAAAATATCCTATAGACCAAGATAATTTTCTTCCCTATCTTATGGGAACCCTGACTACAGGACCTGGCAGCATCTGGACAAGTAAAGAGAAGGTATTTTCTCCGTCTTTCTCTATTCCCTTTCTTCTACTTCTTACTGAGAAGAAAGTTTTTCTTCTATCCTGTGAAAATTTGTTTAGATGAACAATGAAAGAGAAAGGATATTGGCTAAATCTAGGACAATAAGTGACTAATTAAAAAGAATAATGGTCTTACATCTAGGAAGACTGCTCAATGGCAGGCCAGATAAGCTTTTAGTTCTAGAAAATCAAATAAATTAACAAATAAATGCATAAAGTAAAAGGAAAGAAACTCACCTTCTCACTCTCTGGAATCTCAGTGGGTTTACAGAGCCCGAGGTGGCCATCTAGATCACCAAAGGCAACCCAAAGCTGGCGGCTTAGTGACTGTGTTCTTGCAATGCTTACACCCAGCCCTGGACATCTGAATCTGTTTAAATGAGCAAAATAAATATGTTAATCATGATCTTGGGGATTAGTGTGTAGTCTGCTTGAAAACCACTGCATCATTTTTGGCCACCAGAGTTGCTCTTTATCAGAGCTGGTTTCACACAGATTAGACATCAGCAGGGCCCTCCAAAGTGTACCCAGCATACTCTCGAGAGCTTTTGGGGTCACTGGTGAAGTACTTTGCAAACAAGCTCCTGGCATGTGTCTCCCAATGAGGCCCCTCCTGGTCTAGCAGGGAGAGTGTTAAGTTGCAGATTGCTGTTCTTGGTTAAATTCCCCTCTCTGCCCCCATGAGCGATATGTTTGTGAAGGGGTCTATTGTGTGCCTCCTTTTCTCCTAACTATCGCCTATTTAGGTTACATGATTTTTTGCATCAATATTTGTCTCCTGTACTTAGCACACTTCTCTTTTGCATGGACAAGATACTGCCTTGGTGGAAGTTTGTTTCTGGAGCACAAGCACAAGGCAGAGCCAGTTCACTCTTGTCACCAGCATGAGTCAACCCCACCAGAAAAGCCCTGCAGAAGACAGTGCTCAGTATCTGCCAGGAGCTAGAGGAGATGGAGAGTGGTGAGGCACTGGCTCAGGTTGCCCAGTGAAGTTGTGAATGCCCCAGGCCTGGAAGTGTTCAAAGCCAGGCTGAGTGGGGCTCTGAGCAACATAATCTAGAGAAAAGTAACCCTGCCCACAGCAGGGAAGTTGGAACTCCCTCCCTTCTCCCTCCCACACAAGGCTGCAACTAGATGATCTTTAAGGTCCCTTCCAACCCAAACCATTCTATGATTCTATAATTCTGTGACTCTATAATTCTATGGCTACATGGTGGGATAGTCATTCCCTTCTTAACCCTGAGAGAGACGTCTTCCCTATCTGTCCCAGGTAACTTCTGTGCTACTAATATCACTTTTCACTGTGAGTGAGTGAGAAGTGACTTTTGATTCTGCAAACAGGTGAACTACCAATGATGGTGTCAACATTCAGCTTTCACTGGCTTGACTAGGGACTGTGTCTTTACGGGACAAAGGTCAGAATCCATTCTCAAGTACCTTGAAAACACTGAGCCTTGGAAAGACAGAACACTGAAGATTTTGTTTGTCTCCTAGACCTAGGAAAGATGTGTACAGAGGGGATCAGGGTGGAATTATGAAACAGATGATTGCAGCTCCTGTTCTGTTTTGCTAACATATATGCTCTAATCAGGTAACACCGGTGGGCGTGAGTGTGGCACTACCTGTTTTGTGCACAGTAGGATGCACTTAGCATTCTGGGAGACATTCACACTAGTTTGAATATCTCACTTGTCACTAGCAGGTACTTGTTATAAAACAGGGTTTATTCCACACATGGTAGTTAGTTTTTCTACAACATTGCCATGCACGTAAGACATTAATTCCATCCTTCCTATTCCTTGGTGTCTTCTTCCACTGGCTACTGTATTCCTATTAGCAAACAGCCTCAGCATCCCATTGTGTTATTTGAATGACAATGCCATATAAAAAGAGTTAAAAAATATCCAAACCTAACTGGAGAGTCTTTAGAGAACTTTTCTCAGTCCTTCTGCCTTGACATGTAATGTATTGATTTCATTCCTTTCCTCCTCCTGCCATTTCCATGCCTGCTTCCCCCTTTTTCCCTCCTTCCCTCCCCAATGATCCCTACAGGTATAAATAACCCAAAAAATATGTAGCTAACCATGCTGTGTCAGCCCCTGCTGTGCCAGTTTTTCCATCTGCTGCTTCCTTGCCCCATGCTGCACGTCAAACACACGCTCTCGTCATGCTGAGTTGAATAGGTTGTATGTCTGTGTTTGAAATTAGGCACATGCTGAAGACCTCTGCTAAATCTCAGACCTAGGTTGTAACATTGATGGTGTACAGGCAATTACCCCTTTACTAGTGAGGACCAGAATCCATTTCACAATGGAAATGTCGAGTATTTGTAAGACTAATAGACGCAATAGACTAATAGGTGTGAAAGTCTTTGAAACAGTAATGTCAAGAGCTGGCTGGTGCCAGTGTAGAAAGAGGTCACTATTTGATCTTCCTGTGACCAGGCTAAAGGCTGTTGGCTTTTGTGTGCCCAAAATATATGTTAATTCGATTCCATATCCTTATCCTGGAGTTCCTTTGGAAATGGAGCATTTGCTAAAATGAAACAAAGCAATCATTACAAATGCTAGTCATTAACAGTGTGAATCTTCATATTCACCTGCCAAGATGTTGGTAGCAACTCAGCAATGTTGTTCCCTGAGCAATAACTGTTGGGGTTTTATGACATTGTTCTATTAGAGCTGTTCAAATCAACCATTTTAGAGATGTCTGGCTGCTGTAGTAAAAATATAATAATAATCTGACCTTGACATCCTCTTCCATCTCTTTGTCCTAGTATTCTTTGGAGGTAATCTTTCATACAGTAAATATCTTGTATATAGTCTGTCACTCTTCGTCCTGCAGTCCTTGTGGGATCAATGTAGCTTTAGGTATGCAAGCTCCTTTATGCTGCACTAAATTTACTCAGCATCTAAATACTGCTATTTCCATGGATGCTTTGTAAATGCCTACATGCTGGTGTTCCCTGCTATGGCTCTACACCTGTGAGAGCTGTGCCATTGTGTGCTACCTCCTTCATGCTTTATTACTTTGACCATGTATGTGTTTGTTAACATGTGAATAATAATACTTAAAGTCTGTCTGCTCACATATCTACTTGCATGCAATAGTCTCCTAGTTCTCAAATGCAAAAACCTTCCAAAATGTCAAGATTAGACCATCAGGACTGTGTAGCTCCCTTATTATCAGAATAGGTCTGCTTTTCCCATTTCTACCCCAAAGGTGGTGCTAATGAAAGGCAGATGGACAAGTCTGTAGAAGTCAAAAGACAAGTTCATGCTGGTCTCTCATTGCAAAACTCACTGACAAGTTACTGTCTTCATCTCAACTGACATTATCCTGTCAGTTAATGATACTGTCCAGCTTTTCAAAATGAAATGAAGATTTGCGTGGACTGATTCCCAAGCCCCAAAAGATGGTTTTATAAGTAGTGGTTAATTCTGTTACTAGTCTTCCAAGATAATGCAGCTAGAAATTGAGTTCCAGCATAGAACATTTTATTGCAACATTATCTCTTAACAAGGGCTTAAATACCACTTCTGTAGCAACACAAATAGAGAGAAATTAGGTCTGTAGTAAAAATGCAAACGATTTCATTTATGCTCCCTTTCCTTTTTAAAAAAAAACCAAACCAAACCAAACCAAACCAAAACCAACAAAAACCCCCCAAACAAGTCAACTTGACAAAAACAATTGTATAAGGACCTTAAAATTTATCCATCAAATATTTTGATTCCATGGACAAATAATAAGTGAATGCAAATATAAATATTTATATGTTAAAAGGCCACCATGCTGTGAATAACAATTTGGGTAACTGATGCTTGTATCTTTTTCTATACGCCATAATCTTAAATTAGACTCCATGGATATGGTACGCATAATAGTCTCTAGTGTTAGTGGAAAAAGGGAATTCATCATGGGAACTTTTGCCTACAAAGTATCCTGAGAGGCTTGGTATGTCTGGGGAAGCCATCTCACAGTAGAGAAGGATGGCAGTGTAGGAAATGAAAACACATGTCCTCTGGCAGCATCTCCAGACTGAAATCTTTGGAGTGTTTGGGATTTGAAGGGGGGGGAAAAAAATGATTCTCTGTAGACACCACATTTGTTTCATGAAAAAAACATAGAGCTCAAACACCAAATTTCTCTGAAGAAACAGCTTGATTTCACACTAAATGGTGATTAAGACCCAAGAGGAGGGGTTTTCTCCAGAATGCAGCCACCCACCCGTCCCCCAGATTCTTTAGCCAAAGTGCTATGAAGAATAAGATCATCATGACCTTGTGGAGGAGTCTCAATAAGATCCTTGTGATTGTTCTATTTGGCTCCAAGTCATATGCAGGAGCAATATCTTCCAGTTTCATCCCCAGCCATACTCCCAAGGGCAGTCAGGAAGACCATAAGGAAAATTTGTACAACTACTGCTGTTGACCAATATTCACTTGTGGCACCCCTTTGTCACCAGAAAGGCGATCTATTTTTTCATTTGTTACTGACTTGAATTTGATTTTGTGAACTGCCCCTGAGGAGAAGAAAAATAGAAAACATACTACCAAAAAAACCCTATGTCTCTCCCATTACTATCCCTTTGGTTATCCTATCCCCTACTGCTGCAAGAGACCTGCCACTAGCAAATTCCCAAACCACTCATTTATTTCCAGGGCTGTGCTGTGAAACCTCATTCTTCAAACATAACAAATCCAGCACCTTCATGAGTTGAGCTATTGTGGATTTTTCCCTGTGACTGCAAATGGGAATGGTCTGTATAAATGAAAGCCTAGATCTCTATGCTATTACAAGTAAAAGAGTCTGGGTGAAATATCTGCCGAGGAATATATTTTATGTGTTTTCTTTGGCTGTCCATCCAAAAAGTGCTGAGTGATGGTCGGGTGTTGTTAGGAGGCACTGATAATGGCTTTACATTTATAAAGTACCATCCATCCAGATGGACTCCCAAAGTACTTTATAAACTTTACTAACTGGTTGTTCCAGCTCCACACGTCACCTTATATCTATCCATCTGTTCACAGCAATAGCCTTAAACAGAGCAGTTCTCTCACCTCTAAAGTGTGGTTATTCCAGATTTGGAATGTAACTAATATTTAAGAGCTCACATCAATGTGGAGTAACAACTCCATGGCTTAGCCCTGCTTCTCTTCCATAGCTCTGTTGACTTTGGCATAAATTAAAACTAGGAAGCAAGAAACAAAGATGCTGAGGAATCAGGTAAAAAAAAAAAAAGGTGATTTTTGTGTAGTAAAGCAGAGTGAGGCATATCAGTGCCACCAGCTACTTAGATGCAAAAGTTGACATGCATGTGTGGGAAAGTTCTCAAGTTCTTGGCAAATCTTTATGCAATATTCATCTCTGCCACAGAGATATGCAATGGCTCTGGGGAGATTGTCAGCAGACCTATATCCCCTATGTCACAGCTGGATTTTTTTGTGTCTGTATAAGTTTTCCTGTAGCAATGCACACACAGAGGATCCAGAAGCAGGGCTTCTCATTTTGGCAGTGACACACCCAGCTGGGCACCATCAGGGGATGCTCGCTCTGTGATCTCTCACTGGTTTATTAAAAGGAATTTGCCCAGATTTTAATCCCTTTTTAGCACCAGTAATGCTGTAAAGTCGTGAGTTGAAGCTGCAATTGCACCAGTACAGAACAGGGAGGCAGCAGTTGGGACAACCAGTTTGCAGTTAAAACACCTAATGAGGGACTAGTGAAGGTAAAGCCGCAGTGAAGAGAGAAGGAGGTGGTGAGGGTTGTTCTCCAAGCTCCAAGGGATGGATGAATTGCTCCTTTGCACAGGTGAAACAGGAAAAGTTTATGGAGTTCTTCCTCACCCCAGAAAATTTTTAACAAGGAGCACATGTGTCACTTTAAACAGCCCTTTGACAATTTAGTTCACATTTGGTTTGGGTTTAGATCAAAATTAGATTCTGTTAAATTCCAGTTTGCATTTGGCTGTAGGAGGCATTTAGATTAGGCAGCCTCTGCTCTTCTGAAATATACCCAAAGATCTGACATGATCGTGCCTGGACAGACTATGATTTTTTTTTTCTTTTTAGTCTAGAGGATATGCTCAGACACCAATCCATATTTGTGTGAAATTAGGATCCATTCAGCACCCTGTAAAAAATCTAAACTGAAAGATTGTTAGCCATGATTACCATATTATTTATTATTGTTGTGTGATGTTGAGACTATGTTTGGAACAGATGGGAATCCAATTAGCTTAGTTCTGCCTTTGTCCGTTGGATAAGACATTAATTTCAGGGCCACTCTCCACCTTGTCTGAATAGCTATGAGAAAAGAAATATGGTCATGGAACTTTGTGTTTTTGAGACTGTTTGTCACATATATTTTGTTTTCTCATGAAAGGACACTACTGGCTGCTAAGCAACAGAATAGTTGTGTTTACATGTACATTTATCTATATATATGCACATACAGGCAGACACAGGGAGTTGTTTACTCAAGGACAAGAGTCCTCATCAGACTGGCTTTCAACTGAGAGTAATTCTATTAATTAGGGCTGCAGTTACCATCTCCCTTCTGCTTCCCCCACCTTACCCCTCCTTTTCTTTCCTCTGTTGCAACTATTACTATTTTTAATTAACGTGCCAAAATGTTCACTTCTAACTATAAGAAGAAAAGAGAAAGACAAAAGGGCAGAAGCAGGGAGAGGAGCTCTGGAGAGAAAGACAATTTGTTTGACTAACCCTTTCAGAAAAAGACAGGCATGTCAATGATTTCTCTTCAGGATGGTATCCCATAACCAGGGGAGAGAGCAGAAAAGCTTTTTAATGGGGTTTTTCTCCCAGCCAGGAATAATCATGCCTACAGAGAAGTCTTAGAGCAGTCTTCTGCTTGAAGGCAGTTCTGTTGCACATCTCAGTGGTATTTCTTTTTTCCCTTTTTAACCTCTCTCTTTTTTTTTCCTATTTTTTAAGTTGTTATGAATCCTTAGTGTAGGAATTATCTGAGTCTACCTATATTTTTTGTGCTGAATTGATGATTCGGTTATTTCTCCACCACAAATCCCTATCCCTGGATTTTAAATGTTGCAACATTTGATGTAATCCCCACACTTCAAAACTGATATCCAAACACCAAAGTAAATATTTAGGGTTTAAAATTGGAACTCTGTTCTTCACCTATAAAACAATTTAAAATTATTAATTGAATACCTGTGAAGGGGGAAAGTTATTAAGATGTTCATTGTAGAGAAAATGAGGTATAAAAGACAATACTGGGATTGAGATATAAACAACATCAGCACTGGAAAAGGTGTTGATTAAAATTGGACATGAATGGGTATGAAACCTGGCTTTTCAGCCACAATAGACACTACAAAATGCATGTGTTCATTGCTGCTGTTTTATTTAAGCTGAAGTTGCCTGGTTCTTGATGAAATACCAGGGGAGGTGAGTTCAGGAAAGAAAAGCAGCTTTTAACTTAAAGAATAATGTCTTTGCATTTTCAAATGTTAACATTCCTTATGAGCGATAATAATAATCTAAATGTTTGTCAGGAACTGAAAAAAATCAATTTGCAGGTTTTAGGGGTTTTGTTGAATATTTCTCCTCCTCAGCCTCCTTTCTGTCCCTTCCCAAAACCGGTGTGGGAAACTAAAAGCATCAGAAACTGGTGTGTTTGGAGCCCCATCCTTTCCAGTTCTGAGGAGATGTGAGTTTTTATAGCCTCCAGCTGGCATCTGCCAGCCTTTCAAGACAAGCTGGGGATCTGGAGCCCACTGCTCCAGAGGTCTCTGATTCAAACTCAGTGGCTTTGTCAAGAGGGTGGTGACTACTTTTGCATGCACTCAAATTGGCAGTTTTCTGAACCACTGTGCGCAGAAATCCTTGACTCCCATTCATATGCGTCAGGCAGTGTTTCTCATTTCAAATGACATCGGCTTATTTGACTTTCAAATGAGAAAACTAAGTATCATGAACAGATGAAGAGATAATCAAAACATCTTTGTTCAGGTTTTTGGAAACTGTTTTTGAAAACTGAAACTCCTGATCCACTCTGCCAGTTCTCACAATATTTCTATCATTAAAACAACAACAACAACATTTACTAATCTGTTTCCTAAATCTCCTGCCTTTGGAGGCATGTGAATTGGTGCTGATTCACCTTAATAATAATTAAATGTAACTTATGTTTCTATCAGCCCATATTTGTAGAAAAGCTTGAACAACATTTACTTTCAAATGAGGAAGAATTCAAAATCTGAGCTATTTCTAAGCCAAGCCTCAGAGCTGACAACAGTATTGCAGGAGGCACCGTTGCTTTGATAACACTGGCGTAAAATCAAAAGTAAAATGAAAAAGAGGGAAGGACATGCTAGTGAAAGACACTCCTGGATCAGCAAGTTTGATCCCTTGCCACTGCATGAACTTGTCAAGGTCCATCTGAACATATTCTTGTATTGTACTTCTCACTTTTTGTGCTAGGTTAGGACTGCATATTGTTGAGAGATAATCCTTTTCCTAATTTCTAGGCTAAATATATTCATAACTGATCAGCCTATTTCCTCATCCCAAAGAATTTGTATTAATGACTGGCTAATTGTTAATTCACCCTTTGTAATTATTCTTAACTGTAAGTTGCATTTTCTCTCCCTTTTTGCATATTTGAATTGTTATCTATGAATATTCACTCTCCAGGCTGTTTTGGTGAGTTATGATTGATCAGCAAAATCATATGGGGAATGTGTTTCATTTTCCTTATTCAATAAGCAGACACATACCTGTGTGAAAATGGAGCACTCAGCTTCCTGTAATATTTGTATATATGTCTTAAATTTTTTTATATATTTATTGCTATAGAGCAAAACTATTTGAATGTTTATAGAAAGTGCACAAAATAGGTAAAGAAAAAATGATAAGCAATTCAGTCCTGTCCTTTGAAGAGGGAATTTACTTTCTCCCTTGGCTCTTACTGTGTTAGCTTCTAGTAATGACTGCATTTCAGCAATGCCATGCAGGAATTTCTTATGGATTCAGTGTACTGTAAAGTACCACAGTACATTTGGGATGTGGTTGTTGGTGTAGTTTAGTTGTGTCTAGACTGGCATTTTTCAAACAAACACCAGGGAACGGAATATCCTTAAGATAATAGCATTTCATAAGGATGGGCAGATGCTGTTGAGATAAGAAGGTCTAGCAGCATTTTCTAAGGGATTTCAGGGGCTTTGCCAGGCAATTCCAGAACTTCAAGCCTTATTTGCTTATGTTTTTTGTTTAATTATCTAGAGTGAAAGGACATCTTTGCTTTGTATTTGAACAGCAACACATCACCTTACCTCTCTAACCTCATCTAACAGCATTATCTCCTCAGGTCAAGTGAGAAAGGCCAGTGCTCTTGTTGCTGTGGGTGACAGGTTCAAAACCTTATAATCATCCATGACAGCACTTGTTATACTTTTTTTTTTTTAATGAGACTTTTTCAACCTCTCCCTTTCAGCTTCTTTATACTGCAAGTCTTTGGTTCTTACTCTTCATTTAGCATAATTCTCCTCATCCTTATTAAGCAGTTTTTTATTTCAATGTGCTTATATGTCTTGAACAGATTTCCTTCGGTATTTAATTCACATATTCGTGGTCAAACTTTCAAATGCATAGTGTTAATATGGATTTGAGGTAATAAAGCCAGAAGCATGTTACAGACCAGAGCAACATACACAGATCTCTCCTGCTTGGAGTCTTTTTCTCCAGCTGGGGAGCTGGAGTAAGACACACAAACACAAATGCACCCAGCCCCAGGGCACAGACATATCCTGTTCCTTCAGCTCTATCTTCAGCATTACCAAAATTAAGAAGTAGCCATCTTTATCCTGCTTGCCCAACACAAAGCCTTCTTGTTCCTGCTGATCTGCAGCTACTGGCCTCTTGTCTTGAAGGTGAACTGAATAAAAGGGAAAAAAAATAGACATCTTTCTATTCTTGCATAAGCTTCACATCAACCCTCTTGTTACAGGGTTTAAAGTGCTGTTTGGCAATGAAGAAGGCACAGTGACAGTAACATAACCTCCAACCTTGGCAATTCCTGGCAAATTATTCTGTCTCTGACTGGACACACCTTCTCTCACTTTCTACTTAGACTAGGGCATGCTGATACCCTGGATCATAGGGTGAGGTACCCCATAGTAATTCTCTGTGCTCACTAGTAGTGTTTTCTTAATTGATACTGGGCCTTCTCCCAAGGTTTCTCTCCTGCCATCACCTCTGCTTTGGCTGAGGTTTAGTCTGCAAGGAGCAGGGGGAGGCATAAAATGTGAGATTTGACATTTTCTAGCCAAGAAAGAAAGGATATCTCAGGAACCTCAATGGATGGCAAAGCTCTACTTGCTGGTACCTGGTCTGAGCTGCTGGATGAAGACACAGCAGAGACAGTATCAGCACAGGGCAGGTGATGCTAGAGGGGATAAAGGCAGTAGAGAGATTACATGCTTTGGTGAAGACCCTTCCCAGAAGAGGGTGACAGCATGGTCCTCTTGGGAATGAATGTGATCCAATCTTCCTGTGGAAAGTGAAGTTCAGCTATGTGAATTAAGTTCGCTACTTTGCAGTGGGTGAGGAGATTTTGTTGCCTGTGCTACCACACCATTTTTTTTCTCAGGAGGTAGTGTGTTGCATTATTGTTGTTCCTGCTGCTGTAGTTTTAATCTTTCACGGGAGATTATATAAAACAGTCTCTCCATGAACCAGAACACATCTCTGGGGAATATGATGACAGCATCCATATCTGAAAAAGCCATAAAGTAGAGACTCACTGTAGGAAGTAGTCATTCCCAGTAGTAAGTGCAGTATGACATCCAGGAAAAATACCCTATTGTGACAAGTTTGAACACTAGTGCAAATCTGAAGAAAAGTGCATTTAAAACCACAGATATTTCCAATTTTGTTATTTTAAAGGATTTTCTTTCCCCAAATTGCTCCTGCAGCCAGAACAAAGCCCTTTAACCCTTGGCAGACCACAGCCACTTCCTGATGCTCCCCAGCTGTGAATCTTAAACTGATCCGTCTTGAAGCCTGTATCACATCCTCTCTTAAAATAGCAGCTCCCCTGCATTTTGCAGGACTCGTACCTTGGTGTACTCCAGCCCATGTGGACCCTGACCTTGATGGGTGAACAAGCTAATAAAGGGTTTTCTTCTTCTGTGATCTCAGGCAGAGATTAATTTCTGGACTATATATAGTAGATGTGAGGCCTGATAACAGACTTCTTCCAAGTCTTGCAGGAGCTGAGGCAGGAAGAGAGGCCAGCCAGAGCTCTGCAACTCCTCAGTCACAGAGGGACAGAAACAGTCTTCAACTTCACATTTTCAAAGTGTGCCACACCCCAGAGCAGGACACTCATTAGGTATTGCTGTATTTGTACCTCGAGGTGCAATCCTGCTGCATCACCCATGCTGCAACCTGGGAGATGGGATGGGAAAGAGTTTTCTTCCTGTGCTACTCCACTAATCTGTTAGGAGAATTCAGGCCACTGAGCTTTAGCTTGTACTTTGGGCCACACTTAGTGAGCTGAAATGTCACCTATATCCCTGCAGCTAGTGAGTGAAAAAACAAGAGACTCCCAAGCGTGATTGAGAATGCCTAAGCAGTCTGATGTGCAGGGTCCTGTGTAAAGCAAATGAATGGAAAGTCCTGGGCACAGTGCAGGTCAGCCTTTCCAGATATGATGCTGTGTGCCTCAGCTTCCTCTCACTGATAAGTGTGCAAATTATGCCAACAGCCAATGCCCCCTCTTAGGTTTTATACATGAATTCTGGGACCAATAAGTCAATGGATCCTGGAGAAGTGTCACTACTACAACCATCCATGGGAAGGGAAAGCACATTCCCAGGCAGTGACAGTGTGGAAACCCTAATGAACATTAAGCAGAGCACTTGTTTCACTCTGGGTTTGTCACTGCTGGGCAGCCTTGTCCTGACAGAACTCCTGTCCAATGAGGGACGTACATCCATTCATCATTAGTCCTAATGCAAGCTTGGGAGTTTTAAAGCCAGGGCTAAATCAGACCATCTTAATTTGCAGGCTTAATGCATTGCATATTATCCATACGCTTCCTATGGGATTTATCTTGATTAAGTGCTAATTTGTAACTGGTGGTATACCCAGTGAAGTGACTGATGAGAAGGTTGCCTGGGTAGAGTCTGTATTTTGGCAGTGGTGCAGACCGGGGCTGGAAAGTGCTGTTCCCACTGCAGGCACACAGGCAGGCAGCACATTTTATGCACATTCCCATCAGCCTAATAGGCAAACTGTGCGGAAAGGTTTAGCGTTCTTCAGCTGTGATGAAAGCCAGAGGTCTGCTGTGAGAGAGAGGACCAGACCTATAAAGGTTTTTGGCTACACTTAAAAAGTCTACCCCTGTGCTGTTGCATAGCCCTGCCTGGGCAGAACGGTGCAGGTCAGAACAGGTATAGATGCTTCAGATAACCAAGGATAGGCAGATGTTTACATGCCCCAGGTTGCACATCTTTGGTTGCCCATTGAATGCCTCCTATCTGTGCACACAGCTGGACTGCCTGCCCCATCCCCTGTGGCTCTTGCTCAGCCCTTTGTCCACTACTCCGACTAAGAAACTGCTGGGGTAAAATGTTACCTGGATGAGACCATTTTAGACATGATCACAATCCTGATTTGACCACAAAACAGCTGGCATCACCTATCAGCAACATGAAAAAGTCTTTTTGAGATGGGCAGGGCTTTCCAAAGGAGCTAGGAAGCTACTCTGCTGACCTGCCCTTTGGAATCAGAAACAAACTTTTCACCTTCACCAGACACACCAAATCTCAGATCAATCTACATCAGCATGTAGATTTTACAGAATTTGAAAAGAGGTGACCTTTAAGCAGAAATGGATTTTCAACTTTTGCTATCATAGCACTGGCATTTCACTAAAATAAAAGTTTTTATTTCATCTGGCACTTTGGTGTCTGAATCTGTGTCTGGTTGGGTAATCACCTGTCCCACCCTGTTCATAAAAGCACACAGAATCTGTGCTTTAAACAAGACTTATACACAGAAACACACATAGAAAAGTCAGGTCAAGCTGTTTCATTTCATTCTTCTATTTTACAGAAGAATGAAATGAAACTTTACTCAACTTTTTCTGCTGTGGTAATAGTAAACACAAGAAAGGCATTCAGAAGTCCTAATTTCTGTTTATACTGTACAGAAGTGTTCCCAATTAGCATTTCTCCTTTTCGTTGTTTTTCCTAACACAGAAAATAGTGGACAGTTTCTCAGCTGATGGGTACTGCTTCCTTTTAGTTGAGTAACTAATGACAACATTTGAAGGGGAGGGGGGGCTTTGTGTAGAAAGAAGTTAATTAATTTCAGGGGTTTTAATCTCTTTTCTTTTGTACCAAACCATAAAACAAAAATTCTTCGGGAGCCAGAACATGTACCTCCAGTAATCGAAAGAGAGGCAAGGATCTGACTAATAGATATTACGTTCCATTATATGGTCTTGAAGTCAATAAACATTAGGTTACCTTCATGCAGTGAAAAAAGACCAGATTTATTAAAAAATCTTATCTGGAGGGTTTGCATTTCAATAGGATGTGAATTTGCATATTTTAACAATAACCTCCCATCATTCTGTCTGATCTGTGCTCAGTTGGCCATACAGATCACTTTATCTTGAATAGATTATCACCGGTTTAATAAACCCTTCATAATATGCAGGTATAACAATGGTACTTCATTGGATAAAGAAGGTATTAAAGTTCTTTTTCTGGAAATAGGGGTGGCCCAGCTAGTGATTAACTTTATACCTCTGTACATCCCTGTGCTGAATACCGATTGAAGGAGAGTATTCCCATTATTCACATTCAAAATGGACTAGCTCTTCAGAGCTCCTGTTAACTCTTTCTTGCCCATGAGAGCTGTGCAGATGAGGGAGTTAACAAAGCCAAGGCTGCAGGGATGTTATCTCCAGCAATGTCCAGTATTTGAAAGATGAGGGAAACACTTTTCCTGAAGCTGAGCCTCTCTCCATGTACAGTGTGATTGATGTTGAGATGTTTCATGAAGGAGGTACCATCTCAGTGCTAGATGGAAGTAGGGTCAATGCACTGCTCAGCAAAGGGCCAAAAAGGCATCTAGGCAGAATTCTTAGATAACTTTTTGCAATGAAACAGCAGAAATATTCTTCCTTGCCTCCACTCACAGGCTTTAATTTACTGTCTACTTCCACTTTCCACACAGAAGCTCATTTTTCCACTCATTGCTCTTTTACAAGAGGTGAGTCCATCCCATAGCTCCTGTGTCCTGGCTTGTCATTTCAAAATGTTTGCTTGGGAGCAACATGCTCAGACCCTCCACAGAAGCACCAAAGAGCCTCTGTCAAACCACCGGGCTGGCCTTTGCCTACTGCAATTTCCACAGAGACAGACTATTATTTACATATGCCTGAAGTTCCAGGCTCCTGACCACCCTTCTCACAAGATACAAGGTAGAGCATTTATATCATGCAGTAGTGACAGGGGCAAATATAATTTCCATGTTGTGCTGAAATTTTTGATTTCTTCAATTCTGTTTCTTTGCTGGTATTTGCACCCTGACTTGTAAAAAACTTGATACTCTTCCTCTCCTGGGTACCCACTACAGAGCAGGCAGCTGTGAGTGTTAAATCTCCACACACAAAGCTTAGACAACCTGCAGGCTACTGTGGCATTAAGCCCGAGCTTGTAGACCTCAATGAGAGAAAATATTTCCTCAGGACCAGCTCTATGGTCAAGCAGTCCTGGGATGTAGACTGCCTCACATCTGACCAGCTGGGAGCACAAGAATAATGAATTTTGGGGCTGAGTGTTCATGTGCGTATAAGAAAGAGATAGTATGTCACACACACATTACCCAAGACACTCTTGAGAGAAACTAGAACTTTTCACACTCCCTCCCCTGGTTTCTCTTCTCTGCTCAAGCTGTGTTTCCTGCTTGCTTTTCCAAAGCTCCCATCAGGAGCTTTTTGCTTCATGAGAGCCAACATGCTGGTGTGCTGCCTGACAGTGGGAGCACAGCAAGGCTAGTGAATAATGGAAAGTTATTGACCTATAATAACCTGGCATTATTGACCATAAATGATTTAGTTAAAGCACACACACACACACATGCAGACCATCTCACATGAAGGAGCTGAATTTTGAATTCCCTTTGTTCAGCACTGGCTCAATGGAGCTTGTCACAGAGGCATTTTGGCCTGGCATGAAATTAATGTTAATCAAAATATCTCTGATGTATTTATAAATAAGATTCTTGTGGGGAACAAAACAAGCACAGTACCTGGAGCCACAAACTGCTTTCCTGAGTCTTTACTCAAGACTCCCTGAGAGAACAAACCTTTCCTGAACTTCAGCAAAGTTCACAGATTTTAAGGCTGAAGAGGGCAACTTTTGCCAAGCAGTCTGACCCCTCCCAAAAGGCAGTGTAGAGACAAACAACTATCAGGACCAGTAACCTGCCACCAAACCAGAGCATAACATTTAGGAAGAAGGAAAAACATCCACTTTTGATGTCAGACTTCCCACTCTCCTATTATTTTTTGTTTCTGCTGAGCCAGCTGTTCCCCTCCAAAGTGCTGACATCAGCTCCTTTGCAGGTACAAAGTGTAGGTCGCTGGAAAACAGGCTCAGGTCTGGCCTCAGGTTCCCATCATGGAGTTGGATCCACAGGGTCAGGCACTCCCCCTTCCAATCTGATGAAATCCTGACATCTTCCTGTCCCTGAGTGGAGGCCTGTGGAAGTGCAGATGTCTGAACTGGTGAGCTTGGCTGGGTACATAAAGATGTGAGTAACTGTTTAATTGATGCAGATTTTTCAACAAGGTATAATCCCAGCCACTAGCACAAGAGTCATATGCCCTCCTAAGCTGTCTGTGTTTGCATCAGCATCTGAATTTTGTGCCTGGTCTTTATTATGGAAAGTTTCTGCCCAGCTTTTGACAAATGAAATTTCGCAGCTTGGACCTGTTCCTGATTATCTATCAGTGCTCTACAAACAGCCATAAAAGCTTCTCATTAGCTTTGTGGGCAGGGGGTTTTATGAACAAAACAGCCAGGCTAGCTGTGCCTGGCTTTCTTTGTTTTATCAGAGTCAGATGGATGAAGGAAAAGATTACTTTGGTTTCAGATTTGCCTGACTTGGAGCTCTTGAGAGATGATGCAAGAAGAAAATTTAACTCTCAGTGGCACTGACCCGTGGTACGGAAGCAGCTGTGAATTGGCATTTACAGCACAGGAGAGTGTCAAGATGCAGAGATTCTTTCCCTTGCTTTTCCAAGATCAGGGCAATTTTTTTCTACTGATTCCAGCAGTCAGTGGAAACACCTGGAGCCACTCCTGCAGTCCAAAATCACTGCAGACAGGCAATCGCTGGAGTCAAAGGTGCGATCCAGTCTGTGTACTGAAGTAACTAACTTTTGAGTACCTTTTAAGTACCTAATGAAGCAGGCTTCCCGGAGTAAATCCTTAATTTCTCCATCTAGGAAATTGGGTTTGCATAATTTAGTTGTTTAAATTTAGCCAGGCAAGGGCTCCCTCTGGAGGTCTCCAAGCAGCCCGTTCCTCTGCATGGGCAGGGCCAAGCACTTGCTTCAGAACCTTTCGTGAGGTATGTGTGATTTAGCTACAAGAAGTTAAATCCTTCATTAAGCAAATATGATCCCCCACCCCACAATTTTCCAGTTTTTCTTTCAGCATTAGAGCTATACTATAGGGCAAAGTTAGCTGGAAAGAAAGAATACAGTTTCTCTCTAAAGTCAGGCAAGGTGCCTGATATGCTAGGGTATCCAAGAGCCTCCTTGTCACTGTGAGCAGTGACAGAAGCCCAGAGTCTTATCTATATGTGCACACCATTGCTTATTTGTGCATACTCCTGAGACCAGCCCAAAATATCTGACTATAGCAGTATGTGACACCAGTCCACAACTTTGTCATGAGGGGCAGAGGATGGGGATGCTGATCTCTTCTCTCTGGTGACCTGGAATAGGACATGGAAATGGAATGAATCTGCATCAGGGGAAGTTCAGCCTGGGCATTAGGAAAAGGTTCTTCACTGGAACAGGCTCACCAGAGCACCAAGCCTGTTATAGTTCAGGGAGCACCTAAACAATGCTCCTGGTCAGATGGACTAGTGTTAGGTAGCCCTGCAAGAAGCAGGCAGTTGGACACAATGATCCTATGGGTCTGTTCCAGCTCGAGATTTTCTGATTCTGTGGCTTTCAGGTCTGTCCTTCCTTCCTTTCTGTATAATTGACTATTATACAGGCATTATCTGTGCCTTGATACCTTGGATTTATGGAGCTTCTAACAAATATAAATTCCCCTTTGCACACACCCCATTTAATCAAAACCTTGCTGGTTTAAGCAGTCTGTTTTATTAAATTACCAACCTATAAAGCCATTAACTCAATTAGAAGCAGCAGTTCTGCAGTCTTGAACAACCAAGGGGTAATATTGCACTGGTACAGGCTATGAAGGTATGGCATGTTATAATAACACTGAGAACTTATATAGCATTTTAGAACTTTACAATTTTTTTGAAATAATACCTAATTAATCCTCACAATGGACTCTGAAGGGGGAAACTTAGTGGGGGGAAACTTTTTCATGGGGGAAATTTAGTGGGGAAGAAGATGATAGGTAATAGACTCTGAGAAAAATACAAGGCTGTATCTTTCCACAGTCTGCATTCACAGTAAGTAGACTTCCAAAATTGCTGCTTTCCTTCAGAGCAAATCAACATCAAATGACCATTAGCTCCCTTCCATGTCTCTATATTGTAATGTGTAATGGGCTGAGTTTATTTTAAAACTTTTGGTTGTTTGGTTTTGTTGTGGTTTTTTTTTTCTTTTTGTGGAGGGTGAGGGTCTGATAGTAAATAATACAGAAGTATTACTACAAGTATTAAAACTATTATTAAAATCATATAAAAATGGAGTTAATAAACAGGAACAGAACTGGACTTGATTTAAATTTTAAAAAGAAGGTGACAGCTTTAGGATCACTATCTGCTTTAAGCAAAGTACAGACAGGAAAGAAACCGCTTAAAACAGTGAAAATCAAATTATGTTTCTAATAATTAATATTGCCTACTGTAAAGGTGTGTTACTAATAAATTATCTCAAGCAATCATGTATGATGTGATAATATAAATAAGATATTTTATTTTCATGTATTCGATTTTTTTGAGTTACATGTTGAGCATTAAGAATTTTATTTTATTCTGGAATTAAAACTCATGTTAAAAAGTTGCTCAGGTCCAGAAGTTGAGAATTTCATGAAAGCTCCATATGTCAGGAGACTGATGGTAAAGCCCCAAAAACTAGTAACACTGACAGGGCTAGATCAGGGTTATATTTAAATGCAGAGAGCTTTACATTTATATCCTTATTCAAAGTATTAATGAGTAGCTTATTTAAAATAGGTGGTAGGAGAAAAAATAACCAAAACCCTATGGTTGTTTTCAGTGGTGACTGCTGCATTTTATCTCCTTTCATATTTACACCATGTAGGACCCAATTCATACTGCACAAAGAGAAAGTACAGTCTGGCCCAAATTTTCAAATATGCTCAGCACCCAGTGGACCAAAATCTTTTAATTATCTGTCTGTGTATTTGAGAACATCCTGCATTTGAAACAGAAGGTTCCTTAAGTAGTGTGATTTCTTGCTCGATTTCCTTCTCTGCATTTTTTTTACTCTCAGCATCACATCTTGAGACTATTTTTCTGCTGTGATTTTGGAAAAATATTGCTAAGAAGCATCAAGCCTTGTTCTCCTCCACACTGGTTCCAACATGTCAATGTTGCTTTGGCTTGCTACCGATCTGCACAGGAGCATCAGACCCTGGGATTTCAGGCTCATACTGCAAAAGGTTAATAGCTGCGACCGCCAGAAAGTTTATAGCTGAACTTCTTGTGCCTCTGATCAGCGCTCCCTCTTTAATCAAGTGCCACAACACAAGAAGGGGAAAGAAGGAAGGAGGAAAATGCAGTTGGATGAGTTGTTGCTTCTCAATGAGGCCTCTCTGGTTTGCCTCTTCCAACTTTATCCAAGCTGAACTTGCTACACAAGCAAGTGAGGGGGTCAAGCTTGCAAGTGAGGGGGTCAAGCTTACAAGCAAGGGAAGAGCAAGTGGGGGTGATGAGGAAGGGAGTAAATAACTTGGAGCTATTGGCTGTGATGTCAGAGGTGGCTTGCTGCTTCTGGCCACTAACACATGTGGACAGGTGAACTTTTACACCAAATCAATCATCATATTTATTCTAATTGTATCGTAATAGTCCCCCAGGAGCTCAGTTCAAATGAGCTTGACATTATTAAAATTTTAATGCCTGGTTTTCATAGCTGAATGAATATTTAAAGGGTATGTCCCAGACTTAAGTTATGATGATGAAGAAATTAATGGAATGTCTTGTTTAATGCTTTGGTACATGTTGAT
>JAOXXN010000364.1:6509455-6549934 GCA_026770055.1 Myrmophylax atrothorax
GAAGAAAAAGAAAAGAAAGAAAAAAATTGGTTGTTCAGGGCGGAAGAAAAAGAAAGGCAATGTTTAAGCATAATTAGAGGAGGAAAGCATCAGCAATGTTTTAGTATCAGACACCAGATTTGTTGGATAGCTCTCAGCAGAGAGGAAATATTTATCATTCAAGAGGGGGAAGGCAGGGTGTGGTCAGGTACCACAAGAGAAGCAGCTCCATATGAATGACAGTTATGAAATTAATCCCTGGGAATCTTTGACCACATTCCCACATAGTGGAATGAACTTGCTAGTCTTTGTTGGCTGGAACCGACACAGAAAATCACCTTTGTTACCCAACCAGGGTGTTTGTTTATTGTAAGTACCCAGATCAACTTTGAAGGATGGCATAATTAATCAGCAAGACTCATCATTCTGCTAATTATGTTACAGATAATTGTCAAAACATAGGACCAGATGATACCAGTTATACATAGATGGGAGTGATATCAGTTATACATAAATGGGAGAGAGGTAGATCCTTTTGCATTGGAGAGCCTGATTCTGTACAGGCTAAAACCAGTAGAGAGAATTGCACTAATGCTGAGGATCCTGAATCTGGAAAGATTGTGGGGTTTTGTTTCATTGTTTTGGTTTGAGTTCTTTTTAGTAAGCCTTCCTTGCTTTTTTCTATTCAAGAAATATTTGGGAATCTATGTATTTTTGTTTTCTCCTCTTTTTGAAGGCTCTACTATAATTTGCAAGGTGCCAACTTGTGTATATTCATTTACTGTTAGGAACTGAGGACTAACTTGAGCAGCTGGATGGGCTTAAAATCACACCCACTATGCATTTCCTAGCTGTGAAGGAGGACAGAATAAAAATTGAATGCTCCCAGTCTTTTTACAGAATAATTCTTTAAAGGAGCACTTTATCTTAATCTTATTCTTTCTCTGAGTTATTCCTTGCTTGTTTTCTATTTTGTAAAATTATTTTTTATTTTCCTTTTGCCCATTCAGGAGCTGCAGACATGATCCAGTGCACAGCTAAGGGTTTTATCATTAGACAAAGTGTTTACTCATCTACTTTGAGGTGTGATTTCAAACCAGTTTGGACAAATCAGAAGATAAGGTTGCATGGCTGCTGGGTTTTTCTCCACTTGAATGAGACTTGTTTCAGGTTATCTTAAGATAATTAGGATTTGTTTGTTAATAGAATTGAAAGGAGAACACAACTGTATAGGATAGGATAAGGATACACCTTGAGAAAGAGCCCTTATGCTTCAGAAATGCAGCAACATCTTGCTTGGAATAGGTTTATATTTGGTCCTCCTTGTGTTCAGGACTGAGGTAATGGACTGCTTTCTGTTATATTGCAGCAAGCTCACCCCACAGATGACTTTAACCCTTTGTAGAAGCGAAATTTGGGTAGGAGGAAGAGAGTGGATACATTACCTTTGAAAGCTGGACCAGTGGTGGGGGAAAACCACTTCCTGGCTCAGAGTGGCTCTAGCCCAGTACCAAGGAAAACTGTGCTCACAATCTTAACCTGGTGATAGCCTTTTTCAGTTCCTGGGGAGGCTGTGCTCTGTCATGCTCTGAGGCTACCTGCACATTTAGATGAGTGAGAGAGCCTGTATTTCATGGTCCTGGCCGTGGGTGAAAGCAGCTAGTTAATTTACACTGCTTGCTCAGTTGTTTGTTAAATGGCAGTGCTGTGGAAAGCATTTCTCCATGGGCAAAAGGGCTGGCTGTCGTTCTTATCTTTGTGGCCAGGCATATACAAAACTACAAGCACAGAAGGTCTAATCTTCTTGGATGGATGGTGGCCAGGCTCTTTTTGCACTCAAAGCACTGAAGTCAATGGAGCTTGGCCTTGCCTGAAGTCTATAGACTCAAGCCAAGCAACCATTAGTGGCAAAGGCGACGTTTGGATCTTGCTTCAGAAGAAGAGATAAAGCCTAGAGAGTCAAAAACATGTCAGGAAACTGCCAATAGCCAGGGGTCATGGGCTCAGGATAAGGAAAAGATGAGAGCAGTTGTTCATCTCTTAGTGAGTGGACAGGGGTTATGTCTGTAATGCCTTCAGGGTTACATCTGTCTGGCCTCACTGCTGCCCTGATCATGTCTGTTCTGATGAATCCGCTTGGCTCTGTGTGACCATGACATGTCCCATACCAAAGAACACTTTACCTGCTGAGCAGGCAGCAGCAAACTCACACTGCGAGCATCTGTGAGACAACTCAGATGTGGGGTCTGAGGGCAAACTTTCAACTAGGCAGTGTAGGCAGAGATAGACCTTCAACCATAAACACCTGAGCTGAGCATACACTGTAAAACTGATTCAGGACACTCAGAACGTCCTCATCACTCATTTAAGTTCTGTGATGCCTCCTACATTCATTTAGTTGTTAGCCATGCTCAGTAGTCTAAGGCTCCATGCTAGTTAATCTAGGGCTATCTTGGTTGTGCCTGAATGGACTGCCCTCACGTGCTGAGAGAACTGCGATGTTCAGCCTGGAGAAAAGGAGACTGAGGGGAGAACTTACCAGTTGCTACAACTACCTGAAAAGAGTTTGTTGTCAAGGGGAGGTCAGGCTCTTCTTCCAGGTAATGAGTGACAGGACAAGAGGAAACGGCCTAAGTTGTGCCAGGGGAGGTTTTGGATATTGGGAAAAATTTCTTAACCAAAGGGCTGTCAAGCACTGAAACAGGCTGCCAAGAGAAGTGGTGAAGTCATCACCCCTTCAAGTGTCCAAAAGGCTTGTAGATGTAGCACTTGGAGACATAGTTTAGTGGTGAACCTGGCAGTGCCGTGTTAACACCCGGACTTGGTGATCTTAGAGATCTTTTCCAATATTAATAATTCTCTGATTCTATGACTATGCTCTTGCTCTGCCCTGAAGGAGTATGGGATCAAAATATCGAGGTTAAGGAGAATAAGGTTGCTTTTTACTCAATGTATGCAGAGTTGACTAATGGAAAAAGTTAGGAATAGATAGCAATGATTTTTGTTAAAAGGCGTTTTGAGCACATTTTCAAATTGGATCTAAGTTAACTTGCAATAAATTCAAGAGGGAAATTAGAAGAAAGATGAGATTGTGGAAAAGCTTATCCCTACTGATACTGGAAAGAAGGGAGGAAAAGATGGCAAAAAGACTGACTTATTTTTATAATAGAATTTGATATGTTTATGAACAGAAATTCACATTGTGATTGCTCATGGTAGAAGCAGGGAACTAGATTTAATGAGCAGAATGTCCATTCAAGGATGACAGAATACACAGACAAAGAGACCCTTTTATATAGTTTAGCACAACCAGTGGGCCAGTCCTGGTACTTTTTACATGCTGGAGTGTACTCACTAAATGTCCAGGGACTTCTCACATACATAAGGATTCTGGGCCTACAGATGCATTTCCCAAGCTAAGGTCATCATCCACAAGACCCACTTCTTTTCCAGGAAAGAAAGGTCAAGTGCATGCACTAAGCAAGATCCATGAGTGAAATAAATACCCATCTGGATGATCAGGGCACCAGTACCTTAGGTCACTAAGGTACTCTGTGTGAGGACGCACCACCTAGCAAGTGAAAATACACCTCTCAAACATCATTTTTACTGTGTGACTGCCCAAAGTTCTAAAGGGATCTCCTGCTGTCTCTTTCATGTGCAGATTTGCATATGAAACAATATTTATAAGATATAAATATTATAAAAAAAGGCAATGCTGTCTCTCTTGTTATGCTCAGTTTATGGGAACAAACCAAATTATTTGTTGCATTGGAAAGATTATTGACAAGATTAGCCGCCTCTTCAAACTCAAGTCTGTGGGGAGGAGAACCTTTTGTGTTTGAAGCCATAGGCTTGTGCATGTGAATCTAAACTGAACTGAAGCCCCCTTGAGGTTCACCTATACACAGGAGAAAAGGAGAAAGATGAATCAATAGTTAGAGAGATGGATTGCAATATGTTTTATATGATATATAGAAAATGCTCTCAGAGTGCAGGGATGCCCAGTAGCAATCATTCTCAGGGGTAGGCACCAGAGCATGGACTGATTGTAAAGGTCAGACCCTTCAATGTTTTGGGTTTTTGTGTTTTGTTTTGTTTTGTTTTTTTTCATATCTCACACATTCCCATTTCAGGTCTTCTCATCTGTGCACGTGTCTATGACACACATCTATCAGACAGGGAAGAGGGTAGTAGGGAGGAATTAAGAGTCCTTTACCCAAATAAGATTTAGGATAGTCAATTCAGATGCAATGCATTACTAATAAGTACATCCCACAAGGCAAACCAGTGTTCTGGGGGTTTTTTTAATGAACTTTCTAAAATATTTCTTCTTCCTATTCTTTCCTTAATGCAACATTGGGCATTTGTAGTGCCCACAGAAAGGGTGGTTAATGTGTAATGTGTAATTACATGGCGATCCATGCAAACACAACACTTACCCCCACAGGGCAGGATTTTGCTCTCTGTGTTACAGCTGAAATATACAGAAGGCTGGTTGTGTAGATAACCTATGTTGAAGAAGCCTTCCTTATTTTGTAACATTCAAAGAAATTTCCCTGAACTGAGCACCTGAGCCCTGACTTTGCATTTTTTCTTCAGAGAGAGGAGATTGCTTTGGATTCACACTTATGGCTATCTGGTTTAGATCACTGTAATTCAATTATGTCACTCAGAATCAGGTACAGAGTGATTTACTTGAACTCTGCAATTACACATACACAATTCAATTGTAGGTGATTTTCTTGGCCTTTCCAACTTTGACACTAATATACTTTGCATTTCCTTAGGGTCCTCGATCAGAGAAGATTTTGTTCAATGCTTCAAAATTTATGACCCACTCCTACAAACACATTCCTGCCAATACCTTTACTCACATAAATAGCTGTATTGAATTCAGAGGAACTGCTATTGTGTACTTGGCACATTCAAAAGCAGACTCACGACAGACTCAGCAGAAGTGGTAAAATGAAATTATTCTTAGTGTTTTGGGGAGAGATTTTAAACAGAAAAACCTGTCCCATGGAAGAAATAAATAGTAAACATATTTTATGGGAATTTCAGAGCAGTTATTAAACTATTCATACCTCCAATTAATGTCTAAGCTATGCCATGAGATCACCAAGAACCGCATAACATTTTTAGGAAGGAAGTTGCTCTGGGATGGGATTATTTTTCCAATAGGCTAACCAACATCTGTGGGGATGCAGTAGTGCCCAATAAGCATTTGCTAAGACCTGCTGGCTCACACCAGCATCCTATTCTTTGTGATTAGGTCACAGCAGTGTTTCATCATTGATTTAGTGGGCTAGTGCCTGCAAAATACCAAACACAACAGAATATCAGTGAGCAAGAAGAGTTTGTTACTTGCCCACATACTGTCCACATAATTTAGTCATAGAGAAGACTAGACATTTGTTTTCTCGTCTATTTAACACCAGATTTTAGATTTTTTTTTTCATCAACCACCTTCATGGTACATTATGGTAACTTTATTGTACGGAAATAAAAGCAGAGAAAGAAATAATGATGTGTCCAGAGTCATCCAGAAGGTCAGTGTAGAGCTGGAAACGGGCCTTGTCAGAGGTTAGCACCTCTACTTTTTACACTCTTTGGGAACTTCAGGAAACCTGGACAGCAGAATTCCTTTCATTATCACTTTTTATACAAATCAAAGCCCCAGTATGTTCTCAGGGTGAATTCAATTTTTTAAAGATCTCTAAGGAGGGGTGAAAAGGTTATTTATTATTGACTAGATGATCACCATGATCATCTTCAATGGTCATATAGAACACATAAGCTCTAGAACAACCTTTTTTCTCCTGAAGTGATGTCATCCTTAAGTACAAACAGCAGATTGTCTCCAATATAGCTCTCTTCTGCTTGGACATGCTCTTCCTAACCCTCCATGTCATTTTGGTGATCTTCAGTACCATCCTTATCTACTCACCTTTCCTTCCCATCTCAGATCACATTTTAAGCTGTTCAGGATATCTTCATACTTTTTGAATTTTTCTTTTTTTCTCCATTTCTTCTTTTTTTAATCTCTACATTTGTCCATGCTCAAGCCTGGTAGAGGCTTAGTCCTAACTAGAAATACCAGGTATATTGATGAGCAATGAACAAGTGAGTGAGAAAAGAAAGAAAAGGGTAGTAGAACAGTGAGAAGAAGAAAGATGGAGACAGTGAGAAATCAGCTGTCTCTGCTTCCTACTCTTCTTTCCCAGGTGATCATTCTACCTGCTCTAAATTAATATCAAAGCCAGAGGGAGAAGAAAAGGGTTGGTGGGGTAGAAAACGACAACCTTAGGAAAAGAAAAATCATGATGCAGAAATGCGTCTGTCCCCTGTCTAATTCCTGCAGTGGCCTGTAGCTGATGGTGCTGAGAAAAATACAGCAGCAAGCTCTGACATTTCATTTCTGTCGAGAATTGAAAAAGGGCTTGCCATAATTCATCGCTTCTTGTAACTCAAACCCTTTTTGACAGGAGTACCTGTGCTGTCTTTTAACAGTGGCACCACAGTGGCTGTAATTGGACATGAAAAATGATGTTGTGCTTCTGGTTGCTGGGAGAATTGGGGTGGGGATAGGTGGGGCAATGGCAATTTGGTGTGAGATGGTGATATCTGCCATAATTTGAATGTATTGGGTTTGGGAGGTGGGGAGGGGGGAAGCCAAACTGAAGGCTATGAAGTGTAACAAGTATGAGCATCTTGTCCAAGGTGTGCAAAGGTGATAGTAAAGGTGGTGTTCAGCAGAGGCAAATGTGCAAAGAATCAAAGGAAAATGAGAATTGTGATGCACATAAAATTCTAACTCCATCAACCCAAACATTTGTGGCATTTGAGGAGAAAGGACATGCAACCCCTCTTCCTGAAATGGGCTAATTCACAGCTGTCAGTGGTAGCCAGTGGTAGCCAGTGGTAGCCAGTACAGATAGGGAACGTAAGTAACAGGCATTTCCTGAGCCCACATTTGCAACAAACTTGTGAACAAACCTCTGTTTTTCTACCTGCTTGCCCCTTCTTGGAAAACTGGGTCTGTCATATGTCATCAGGCACCCAAATTAAATTATTTGGCACTTGCCTAAATCCCTTTGTGCCCCAGTGCCTCTCAGCACATCTTTCCTACAAAATTGCCATTGCATGCAGCACTTCAAAGAAAATTTTTGGCCAAACATGACTCTGAAAGGTGAATCAGATAAACATTGTTTTGATTTATAAATGTTTCATACCCACTGAGCATTCTGGTACCTTAAAGACAGGAATCTTCATATTATGTAGAGAACAAAAAATTTTAGTCAGGTCCTAAAGGCTGGGAGAGAGGCTAAAGAGGAGATAAACACTTTCTGGGTTAACTAATGGTTATTAAGTAATGCCACTTTCTCAGTAGTAGTCCAACAGGCATAATATAGAATAAGGAACCACAATCATATTTCAAAGAAGAACACAAAGAGGATCCATGGGCAGAAGAAAGAAGGACCATTGAATGGACAGAAGTGTAGCACATCCTAGAGGAAAGCCTTAGAGAGTACATCCACTCCATCTGTCAGATCAAACAGTGAATCAGCCTGCCTAGGTCTTTTCTCAGGTTGCCAAATCACTTTTGAAGTCTTTTAATGACAGGGTTCAGTAAAAAACTTTACAGCTACATCTGTGGTTCCTATGATCCCATGTGGATTTCCATGCTATTAATCAGATTTGCTGGCTGATTTCTCCTATCATACTTAGAGAGTCCACCAGGACAGGACAAATATTAAAGATGTATTCACCCAAACATTCTTCAGAAAACTGCATTTTGGAGTATAAACTTTGGCATCATTCCATTAAACCCATGGCAATTCCCAAATGAAGAATAAGCTGGAAGCTTGAAACTCTGAATTCCTTTCTCCTCAAGAAGGGATTTACCCAGACTGGGAAACCTACATCTTTCTGCCATTTTATTTCCCCAATTAGTGCTTTTCTGGTCCCCATGACAGCTCCTCACTCCCAGACTGTCTGTGCAAAAAAACCCCAACAACAACAAAAAAATATTCCATACATGGAGTGAGGAAACTTAATTATTTTCCTCTCAGTGTTACTCCCTATAATTGGTGTCTTTCATGTCAAGATGATCTCAATTTGTATTATGGGCTTCGCGCAGGCAGCACTTTCACTTTGGTCTGTAAAGAAATTGTCAACTGTATAAATCATAGTGTACGTTAAATTACACTAGCCTTTTACTTATTAATTCCCCTGGTTTTTAGTTCCTCTGTTGCATGCTCATTCCCTTCCTCTTTTTTTTTATCCTTTCTTGGGGGTTGTCTTCTTTTTCTCACGACCCAATCTTAAAACAAAACAAAATCAAAAAAACAACCAAAAAGCAACTAAACAAACCAACCCCCCTCCCAAAATATTTGAGTCCTTTTGTTTTTGACAAAAGGTCTGATGGTCTTCTCTGCCTTTTGCAAACTCAACAAGCTCAACAAGAGCTCTGTCTGATTTTTCTAAAGGTTGGCTCCAAAGCTTACTCGCAGGAAATTTCATGGACTTTAACATCATTTAGATCGGTAGCTACCTTGGTAGATTTATGCAGTGTCCTACATCACAAGGCTGTGTCCATTTTGGACTCCAGACATCGCCTCACAAGGCTGTGTGCTGCACACCTCCTGTAAATTCCTGACTATTGTGACTATTTCTCTTACTGACTGCTTGGGATGCAGGTTCTGGCCACTGTGGAGTGAGCATCAGGGATCTCTGACCAACCTCTTCTGATCACAGCAGTTAGATCAGCCATAAGGTTCACATTAGGAACCCATACATGTAACATGAGTGCAACTGTCAAAAGTAAGGTCTCAAGTGAGACCTTGGTATGTGGGAGGTGTCAACACCAGGCTGCTATAAACACAAACCAGTCTCAAAGGCTAGTTAGCTAAGGGATGTAACTGAGCAATTTGATTTCATTAGACTGCACATGAGAGTCAACACAGGGTTTATCTCAGCTAAGTCTAAATGATAGACTACCTTTATGATCACCAGAGAGGAACAGGCGCTTCAGAAGACTACACATCCCTTTAATTTCAGACACCAACTTAAGAGTGGCTTAAAATTACAGGTTTTATACATTTGGAGTTACATGACATAAATTACTCTCCTCATCTGTGTGATGTCAGATCTTTATTAGTCTATAACAGTTAGCTGTTCACGTGTGGTTCCAGAAGCCCTATGGCAGGATGTCTGTCCTGCTGCTGCTAAATGTATTGCCTCTGGCCCTGCTAATAGCTTGTGATACCTATATGAGTGATGGGCCTTTACAGCTGCAGAAGCAGGCATTGGTACAACGTTTATCCAGTACCAGATTCTTTCTTGGTTTTAGCAGAGCAGAAACTGCTCGGTAGCTTCTGAAGCGACTGATCCTTCTCTCCCAGAGAGTGAGTCTAACTGTAGTCAGTTTATGGATAAATACATTTTCCTCTAGAGACAACAATGCAGCAGGATCTGCTAGGCTCTTCATCATCTTAACCTACTTGTCAGCCAGCTTGATAACTTGTTATTACTAAATATGTGCGCAGAGCAATTAGAATAAATCTAAGTTAGTATGAACCATTTTCAAAAAAAAAAAGGGAGGGGGGTGGGAGAGAAATAAATAAAACTAACATCCTTGCTACCCAACTGTGATCAGCCAAAAATAAGGGATAGATAGTATCCCCTGACGGCACCCTGTGACATTCATCAGCCAATTTGTGGTCCAACTTTATTGGGAAGACATATGTTGGGAGATTCCTGTTGCCTTCTGACCTCCTGCACCATGTGATACTTGTTTGTACTTGTACTTTCTTTGTTGGTTGACAAATCTAAAGATATTTTCATTTCACTCAGACATGGTCACACATTAAAAGATACTTTGAATAGTCCTTCTGCAAGGTGTATGGATTGCTTTATGTGACAAGCAGTAAGAGACAAGGAAGGATTTTCAGATTAAAATCTCAGCTGGTTGTGATCCAATCTGTGTCTCTGACTATTGACAGGAGGGTTATATCCTCAACCCTGTTCATCAGACACCAGCATCATGTAGGCACTGCTGGTGAAGTCCACTGTGGACATCTGTTGCCCTGTCTCCTGGGAGTTAGCAGCTCTGGGGATAGAGATGATCCCTGATGTTTTTGTTGACTGACAGAGGGATAATTTGGATAACAGAAATCCTATTCACAGCACAGTGGCAAGGTTTTTGTACTTGCTTGTAGTCTGATATGAGACAGGAAAAAGATATCTGAAAAAACAACACAGGGAGAAATTTTTACTTATATCCTGTCCTCTACTCTTAAAAAAATTGCTGTATCCAACACTCCTGCAGCATGTAGACAAATTAGATTCAAATTCTACTCCCAAATCCCACTACCCAAGTATGAAATGGTTAACTTATGTTACAGGTGACTATCCTACTGAACTAACTGTAGAAGTGGAATTTACTTTTCAATTTTCTTTTCATTATGCCAGTCTCAAGAAATCTTTGCAATTAAAGTCTCACTGATCTGATATTCTGGCAAAGCATTTCTACTCTGACACGGTAGTTTTTCCAGAAGAAACTATTACAAATTTTAAAAGTTATGTTTAAAATTTCATGACCTGTATGAAATGAGTCAGATCCCTCTCCCTGTGTGATTCAACAGAGCTCCTGTCAGGTAAATGGAGTGACACTGATTTATTTACCTCAGACCAAGCAACAGTCCTTGCTCCATGGTTAGTCCTTTGTTTACTAATTGCTTTTTTCTCCCCTTGTGGAGTAAATTCTGGTACTAATTATGACTCATGGTAAAAAAACAAAGCAAGTCTCTGTATATGAATGTTTGATTCCTCCATTAATTAAATGTATCTCTTTGTTCTTTCTTACAGATGAACAGACCGATCCAGGTGAAACCAGCGGACAGTGAAAGCCGAGGAGGTAGTTGACTGCATTGCTTTCAGCCACAGTGCTAAGTATAATTGTTGTCTTTGGCTTCTCTCAGGCAATGTGCTGATCAATTAGTAACGTAATCACTGCCAAAGAAATTCCCTCCACAGCAAAGATTCTCTTTATTAAATCTCCTTTACTTCATCTCATTTTCCTCATATTCAATTATTATTTGATTTTAAAAGGCAGGCAGGTGCCAGCGATTGCCTGAGAAACAAATAACTGCCTTGTTAAGAAGTGAAGCATCAGGCACTAACTTAACAGTGATGGCAATGTGGGTTTTTTCAGACCTATGTTGGGCTGAGCTGCAGAGGTGTTTAATTTGGGTAGGACAAAGCAGGTATTTTATGGTTTCTCTGACCATGTTGTTTCTGCTTGCACTGAAGCAATTCTACTTTTGGAAAAAGCAAATTCTGAGCTGACAGAGTTTTCTGCATCTGTATCAGCTTATCTGGATAAACCTGTTGTGGAAACTGAAGACTTCTCTCAGACCCGGGGAGTTATTCAGGATTTGCACAGGTGTAGCTGAAATCAGGAGCTGGTCTTTTGCTTTTCCATCTTGCACAGTGGATTTGGAAGGCTTTGTTAAGTGATTGTTCTGTAGATCACCAGTGATAAGGTGTTTCCTGTAAAAGGTTTTCAACCTGAACTGATGTAGTGATACTTCACCATACTCTTCTAATAGGAGCCTGTTTGTCAGATCAAACACAGAACTCACTGAGAAAGTGTAAGACAGTCTGTTATACTAGATAAATTTTCATTCTGCTATTTTTTCTTGTATCTGTGCGTTTATATATATACATGCATATATATAATGACATGTTTCCTTCCTCTCTATCCCTATCTCTTTTGGAAAAAATAGAGAGATTTTTCCTCATCTATGCAGTAAAAACCTCTAGTGCTTATGTATCAGACAAATGTGGGAGTAGGTTGCCATTTAGTAATGATTTTACTCTTAGATGTCTGAAAACTTTTCAATTTCCACCGTAAATGTAAACTCTTCCTCATTTGTGAGATGACTATCTTTGGGCTGGCAACTACTTAAAAGGAGCAAAATGCCTTACAGAAAAAAGGCACCATATTCTCTTTTCATTTGAAAGCTGTGGATTCCAGAGGCTGGAACTCTCCAGTGACTCAAGTCATTGGAAGGCTCTGTGTAGCATGTAGTTAAAGGGCTGGAGTTATGGAGTGGTGAAACCAGCATGTCGACAGAGACTCCATGAGGGAGGGCTGTGGTACTGTGTGATTGTGGAGCAGGAGAAGACCCGAGTGCTGGGAAAACACCAGAAATCTCAGTCATAAATATTGCAGGTTTAGAGCCCCCTTAAAGAAAATTTGAGGGAATTTGGCCAATACTAGGCAGAAAGTGTCTGATGGGATCTGTGATGGCAGATTCTGCTATCAAGGGCTACAGCACATTTCTAACCTGGGACAAAGGCATGTCACATTGTACAGCATTGTCCAGTGGTTTCTAGCAGAACCAGGTCAATTTCCCTCTCTTCCCTCCCAATCTGATGATCTGGCTCTGCCTCTTAGTAAGATTGGGTAAACCATGGACAGTTGTCAACGCCAGTCTCCTAGGGGGAAAGGGAAAGGCTCAGCTGCCTGGGCAAATGAGGGGACATTATGCACATTCCAGTGCAGCTTGTGCCGACAGCAAGACTGAAGTGAGGGCCTTTTGTCTATTTAATTAGACATACCAAAAAATAATAATTAGGCTGGCCAATTTGCTTAGTGTGCCTACAGGGTATGCAGCTCCCACTCTTTTTTTTTTTTTTAAATGCAAATCAGTAATAGAGAACACATGCCTGGCTTTCTGGAAAGGGTTTTCAAACTTCTTTGTGGAGAGCAGCTGCTTTCAGGAGTGGTAGTTTGAACTGCAAAGGGCTCCAGTGGCAGTTTGATTCCACATTATCCTTCACACCAGTGGTTCCCTCATTGTATTCTAGCTAATTATCTCTCCATCTTGCACAAACCTCATGTTTTCCCACCCAGTCTGCTCCCATATTTCTTCTGTTGGTGGTGATCACAATGCAGAGGCCAAGAGGGTGTGCTAATCATTGATGTGAAAGACACGTTGTCCTAGTTCCCCACTGACGAGCTGCTTCTGGGCTGGTGATGTTTCAGTACGGCATGACTCAAGGGCAACTATGGGAGGAAAGAACAATTGGCACCCAAGGGAGGCATTTCACGAAAACTTACGTTCTTCAAGAACCCACCGGTTAAAGCAGGCACGGCAAACAGAATGCTAAAAAGGAGGCTGTGTATCTTAGGAGCACATCAAAAGACTTCATTAGGGCTGCAAGATAAAGGTCAACTTCAACAACAAAGAAACTTAAGTTTCAGCTTATTATACCCTGTCCATATCAGTGTGGGACATGAGGGAGGAGGGGGCTTGGAAGATGAAGCAATTCTGCACAGCACAAGTCTTTTGGTCTGCCCAAAGTCCATACTCTGAATACACCTCTACCTCCTGAAATATGGGGAATTTTGGTGCCAGGCTACAGTGTTAATGAAAGAATGCAGTGCTCTTTGTAGTTTGCAAGGAGGTTTTCACTGAAAGTGATAAGCAGTACTCTAGAGGAGGTGAGGTTGCCTCTTACTTAGGGGCAAATAGTTGCACTTTGCTAAAACATGAGTATCTGAATCTTCCAGCAAGTTCTCCCACAACTAAAAAGCTGATGAGAGTGCCAAATTTATTTTCTCCCTTACTGAGATTCTGCTCAGCAGTTTTTCCTGTTGTTCTAGAGTCTGGATTTTGTTGGTCTTTAACCCTTCCTCTGTCCTGATTCTCAGCTGAACAGAAAGAGAGTGTTGGCATTCAGTGAGTGTGAGTAAGAATTTAGAACATCAGACCATCAAGGTTTGGGGAAGAATTCAAAATGTTGCCTGGCACAAATTACACTTTTCTCACAAAAATGGAAATTCTGAGTGCCTGTTATTAGTTTTTCTGGTTTTATTATTTTGTTTGTTGCTCTTCATATCGGACTAGGAGCAAGACAAAGCATGAAAACCTTTTCAAAAAAAATGGGCATATTTACATTTCCCTAATCTCACAGGAACTAGAAATGAATGTGTCCTCAATATATTTCTCTAGGGAACAGTCTAAATTAATGGAAAAATTTTGCATTTTATGTTCCATGTGTGTGTATAGTCAAGCTACAAAATGCTTCATAGGGGTATTCCTTCTAAAAAAATGCTTCATGAAGCTTCAAATATCTGATCAGAAAGCCAGAGTCCTTTGAGATTTTATAGACTTTAGTGATAGTGGAATTGAGAGAACTCAATAAAAAGGCAACAATTCGGTATTTTGTTCTGAAAAATCACAATCTAATTCTGTCTATGTTAAGGATATCTCTCACTAGCCTTTGTTTTGGCTAAATTTTAACTTGACTATATGGAAGCTACTTTGTCAGAGATTACTTAGTCCCATGTGTTTTTAGGGATGCAAGTTAGAAGTCTAGGTTAAAATTAGACATCAAAAAAACATAACATACTCCAGTTAAACTGTTTGAATTTTCTGTTATTTTCATCTTGGTGAAGCTGGTTTTTTTTCTGGGTTCCTTTTCTCATATCATCTCTAAAAATAGCCTGTAGATATCTATGGCCTAAAGTTTCTCAAACTTGGAGAAAAATTTCAAGTCTGTTTTGTGGTTTGGGGCAAAAGTTTGGAGCAATTTCTTATTTTATCCACAATATCTCTAGCTCTCACTAGACAACTCTCACTGCAGCTGGCAGGGTTAACCTATGATAAACACAGCCCCGAGGTCCCACTATGTTGTACAGGCAGTAACATTTTTTAAAAGGAAAGGACTCTCCTGCTGCTCCAGTTGCAGTCCGTTAGTGATGCTTAGATGCTCCACTGCTCCCACATTCCTCTCAAAGGACAAGAAAGGTCTGTAAAGGAAGGCATGCAAAGATGCACATGGTGTGCTACCAAGGCCCAGTGTTAATATCACTCCCAAGGAGCACTTCACAGTGGTTCTGAGGTCCTCCAGCATTTTGTGGAAGAGAAACAGGTTTCTGGACTAAAGAAAATAGAAGGGAAAAGTAGAAAGTGATTTAGGGTTTAGGGTAGAGTGTCCCGCAGAGAGGATTTTGAGAGATTTAGAGGAAAGGCTATGGTGCATCATATTGCAGTGTTTTCCGCATGCAAAAAATCTACTAAAGCTTCTGTCTGTGTTTGTGCTTTCAGGCAGATTATTTTTGTGCATGTTTGAGGGAGACATGTGCACTGTGTCTTTTTGTCTCCTTTTTGCCAACTGGAAAGCTTGGAGTTCATATTTCAACAGACTTGCTGCTTTTCTCTACCCATTACTTGATCTGCAGGCTCTGAAACTATCTGCTTGGTTATGGTTTATTTCAAATTTAGAGCAAAATGTTCAAGAACTCAATTACAGTTAACAGCAAAACAGTGGTGCCTTGCTCGTTCCCTGTGATCTGTTTCTTTTTATGTCCATCCATCAGCTTAGTAATGATGATGGAATCAGATGGCCTCTCCACAGTTTCTTAGCTCTATTTGCATTTTGGACAAAAGCCTAGGTCTAATTCTTATTTCATCCAGGTCTTTTCTAGCTTGCTAGGTCTCTACTGCAGGTGTCAGGGTAGTTTGAGACAAACACAGCCCAAGGTCCCAGTAACTATTTGGCATTTAGCTGGTTTCCATTTAACTGATCAAAATTTTATGGCTCTATAGACACCAAAACCTCTCAGGCTTCCCATCCAGGTACTATCCAGATCCAAGCCTGTTTAGGTGTTGCAGTTAAGAAAGACTGGGTGCTTTCAACTTAGTTTGGCTTCACATCGGTATAACAATGCCATGTGGGATGATTCATTTCCCCTTGGAAGCCCTTTGTAAAGAGTAAGTTTGGTTGCTCAGGCCTTCAGCCCAGAAAGGTCTGAAGAAGAGAACTAAGGGTAAGTAAGGAGAGAGCAATCTTGATAGAGCTCATCATCATCTCCTCTGCACTGCTGAAAGCTGGGCTGTGCCAGTGTGCAAGAGGTCCTGAAGTCTGGGCCAACGAATGCATCAGTGCTAGCTTTTATATTTCTCATCTGTTCCTTCTTTCTGAGCCACAAGTTGCCTGTAACACGAATCTCTGTGGAAGACATTTTACCAGCAGTTCCTTATCTTTTACCCTTTGTGAGCTTCTTTAAAAGACTTCCCATCCCAGAAGCTGGAGATCAGGCTGAGGAAATGTCCTGTAGCAATCCATACAAATGCTCCTCTTTTTTCTTTTATAGTCTCCACACTCATTCAGCAGAATTAGGCAGGCAGCACTGGGAAACATTCTAGAGAAGCAGATAATGTTCTCCCTTCTCACAGCTCCATTAACTCTTTCAACTTTGCCATGAGCACAGTATGAGGCACCTTGATCTTTTATAGCTCAGGCAGAGAACGGCACAGACAGGAACTTGCAAAGGTCCCACAACACAGGAAGGACAGCCTTCACTGAAAACATTGCACTGGCAGTGCTGACTGCTATTTGGACAGCAACAGATGCTGTCTTAACATTTTATGGTGTTGGGACTCAAGACCTCTAGAGAAAACATTTACCACACCCATGGTCTCATATTCCCATTTCTTTTGCTTGGTGTGCACACAACAGTTTAAACAGCATTTCTCTCCCTTCTTATGCCTTCCAGTCTGAAAGGAGAATTTCAGCTCCATGTGAAATCTTCCCCGTAAGTCTCACACCTCTCCTCCTCCAGAGGTTTGTCCCAAACATGATCATCTGGTTTTGACTTTTCTTCCTGGAGGCATTTAAAAAAAATACCCACACCCAAACCTAAATATTTTTTCTCTATTAATTACATATCCAATATTATCCACTGATAATGAGTTACAGTATCTCAGTGGGGAGGATAAGGAGCAGGAATGACTGTTTAAAACTAAACTAATATTCTGTTAAAAAAATCCACCAAATTGGAGATGCGCTCATGAGTCAAAGGGAAAAAAAGAAGGAAAAACGAGAACCTAAGATCTTGATATTAAAATGGAAGGCAGCTTCCTTGCCTCAGAGGCTGGGGAAATGTCAAGACCAGCAGAAAACCTTGGTGTTACTGACAGGGTGGAGTCCTGAGGAATGGCTGCTGGACATGCTGTAGAAATGTCAATGTCTTGAAGCATGTTTGCCTCTCTGTCTATCTATTCAAGGGCTGGGAAAAGAGCTGGGCCCAGGACCACATCACTACAGCCACTTAAGGTATCCCCAGTCTTCACCACTAGTCTGGATCCTTCCGGCCCACATGATTCTTCCCATGGAATAAGAATGCAGAAAGTCTATGTCAGGATCAAGAATCTCATTCATATTTGCATATTATTTTTATCTGTCAATTCATGCAAAGCCAAGCTTTAGACCCTATTGCATGTAATGGAGCTTTCTACAATGATGTCCAAGGCCATTGGGTTCAAAAGAGAACAGGTCCATAGGTTTATATTTCAGGTCTGGACATTTCTTAAAATCTGTAATGTTTTTCCTTTAGCCCCAAGATAAACTTTATGCAGAAAGATCATTTTAGTACTCATGAAAATCTCCTTCTAGCTGTACCTGGTCGTAGGACTGATTACATCAATACGAAACAAAAATCTCTTGATTTTTTGTGGAATTTCAGGACTGCATGACCCTACTGACAGCTGATACCCTGTTGTCCTCAGAAGACTGTATTTTCAAGCAGACAGAATGTACCGGCATGCAAATGCATCAGTTAATTCAAAGTAGCCCTGGATGACCCCATTCATGCTTTCCACTCTCTGGGAAAACACAATTCTAGGGGAGAAAAAAAGCTCCAGTAGATCCTCTTGTGTAGTGTTTTATATTTGATGACTCTGCTGAAGGCTGATGTGCTCCATTCTGTACTCAACTGCTGAAAGAATATAAGGGACATCAAACTTTTGTTCACATCTGCCCTTTCCATCGTGATTGAAATCGATGGAAGTGTGCCCATCAATAGGAACTGGAAAAGATCCACAGGACATTGTGTTCTAGCGCGTGTCCTAAGGACAACCTTTTAAAATCAAGTATTAAGGGAATAAAAGGGAAAAAAAAAACCAACACAAAACCACATTGCACATTTTTCATAAAGCATCTGTAACCTAACAATTTACTGACAAGAAGGAGGAGACACTAGAGCAAAGCCTGGGGAGAGACTGGTGAGCTATGCTTATCGCCTTGAGGTTTTGATATCAGTTCTATTTTCTTGCTAAGACAAAATTTTTGATCAGTTGTGCAACTTTTATTCCTTCTCCTTCACAACTTTCCTTTATTACCTGCTTAGGTTGTGATAGGCTTTCATTTGCTCATTTCTTGTGGCATTCACGCATGTCAGGCTGCCAGTGTCATAGGGTTAAGACACTAGTGAAAGCCTGTAGCTGTGCCCAGAATGATGTGCACAGGGCCCAAAATCAAGTACAGTAGGTGATCAAGGGCCCTCATAGTGCAGAGTGATATTTGGAATCATTTCAATAACGAGGCAAAAATGGAAGTGGTAGGAGGAGAAGAGTGGACGAAAAAAATGTAACCCTATAAAAGATCCCACCTCTGTAAATACAGCTCAACCTCCTAGGTGAACTCAGGGACACATAACAATCCCAGAATCTTTTATTTTTATGTAAAGGTTGCTTGTGATTGGGTTTTTATACAGCATTAATAATACATTTCTAGATACGATCCACAATTAATTGCAAAGCATTTACGGCACTGAACAGTTAGAATGCATTATGATAATCACTCCTCATTCATTGACTTTATTGTAAAGGTTTTGCTGATCACTGTAATTGGCTTGTTATTACACAGGAATATAATAACACCTCTCTGTATAGTAGTTTATAGCACATCAATAGCAAATGAGTTCCCTTTATTGAAAGCAATGTGCATTTTATTAGAATATAGCTGAATAAGTGCAATCTGTGTAGACAAATGAAGTTTCTAATGACCTGTCTCAAAAATGAGTCAAAATAAAAAGCCATTTATTATGTATTGTTTTCATTGATGAACTTGTAGTTATGGTTACACAGGCATTTCTTTAAAAAACATAAGGCATATTTTGCTGTTCTTTCTAAGAAGCATTTGGGGAAAAAGAAATATATAGGCCATTTTTCTGCTTGATGTTGAATAAAGTGAGGGTGACTGATGCTCACGCCTTAGAGATGTCATTTGGCTGTTGAGATTTTCCAAGCTTATTCCTTGTGTGCTTGGTCTGACATTTACGAATAATCAAAATGTTCTTACTCTGAGTCTAAGCCCAGCTCCTGGAGTGGTACTGCTCTAACATCCCCTATACAACCACCAACACATTAGATATGAGGGGTTTGGTATTGTTCTTATTTCTGTTTTATGGGGGTTTATCTTTATTTTAAAAAGATACATGTTTTATAGTTAACAACAAAAAAAGTCTAAGAAGGTACCCAGACTTATTTTCCTGCCTGCCAATATTACCACAGGTCTGAATTTCAGTTCCTTCTGGGAATTCAGAGTAGCATGCACTTTACATACACATGTAATTAATGTGTATTTGTTTATTCATGTAGCCCCAACTGTAATCAATGTTCAATCAAGTACCTTAACACTTTTGAAACTCTGAATCTGGACACAGGAGATTGTTGTTTCCACATCTGGTACAGTTCATATAGTTACACTGCTGTCCAGGGTATAAGCGGAGTCCAGTGTTAGCGCATAAAGATGAGTGCCTGTTTCTTCTCAACTGTCACTTATTTATTGCAGGCTTGCAAATATGTTTTGACTCCAGAGTAATCCACAATCGTTCTGGAAAGAAGGAGCTAGGAAATGTCTGGACTACAGGCGGTACCCGCAGCTGTTGGCACAAAGACTTGCTCAACCCTGGAGTTTCGATGCAGATTCAACTCCCTTCTCTGACTGGGAATTTCAGTGAGAAAGGTTTTGCCTCTTGCCTGCTGAGATCCCAGATTATGCTATCACAGCTTGCAAGAAGTTTCAAGAATATGGAAATGCTGGAGGTCATGAAAACTTTTCTTCGTAACATACACAGGATTTTCCAACTGCTATATATATATATTGTAGTATGTATTTGAAATCATTATGGGAGGCTAGAAATCTCTATGCAAATAATTTAGCTCTCTGAGTAAACTGTATCTAGTGCTTTTACCTAGAATCTGGGCCTCTTAGCCTCAGACTTAGACACAGAAGAAATTTTAAATAGGGCTACTATGACACTGTTCTTAGAATGTTATTTCAGGGAGGATTCACTTTTCCTAGTTTTAGCATCTAAATGTTAAACATATAGTCTGAGTTAGTCATCTAGTCTCCTTCTATGGACAGTGAAGGGAGGCAGGTGCTTCCAAACTGTGATTCACCCATCCTAAGATAGATAGGATAAATGGTACTTCAAAGTTGCTTCTGACTGTCTTCACTGAATCAGGAATGAAACAATGACAATTAACTCAGATTTAGATATCTCACTTTTAGACACCTAAAGAGAGGTAAGACGAATCGCAACTTTCACCTTTTCATGCCAGAGTTTTCCATCTGTATCATATGAATGATGATACTTGACTTTTTTTGAAACCTTAAGTAAGATCTATGAATAAAAATTGCTATATAAAAACTATGAATTGTAGAAGTTGGAGTTTTGTCCTAAAAAGAGAAGGCATCTTTCTCCATTAATATGTTTGCTTCATAATATCAGGGGAAGAATAGGAGGGGTTGCATCCCAATCAGCCTGAGCAATAGAGATAATCTGATCAATTTTAATTCCTCTTTAAAGTCGATTTCCATTTTCATTTTTTCAGTTTGCTGCCACTCCCATTCTCACAGCAGAAAGTGAACTCAAAAAAAAAACCAAGAAGCTTCAAATTAAAAGTAGTGTGCAACATCAATGTCTTTAAACTGTGTTTTCATAATTAAGAAAATATTTTTATCTTTAAAACCAGCTTGCTTTGGAATCTGTGATAGAAAATGAATATGGCCCCTTGCAATATCATTTGTAGAGAGGTAATTTTCAAGGCAGCACTGCACTGAAACATTTTTCCCCAGGGAGGATAAACAGTTGGCTTCAATTAGTGAGGGACTGTTTCCTTTCTTTTCAAGTTTAAGGACAGTCTTGCAGTCTGATCCTGCACAGAGAAAGAGAAAGCTCTACACAGGGCAATAGACTGCAGCTTGGAAGACTGAGGCTTAAATTCTTGCCTTGACACAGATAATTCTTCTCGACCTTGAAGAGGTGACTTAGGGTCAGCCTGTTATTTTCACTCCATTTCTATCTGGTGACTATTATTATCTTTAAATGTCTGATTATGCACTTAAAATTGGCCAAACATCTTTCTCTGACTCCAGTTTCCTTCTATAAAATAATATTGGTGCTGCAAGGATACATGCATTAAAGATTATTAGGTGCTCAGGCTCTCTAATCATTAGTTCCACAGAAGTAACTTGGTTAGATAAATAGAGGTGTTCAAAAGTGTCAAATGTGTTTCACTGCTCAAATCTCACATAAAATCAATGGACCTTGGGTGTCTAAATATTCCCGTTGAAAATCTCCCCAAATAATGATGTTCTTCCAAATAGTTGGAGACAGCTTTGTGGGGCTGATTCCTTAGAGTTTTACACTGGAATCAACTTGAACTTGTTGCCGTAGGAGAAGCTGCCTGCAGATGCTTGTGGAAACTAAAGAGGACATGTGCCATGCCAGGGAAGGTTAGTTTCCTACCACAAGTTGAGATTGCCCAATGAACAGGACTAGAAGACTGTTAAAAATAAGGGAAAAGTAACTTAAATATGTTAGGACGGGTTTTAGTGAGGGGATTCTTTCTCATAGCATCAAACATAAGATGCAGGAATTCATAGCTGGTAAAATACTTCCTGCCCACGTACTGCCATGTGAATGGTAATTAATCCCCCCAAATCTTTATTTTATCCATCTCTTGAGTCACTGATGAATAGCCAGATGCATTGATTATAAACCACAAAATACTGACACTTCCAAGCAGCCATCCAATTAACATGAAATTATATTGCCACAATGTAAGGTACATCCGATGAGTTGCTTTCTTGGATTATATTTTTCTCTTTTTTTTCCAAAATGTCTATGACTATTATTATTATGAATAGCCAAAGAAACAGAGATGTGAAAGAGTGGGCCAGAACAACTGGCTCAGGGGAATGTAGGCAGTTTGAGTTTAATGACTTTAGAGATTGGACTTAACCAAAACAGTCTCTCTACTCCCTAGATCAGAAATCTAATTATTTACTTTTTATCTTGTAGAAATGTATGGGAGACCAGTCATGAACCATCACACCACATTAATTTTACAACATAGAACTGATGGAGATGGTATTTTTCTTTCTTTCTTTCTTACTGTTTAAAGATAAGAGCAGGTGCAGTGCCTGGATGCAGAGCTGTCATGTAGTGTCTTCCCAGATAAAAAAATAAAATAAAATTGTGCCAGGTTGCACAGTTGTGAGTGAAACTAGTAAAGCACTAGGATGGCCGTCAAACAAAGCTCATTTTGGTTTAAATATCCTCTAAGACAAAGCAAGTAACATCCTGAATAACATACAAAAGAGCTCAAGCTAACAATAGCATGGCCTCCTTCTTGACAAGGACCATTTTCCTGCACACTCACACTACACAGCTGGCAAGTTTGATCACACTTAAGGCCAAACAGCTGCCCTTAGCACACAAGTTTGCTAGTGGAAAAGAAACTGCAATTCAGTACTGCCTGAGGGACAGAGCACTGACAGGAAGCCAGTTATACCACTGTGCCCCTCACTACAGGGGAGGCAAGTCTGTGGGTCCTGTGGTAGAAACAAGGGTGCAAGGATATACAGGTCCCTGAACACCAACTGTACCTTCAAAGGCACTAGATATACCTAAAGCAAAACAGCTGAATGTACCCCCGTCTCTCCTTGATCTCAGAGTGTGATCCCACACCCTTCCCTGGTATTACAGGCAATGTAGTTTTTATTAGAGCCTCTAATGTTCCCTTATTGAAGTTTGGACTTTGAGAGGAAAGGCCAAAGCTTGGAGCACTAGCCATTCTTCTGGTGTTTCTGTCTACATTAAAAGGAAATGGTCAGAGTTTAGATCTGGACAGAATTATTAGATCTCATTTAACCTCTTGCATAAACTGACTGTAAAATTTCACCCAGATGGTCTGTGCTGAGACTTCTGACTTGCATTTGACTGAAGAATAAAGAAATTTATCCAGAGAATGACTCTTCTGAGGCTTCCATACAACGTTGATATACAACAGGTTGGAATTGCAGAGATGAATCTTCTAAAAAGCATTTAATAATTCAACAAAATAGTTCAATTAGTAAGTATATATTTTGGTGACCAAATATGTACAACAAGTAGAGATAGTGGGATATACATTGCAATGAAATAACTACATATGCCTTCCTCAGTTTCTGGCACACAAAATGAAAAGGGCAATCTTTTCCTGGGGCAAAATTTTCCAGATTTTTCTAAAGAGACCCTAGAAAAGGCAAAACAGAGTGATTATCCTAAAACTGAACATGTGGAAATATTCATGGTGTCTATGGACAAAATGGAGTTAATTCAAAACACTATTTTTTTTCCCCTCCTGGAAAGCTGATATTCACATGCAGAGGAAGCAGTCTGCATGACTCCTACATGGCTCCAATGCTGTCATTTCCTTCTTGCTGCATTTCCATAACAACATGAATGTTTCTTCTTCTTGAGTTTCTGACTTCCTAGTCTAACCAAGGGCCAAACAGGTGAGATATGTCCAGTGCTTTTCAGAAAGTTATGCTGTTCCCAACTCAAAAGAAGTATATCACCTGCCTTATCCAGTGACCACAGAAATGGTTGTTACTTCATGTAAACACACATTGTAGAGTGACAGAATTTCCATGGGCAAATAATCAAGGGAGAAAAATGCTCCATTTTGCAGACATTAGTAACATGCTGACCTTTAACAACATCTCAAGACTTCACTCTCTCTTCAAAGTATTATATCCATCCTTAAGGGGAAAAAATTGTAGCTGGGGATTGAAATCAGCAGTGGATCATAATGCTGGCTGCGCTATCCAATTGCCCTGCTGTATTTAGGATCCATTTATGTCTAGCTATTTTTTTTCTGTCTTGAATCTAAAAAAAGAAGTGACCAGGCTGGCAATGACATGTGATTAATAGATTGCACCTTTAGAAAAAGTTAGCAGAAGGATATTAGCATTGCAGCCTATTATTTATTAATTAAATGCAGACAACCTATTTATACCAATACTGATGACATTAGTTCACGTCCGTGCTTTGGGACTGCATTATCCATCCGGTCTCCCAGTATAATAGTGATTGTTATTAAGCCTGTGGATGTTGCTGGGCTCTTTCTGTCACTGGCTTCTGTTATCAATGGGAAAGGACAGCCAAGAAGTTAAAGGTCCAACCTGAACTTTTTGTTCAAGTGTCTACCCTGTCTCTAACAGCCTGAATTACCTTGGCCATATCTCTTGGCTCCTTTGGGACATCACTACTTCCTTTTTTCATCTGTACTTCCCTGTAGCTAGGGGTGTATTGAAGATTTAGCATGCAAGGCAGTATGGTCTGTGAGATTTTCTTCATTTCTTAGAGGAGAAAGGACAACATTAGTGGGCATATATGTACCTGCTGCTGCTATTTCAATTAGCAGAATAGGAAAGAGTTATCACTAATGTTATTTAGCAGTGCCAGCATAGAATATTACACTTCATATGACTCTAATTCAATAAGCTTGTCTTCCTGCCTACTATGTGTCCAAAGGAAAGTTCTGAAGCCAATTCAGCCCTGAGGTTTCCATTATTCCTAGCAGCTGTTTTCAAGATCCTGCCATTAAATGTAGGGGAAACGACTAATAGGTGTCCTTGACCCCACCTCAGGGATATTCATGAGCTACTCTACCACACATGGAGCTTGGGACAAGCAGATTTCTAGAAAGAGAAAGACATGGTGGTGTGGGACACACTTCTGCTGTTTTACATCAGGAAATAGACCTTTACCAGCTCCAGACAGATCATAAAAAAATACATGGCCCTTGGATGGACTTGCTGCAGTCATATGAGGCAACAGAGCTAATAGATCATTCATGTTTTGCCTTCAGAATAAAGATGGGAGTCCAGGGAAATTCTCACATTAACCAGTTGCTATCCTTGAAAAATTACATTTTGGGTATCCATAATCCAAATGTTCAGCTGCCCCTGCAGAAGCATGTAATAAATGCTTAGATTTGGTAGGATTTCTTGACAAGCTGTGATGTGCACTCTCTTTTGTGACTTTGTCTGACTCTCTATATCCATACATTAAAGGACAAGTTAAACGCATGAAGTAGTCTCCTAAGAGCACCTTCTCCATGTGAGCTACTGCTCTCACTGTGAGCAGTACATTCTGCAACCAGGGCAGAAAGTCTGGTCATTAATGGGGGTAAGGTTTTCTTGCTACTTTATGAAAATTCCTAAGTCATCAGAGGTACAAAGATGAGTTTTGAAACCAGTGTGGGCTCATGAAACTATTTAGCATTTGGTCCAAAACCTATTCAGAAGTCTTTGGACCAACACCACCATGGAAGGGTTCCTCTAGAACAGTCTGAGTACCTGAGCCTTAAGCATCCTCTCACCATCATTTTGGTGTTTGCGTCTTTGAGTTTTCTTCAACTATCATGCTTCCTCTCTGAATACTGGAGAATTGTAGCAGCCAATAATTAAAAGTGAATATTGAAGAGTCTTTCAGCATTATCTCCACCATAATACAATCTGAACACATGCCAAAGACATTCAAAAGATGAATGGAAAGAGTGAATGGGCTGATTTCTCTTGGACTGTTTCTCACAGTGTGAAGTCTGCCTTTCACAGCCTGATGAAGTGCAGAGACAGTTAGTGGATTTGCTACCAGGAAGGGCACACATTCATTTCCCTTCCTGCAAATGTATTTAGAGCTGAAATGTGAGCATAGGAAAAACTACAGCCAAAAAAGCAACCACTGAAAGTGCAAACTATCATTTATTTTGGCAAGTTGGTGTTAAAAAGAATAAGTTGATGATAGTAGAAACTAGCAGAAGGGTTTCTCCCTATTTGTGTATGCTTCCAAATGGTTGTTGTTTTTAATTCTTTTCGTTTTGCTGTCCTCCATTTCTTGTAGCTTTCCACTGTTAGACATTGCTTCCTACAGACATTTCTCAAATACTATACCAGTTGTGAACACATCCACTCCTGGCCTTAGCTAAAAACAAAACTGGGTGCAAAGTGAAACTGCAGTTCCTTTCCATCCCCATTGCTGTAGTAGCAACATAAAGCGCCTCATCTTTATCCAAAAAGGGCTGAAAGATGGCTTTAAAATGGATGCTGCTCTGCTAGGTAATGTAGATATTAGCCCTTCTGAAGCTCTGTCAGTGGCTCTCAAAGCCTCTTTCAGATGTAATCAGCCTCTTCACCTTGCATAGTGTATGCATAAAGAAACTGAGGAACTGTGAGTAATGTGGTTTGGGAACAGCACATCACAACACAGCTTACAGCTGAATTCACATCCTCTAAATCCTGTTCAGTACTCTATTAAATTTGGTCGTCTTCATTCATTTTATCCTCACCTCAGCTTTGCATGAGTCTTTTGACTTTTGTAAATGTTCTGGAAAGTGAATCAGAGGGCATAGGAGTGCATAGGGGTGGGGAGTTTGCAGGGGAGCTCCCTCTGGGCCAAACCTGTCAGGATCTTAACACCCGCCCATGTGCATCTTCTCTGTGAGTGGGGAAGAACTTGCTGCTGGCATTGCAAAAAGAGAAGGAAAATGTGGTGCTATAATTCTGGAGAGGATGTAGCCCCATTCCTGACCTCCTTGCATCCTCTGTGCTGTAGGCATTCGTCATCACTCTCCTGTCAGTTATATTATCTCCTGCATGCAGCCGTGCAAACATGCAGTATAACACATACAAATACCTGGTCACAAAAGGCTCAGCAACAGCTCTAGCCAAATAAAATCCCCCAAACAGACAGTGGTTTGGAATATCATCCTTTTAAAATTTCTTTGAAGGTTTGATGCTTCCCCCCCCCTTTTTATGTAAATCAGTTCCACCTACAACACCCAAATTCCAGGAAATCTTAGAACAGTAAATACCCCTGCAGCACAAACAAAAATTGTGCTACAGAGAAAGTGTTTAGCTTCTCAAAGCCTCGGCCTTGCCCTTTAAAATGAAGGGCACGCCTCTGAAAATCTCTTCTTCTATTCCAGACCTTTGCTTTCAGCACGACTGCAGACCTACCACCTTCACCAGTGATGGTGTCATAGCTTCTTGAGTTCAGCAAGGACTCTCAGCCCAGGCAAACATTAAAGCAATGTCTTCGAACTTCAGAAGGTGTTCTCCTGTTGAGTTGATATTGCAAGAACTTCAGATGGCAATGGGAGGCAATTTGCTACAAGTTATCCTTTCTATTGGCTAAGCCCAGTAAAACCCCTGCTCCTTTCCAAAAGAAGTCAGACTTGTACAGTCAAGCTATTTGTATGTGTGTGCCAGGACACATCTATCAGTCAATCTGTCAGGGGTTCCTCCTTTGAGCTTTGAACCCACTGGGTAATTTAACCTGTCGTTGATGGGGTGGAAGGGGTCCCAAAGCTACTCCTATAAATTTCATAAAAATTGGCAGCCAAGCAGTGCAGAGAGTTCTCATTAGTGTTCATAAGCCCATCTTTTATTAGACATCAATGAACTCATGGGGGTAGGGACATTGGAAGAGGGTTTTACACATTTGGCTGCCCATGAAGCAACTTGTTTCAGTGAGTGCACTCTGGTACCCTGTCAAGAGGCCTCCTGTAGTAACAGCTTCTTGGTTTTAACAGGATGTCAGACACATTTCTTAGCTCCTTTCTGCTGATTTCAACAATGCTTTACATGGGAGAAAAGTCAGCCTGCTTGTTGCATTTGCCTTCCCTCCTCAACCAAAGCCACTGGGAAGAGTTCCTGCATGATGTTTAACAAGTAGCATGACATCAGAGGTGGCTGCTTTTCAGTGATGAGTACCTGAAGGTAACAAGAAAAACAGTAAAGGCTTATGAAATTTTTTTGCATGTTAGCATAAAAAAGTAATGTTCAAACATAAACTGATATTTGTTGTTTAATCATATATTCAGGTTGTCTGAACAGACTTCAGGATTAAGAAGGGTGTGCAGGCAAAATTTAGTTTCATTTAACATGGTCCGTTCCTCTTACAAACCTTTTTGCATTAGTAGAGTTGATTTTGGTTTTCAGTTTGTTATGCAGAATAAAGAAATCTGAGCTGTTGTTCAAAGCATCCAGGTTCAAAACAAAGTGTAGGAAAGCACATCCTGAAGCAGACCTCTAAAGGCCCAGGTGTGTGGCAGTATATCAAGCAGCAGGAGATATGGTTCATCAACTTGAGTTCTGAAATGTCTGTGCTTTCCTGGATGGATGTAAAATCTCTGGCCATTACCCGAGCATACAGTGTAATGCACTACAGACAAACCATAGCTGAGGCCTTCTAACAAATATTGTTGATGTAGATTTGATATAGCTTGTCTAAAAAAGGCAAGAAATCAATGGTGTTAAAAACATACACATATACTTATATATATACTTTTTTTTTTGCAAGGACAGCATTGAATGACAACAGGAATACACCCCCAGCTGGTACTAGTCATGTGGAAACCTATGTTTCAAACAACGACAACTTAAAATTAACATTATGTCAGTGTTACTGCTTTTTATGAACTCCAGAAAATGCTCTGTCCCACTATTTCTATAGATCAAGGGTTTTTTACATGTGTACTTACATTATTTCTTCTCATTGTAGCATTCTGGATAAAAGTCAGTTTAATTCCTTTTTCAAAGAAAATCACACTAATTTCAATATGTGGATTGCACATAACTAGGTACTCTGTGGGTTGTGTGTGCACAGGTATTGTTCGGGTCCTATGCCTTTTTAGATTTTTTAAAAAGTCAGTGGCAATTTTACAGAAAAATTATTGGGTTTATTTTCAATTTGTCAAAGTATTGAGTTTTTTCCTTAGACTTCAGTTCTATATTCTTTTTGTTGAAAGTACAATGTCTTACTTTTTTCTTTCTTCCCTTCTTTATTTCTTTTGGTTTTGTCTTTCTTCTTTTCTTTCTTTCTTCCTGCCCGTGTCTCTCTTAGTTAATACCACCATAATTTCTAGAATTTATAACAAGCAGGCAAAAGAATAGGACAAGGCTTTCTTCTTTTTAAATGTTGGTGGACTAAGAAGGAACTCCACAAAAGTTCCTAAAAGTCAGTTTGATTTACTGTGGCATGCATTGGAACAGGCTTTGGTATACATTATCCTGCCAGAGAAGTTGTTTATGCATATGGAAGACCAAAAAAAAAAAGCAAAACCAAAAAACCTGGGTTTCTGTCCCTTCTCAATGAGCAAAAACAAAACAGGAGAAAAACAAAACAGAGAGATGGGGAGACAAGGTCTTAGGGAGGACATTTCCTCTGGTAAAGGATTCTGCACAGTGCTCTCTCCTGACATGGACCACCCTCTTTATAGCTGGATGTGTGCAAAGTGATGAACCAGACAACAGAGGGCAGCTTGGCAGCAGGAGGTGTTACCAAGGTGGTCTCATGCAGAAGCTGAGATTTATTTACTGAGGGTAGGTGCCTTTCTGTGGCCATTGATCACCCTCATGATCAGATTATTTTGTCCTAGTAATCTCATTTCCCTCATGTGAAACATCAAGCTAGGAATCAGGCAAGGAATGCCTGTCTCAAGTATCTTTAGTGTTTCCTGACATTCTGAAGAAACAGGTCAAGAGAAGGATAGAGGTTTACAGAGATACTTCCAGTTACTTAAACCTTTTGATTATTCCTTTTAGCTGAGCCTCACTGTAGTCAGAATGACCTCAGAGCAATGTCCCAGACAAGCAGGATCAGACTAAGGCCTTTGCCATCTAGCAGCACAGCCAACACAAGGGAAAATCACCTCTGCACTCAGCTGATGTTAAAACAGTAATATTACTTGTCTTGTTCTTTGATATGCCGCAAGGGTGATGTTCACGAGCCCCTGTGAGATGTTCTTTGGTAAAGGAACAGAACCGTAAATGCGCCTGTGTCCACATAGCAGAAAAAGTCCCCACACCATCCAGTACGTGGCAGAGCTCCTGAAATACCAGGGCAGGAGGAAATTTTGTAGAACTCCTTTACACTTTTCATGGAAGTCCCTCTTCCCAGGTTCCAGTCTTAAGAGTGAGTCTTTGAACATGCTGCTGATGAAACCAGGGGCAATGCCACAGCCACCACATTCCCTCAGGTTATGCTTTACTGTACCTGTTGTGATTCTGGATTGAGCACATAACTTTTTAGTGGGAACACTTGTTTCCCAAGACTAACTGATCCCTAGAGTAATTGAGACTAGATTTTACAAATCAGGTTTAGTATGGTCTTAGTCTCCAATAAATATTATTCAGATTGCCTGAACAACTTCTAAGCAGTTATAATTTTTCAGTCATGGCAGAAGCACTGGGGAAGTAGTTTGTTCATTAACTCAGGTGGTGAAGCCCAGCTTGCAGCCCCAGAGCCTCCTTACTTCTTCATGCTGACCTACAGTAGGTATCTTTGCATTTGAAGGTTATACCCATTTCCAGGTCTCTTGCTTCATTAAGAATGAAATCAGCTGGGACTTGGAAACAATTTTTTCACTCCCTTGCCTTTTGTTGGCTTTGCTGATACTCACAAGTAAGGTCTGGAACCAGTGAACACTTTAAATCTGGGATGGGCAGCATTTCTTGATTTGGATGGCTAATTAGCTTTTTGTCTTCTGGTTATGTAAGCAATGAATTAGACACAGAAATTTCTGAGTAATCTATCCTAGTGATGATCTTTATTTCCTTACTCTTTAATGTAAAGTGCATAGTTCTGCACCTCCCCCAAAATGTTTAATTTCTATAATTCAGGAAAAAATTCCATCTGTGTGGGCTGAGGATTTTTCTCTCTTGCCAGAATCTGGCTTTTATTTTAATATTCTTTTTATTTTTTCTCATGGGCAAGGATGGAAAGCAAACCTGAAGATCTCACCCGACACCCAGTACACATCATGTTAACACCACTGTGGATATCAATGAGCCCAAAAAACTTTACAAAATGTGTGGGTGCACACATACCTGTTGTCATTGAAGGGAGACTCCTGGGAAATTTTGATCTTATTATTGATAAAATGCAATAAACTATTATTACTGAAGTGGAACCCTCTCAACTGTCAGAGAAGATGTTAGTAAAGAACTTAAGGATTAATATCTATGTGTGTGTGAGAGAGTGTATCAAGGTGAATAATAATAATCACTTTAGTCAGGTGCTTTTTTCAATCCTTTTCTTTGTGTCAGCGGTTCTATAGGTTTTAATATTTTTTTTTTCCCTGCAGGGGATATTTAAGTATGAGGCACTGTTAGCTAAAAAGAAGTAAAACAAATGCGAGACCAAATATTACTTGAAAATGGCATTCATTCCCAATGGGTTGCAGTGCATGGAATTTACCTAGCTTTTCTGTATGTCTTCAATTATTATTATTTTTTAGAATTTAAACAGAGACATTTGCTCCAAGAAAAAAATAATAACAAAGATGATCCCCTGACTCAGCTGTTCATAAGAAGTATCTTCATCCTCATTTCCTGCAAGAAGGAAATAAGAGCCTGAGAGACACTGAGTTGAGGTGATCTCGATCAACAGATTGAATCCTTTCTTCTTTCACTCTCCTGTGTTCTTTTTCCTTCTTCCCTTCCCACACACTCAGTTACTGAAATCCACAACAAAACCCCATTGAAAGTGTGACTCTAGGTTTTGAACCACACTCATCCTTGAACCCAACTTAGTCATGCTGAGGGAACATCATCAGGGCCGTGTATTTCCATTCTCTGAAGGTTTTCCAACCTCTATACCCCCCAAGAACAATTTCTTTTTGTTTCAAACAAAACAGCTACTAGATTACTGTTTTCCAGCTGTGTGAATTTGAGTTTTATCTCTGTGGTTCATCAGAAATTGCATGCCAGATCTGGAAATGTTGACTGAATTCAAAAAACATAACCTACAGGCTAAATAGAGACTGCTGGTCCACACAGGACTGCTGGCCACAGGGTTAGCCCATGCCCAAGGGAGCCATCTGGTGAATTCTTAACAAAGGGAAGGTTTCAGTTGCTCTTCTTCCCCAAATGAATTTTATTCTTTCATATATGGGAGCTAATCAGTCTGAGAGGGGCATTAGTCAATGAAACAGCTTTCTGAAGAAATCCTCATTGTTCAAGCCATTTAAAATTTGGCTGGACAATGGCTTGAATATAGGGATTCATTTCACTCCATCCAAGGAGCAGAGTGAGCATGTGGGATAGAAGAATTAATAAGTCTTTTCTGTTGCTAATTGCTGTAATTCTGAGAAAGGAAATGGTATGAGACTACTGCAGCAGGAGAGCCTGGAGACCCCCGGGCAGGAGGGGTTAACGCTTGTCATTCTTAATCACACAGTTAAGGTCTTGTGACAGAGGACTGCACAGGGTACAAACACAGACAGCTCACGCGAATCCATTTTCCCCACTGGCACCATCTCTTTATGACTTATTGTGTTAATTAGCTTGCCTACTCCATTCCACAGCAGAGTTAAAAGTGCAGTGATTGTCACCGGAGGAGGAGAAGGGACTCTGTGCCCAGCTCCAGAGACTTTGCTGTTCTACAGAAGAGTGGCTTTCAAAGAGGCAGTTTTCCAGTCATCCCCAGGGGAGCAGAGTGTGTACAGCTGACAAACAGGAGGTTCCTCCCATTCTCTCTGGTTTTCTGAAACTATTCCTGGGGCTTGCTAGTCTCCACTGGGGCCTGGGGAGCTGCAGTCCAGTCTGGGAATTTGTCCCTGCAACCACCGGGGCTCTGGTTCCCCACAGATTTTGTCATCAGCTTCAAACTGATGTTATGTAGCCCTGGAGGGTGGGGATTGTTTATTTGTTTTGTTTTAAAGTAAAGCTAATGTCATGAAAATGGGTGGTTCCTCATTAAAATAAAAATATAATCTCTTTTCCACCACCACCCCTGCCCCCTGCTGTTTTTCAAAAAAACAAAACAAAACAAGAAACATCTCTGAACTGAACTGAGTCCTGTTCTAAAGAGAGAGGATGTGTCAGCTTAGTACAGGAATAAGTATGGCTCAGGGGAAGGAGTGTCCCAGCCAGAGGATTGAAGGTTGTTATACAAATTAATGTGGTAATTACAGTATCATCTGGAGAAAGCAACTGTGACTGTGTCCCTGTTCTGCTAAGTACTGTAAGCACTGTAATAGAAGCCCTGGTATGGTTATCATCTCAGCAGACAATTCAGAAAAAAAAAAGTCCTTTATTACTGTGTCATAGATAAGAAGCCAAGGTCCAGAGATATTTTAAAGGTATAATAGACACCAAGTCACCATCACTCCTGGCATTGTTTGGCTGTATTATGTGCAAGACTAAACTGAAAATCTTGACAGAGGAAAGGGACATCCGCAAACACTATGAGTCAAAGCGAGAGAACTTTTAAAAATGAAAATTTCTCCTAAATTACTTTTTTTTTCCTCTAAGTTTCCTAGTAATCATTGAAAATGAAAGGCTCCACCGTCTTCATTTGTGCTTTGTTTTGGAGAGGAGGGATTTTATCTCAAATTTCAGAAGAGAGAATGCATAGAAAGAATTCTTTCTAAAGACAAACATGAATCATAATGGAAAAAAAATCAAGGGTAAGAAAAGATGCCCATATTCATATCTTTGGGTTAACAAGGTATATGTGTTGGTTAGGTCCAAACATGTCCCTCCAAAACCTCTTCCTAGAGGTAGTTTGCAGAAGGTCACATAAAGAGATTTTGGCAGAGAAGTCTTGTTTCAACGCTGTTTTAATAAAGGAAATAATGTTATGAGAAGTTATAGAAATTCGTTAGCAGCAAGACAGAAAGTGTAAGTACGTGAGGAAGGGGAGGATCAAAAGCAACTTCCACCCATGCCAAAGCAAGTGTATTACAAATGGAAAGGACATTAGGCAGAGATTATTAAAAAATAATCCATTGTTCAGCAATGTTTCACACCTCGCAAGGCAGAAGCAATAAATCCCATTGATTCCTCCGAGACAATTCACAATTAAATACTGATGTGCAGATAGATAGATAGATAGATAGATAGATAGATAGATAGATAAAGGCAGAATTCATTGTGGCACCTTGCACCATCAAATCAAAGCAATTGGAGTGGAATTGAGAATAATTACCAGATGTGTTGCTTTGTGCTCAAAATGGTATCCATTATTTACAACTACCGATGATGTTCCTTATTTATTCCTCCTGCTGGTCTAATGACTATTGTCATTCAGCATTCTTTTATTTAATCATCAACATCCAAAAAAAGAAGTATCTTTTTTCTCCCTCTCTCTCTTTTTTTTTTCTCCTTTATTTTTATTTTGTTTTGGCAGCAGCAGGAAGGGAGAATTTTTCTAAAACCCAACAACAGAAAATTGCTCTGGAGGAATGCATCATTTTTTCAGATTGGCCTGTAACGTAATTATATGCATTGCCTTCAATTTATTGGCCTTTTACAGATGTGGAATCCAAATGGATGTTACTTTAACTCATGGAGTAATGAATATTTGTTTTCTCCTTGCCTATTTCACATCTTTTCTATAGAGGATATTTCTGGATGGAAATTGACTGGCGGTCATAAGCATTAAGAGAGTTTGAAACTCCCCAGGGGAACCCACTGCAGTTATAAAGTTGTAGTACATGTAGCCATGCACACACAGAAAGAAAAGTGTTTGCAGGTGAAGAGACTCTAGGGACAAGAATTTTTTTTTTCTTTATTCTTCTGTTTGTTTCAAACCCGTTTGCAGGCAGAGTACTCTCCTGGCTCATTCTAACTAAGGACAAAGGGAAAAATTCCTTGAGGAATGAAGAATTGTTAGATAGATAGATAGTAGCAGACAATTACATAATTGGCCCCTCATGTACTATGTCCATAATAGGCCATTTCGTGGGTATCCCCACACTTTTTCTAGTATGTATTTTACATGGATCTCTCAACTGATGTAGATGTACTAAACTGTCCCAGCTGCAGTCTATACTATAAAATGTCCCTCTTCCATTCTCATCTCATCATTTCCAGAGGTAAACTTTTGGGACACCCCTTTTACCCCTGCAGTTTGCAGCTTGAACATAATTTCTTTTATTTTTCTCGCTTCTTGGCTATTCAAAATGAATCCTAGTGATTATATAGGGGCTGGCATACTTTCAGGCCCTTATGCACATTTCAAGCAAATATCATCTTAAATTATGGGGTTTTATAATTGTAAGTCATCTCCAGGGAGCTCCCCAGGAGAGGCAAGTCCCGGCACGTCTGACTCCATGGGGAGACTGAATGAACAAGGGAGACTTTTTGTCCTTAATTTCAGGTGAAATCTGACAGGTTGTCTCCTTTCCTTCAACCCCTGTGGTCACTCAATGGAAGTCTACTATAAGTAGAGTATGACCACAATATACCTGCAAAAGCATTCACCCAGTATTCACAGAAAATGGATTAACCTCGGCAAAATAAGGTGGAAGCCAGTCAATACAGAGGAAAGACATCAGGCAGTAGAAATTGATGGCACTTCTGCCTCTTCCAGTTTTCTTCCAGAAATGCTGAACATTGAAATAGTATGAAAGGCATTTGGTAGGTACTAGGGATTACAGAGTTCATCACAGAAAAGCACACACTTGAGCAGCATTGTTACATACCTGTTAGTGTCCAAATTCTACATGATGGGCTCTCTGAAGAACAAGGTTTCAGACCACAGGATCTGTGTCCTTTGATGGTCTGTTACATATCTAAAAGGTTATGGAATCAGGGCCGTTGCTGTCTAAGAAATGTACAGCATGTTGCAGTGTACACACACACAGAGATTCCTGAATGGCTCAAAATTCCTGTCAGCTGGGTACTCTCAGTGAAGACAGACATCACTGCTCCTTGTTCTGTGCCTTTAATCTTCTGTTTTGCTCATTCTGCTCTTTAATCATCAGACGACTCCTGACAGTAATTGTGGATGTCCCTGGATAGCTCAGTAATAAATGTATCCTGAACAAACATGCCTGTCAGACTCTATTTAGCCTAGAGCATCAAGCTTATGACCTCATGAAAGAGAATCTTTCTCAAGTTCTCTAAACAACTCTCAAAGTTAATCTCTATTTGTTATAATTATTAACTATTTCTTGCTATTTTCCCCAAGCATTTAGGATAGAACCCTGAAAGTTACATAGGTGCCAAATTGCAGACCCCAGACAACACCTCTGTGTCCAAGTCTTAATGACTGGACCATTGTATTCTGCCACTTCAAATCTGCTTTTCAGGAAGGGCAGTAGCAACAGAACATTGCAGGATACTGTTAACAGAAGTATACTTCTCCCCTCAAAGATTGCTGCAGCAGCATGGAGGACAAGCTCTTTTTCTTTATTCAGCTTTGAGCATAGTACATTTGCTATGAGAGTTTCATGGAGTAAGGAAGTGAAGTTGGAGATGGGTTTCTTTCATTGTTAATTATCTGTGCTTCTGGGCTAGTGACCCAAACTATATTTAGCTCCCCATCAAAACCAAAACCTGAAAATTAAATGGAGTGGAATGGAAAGGTGGTCTCTGTGTCACTCTCTGGTTTCTGTTTCACAAGATGCAATCTTCCTCGATTTCCAAAACCAATTTTCTCCCATCATCTTATGAAAGTAGAGGTCATCCTGGGAAATGTGATATCTCACCGGTTTTTATAAAGGAATGTGCCCTTCCCCACAAAAGCAGGGTTCATTAAATCATGCAGCTGATCAGATTGTTGAAGCCTTGATTGGCCGGCAGCCAGGGTTAAGAAATCCATGGGGAAGAGGCACATGGCACCATCCAAATAGGCTGGACCTGATCTAGGGTATTTTAAGCACACTGTTTTAGAAAGGAAGGGGGAATCTCAAAGAAGGGCAGTATAGGAACTTTATTGACTTTTAGGGTCAACAGAAGACGGGAAATAATCAGCCAGCCACATCTGAGTAACACAGTTTAGCATTTATTCCTAGGCACAACTTTACCACTAATCAGAATTCAAAAATAATGCACAATCCACTCTGCCCTTGTTGCAAGCCTTCTGTCCACAGTGTCCTTACAGAAGTTGGCAGAATGCTGTTTGAAGCCAGTACCAAAAGGCTGGAGTAGGTCATAGCAATGAGTAACATTTCCTGCAGGACTGGAAATCCAGTAAATTCTGAGTGCAAGTCAGATGAACTTCAGGCATAATGATACCTTGAACTAATAGACTAGACAAAACCCCTTGCGTGTGGTAGGTAGAACATGAAAAAGTGTGCAGGAACAAGTAAGATTAAGAAGGTATAGATTATGTTCAAGCTGGACACCAGGGTTGGATATGTTTTAGAACAAGTGTTATCTAAGACTTATGGGGCTCACTTATTCCTCAGTCTCCACATGGAACAAAAATAGACTGGATTTAGGCAATTCCTAATTTCCTTTTAAAGGTGGTCAAATAATAGGCAGAGCTGGTGACTCAAAGAGCAGTCAGGTCTGAATCAAAAGCAAAGAACCTATCTGCCTTGGATTTGCAAGGTATGAATAACCTGCATCTATGAAAGGATAAAGAGAGCTCAAGAAGGTATCCCAGTATATATCAAGCTGCTTGAAGCACTGAAACAAAATATTCTGGGGACTTTATATATTTCAGCCAAGAGGAGGGGAGTTTACAGGGCATTCTCTATTCAAACAACCATTCCTCAGGCTTGAGGGTTTAGCTCAGATGAGCAGTCTCACTTCTGGCTTTTGATCTGAGTCTATCCTTTTGATCTGAACAAATTCTCCTCTGTCCAAGCTGGCCTGCCCACTTTTCCTTCCCAAGGTTTTATTAGAAACTGCCTTAGGCTGAGTGGGCTTTCAGGTCTCTCCCAGTTTCCAATGTCAAGGGAGGTTTAGCTTGATTATTAGAAAGATGTTCTACCCCCAGAAGGTGGCCAGGCACTGAACAGGTTCCTCAGGGCAGTGGTCACAGCACCAAGCCTGACAGAGTTCAAGAAACATTTGGACAATACTCTTGGCCACATGGTGTGACTCTTGAGGCTGGTCCTGTGCAGGGCTATGGGTTGGACTCAATGATCCTTCTGGGTCCCTTCCAACTCAGCATAATTCTGTGATTCTGTGAACAGTGTGTGTGCAGGTCCTCTGAAAATCAAACCATTCATTCTGAGACTTAAAATTTGAAAATGTAGGTGGGTTTATCAACCAATATCTATAAACAACAAACTCATTTCTTTACATTCTTTTTTTTTTTTTCAAGTAGGAAACTGAGGCATGGAAAGTCACTCGGCTTGGACTAAGGTGTAGGACCAAAAAATAATGCTATCAGAATTGAAAAGAGTCCCTGTTAGCTGATAAGAGAGGCCCAACTAAGCAAGATGAAAACTATAAATTCAGGGTAGCTGGCCCATCATTCACAGGAATCAGCACACCTCTACCCTAGGGCGAGGTGTTCAAAGGCCAAATGCCTTGATCACCAGCTGCTGTCTGAGAAGTTTTTTGACTCTTTGGAGAATATTGATATTGATTGTGTAAAACCGAAGTTAATCTGGAGAGACAGACAAACACACATAAATAAAGTACATTTGAGTTTAAAGAAAAAAAGCTAGCATCATGCCATTGAACTATTGACAAGGCTGTCACAAATATCATCTTGTCTCAGTGTAAATAAACTGGCTTAGTGCTGTTATTTTAGAATAAAAGGCCGGAATAGGTTTTGTATTGACTTTCTAATACCCACTCAAGAGTTGGAAGAAGAAAATTAAAGATAATAAAGTAAAAGAGCAAACCATAAAAGTGAAGACAGCTGGTGCATAGTAAACTGTGAATATGAGTCCTCTTCAGTTCAGGAAACCAATTGTGTAACTCAGTAAAGGTCAGCAGCAAAGATAAGAAGTTGAGCTTGTCAGTGAATCCCTTTCTATATTTGGAAGGATGACAACTACAGAATGATATGGTCTTGGTCTGCAGTGATTCAAAGGCTGGTGCTTGTGTCCTACCCTTTCTGTGTGCACTTGAGAGCTGGATGGTGGTCCTGGGCCCTGTCACACTCATTTGAAGTTGACCTGATCCTGGGTAACTTACCCTGTCTACTGGGCAATGAGGATAAAGTGGTAATACTATCTTAACTCTGTTCAGTGACAGGGATATTTATAACAGTCTACGATAGAATCAGGTGTGATCCCAAGCTCTTTGCATTTGCCTTTCTTAAAAAAAGATGCACTGATGTTGTATGGTGTGGTTTTTGGAGCTCCCCCCTCTGTGGTCAAATTCAGCCCTTGTTTTGGGTAATGGTTATTCCTAGAATAACTCCATTATCTTTATCAGGTTCTTCTTAGAGCTCCTTTCACTGGGAGGTTTCCAAGCTTCTGTGATATTTTTGTAGACTTTCTCACTTCCTTTTTTCATCTTTCGTGTAAGAGGATAGAAGGATTTAAAAAGATAAGAGAGGGCTGTAAAGAGAAATTTGATCCCTGTAGTCCACAGCCCTATCAGGAAGGAAAACTGTTTTGTCCTTTGTCCCATCTCAGTATGCTCTGAGCAAACTATGGACATGAGATGTTAGATATGCAGGCCCAAGGTGCTCTCCTTAAGGCCAGCAAATACTGTGTGGGAGCCCACACATTTTATTTGGTCAGTAAAGTTACTGCTAAATGAGTGAAGTTAAAGATGAAGAAGGAGTGATAGTTGGAGGGGGGAAAGAGATTGCAAAAAGGACCTACAGACTAATGAGAATTTTGAAAAATGGTGAATTTGACAAGGATAAGAATATGAGGAAGAACTTCATTACTGTTTGGGTGACCAATCCCTGGAACAGATTGTCCAGGGACATTGTGAAGACTACCTCGCTGGAAATATTCAAGAACCATCTGGACAAAAACCTGGGCAATGTGTTTTAGGAAAACCCTACGTGAGGAGGGAGGTTGGACCAGATGGCCTTCCATGGTCCCTTCCAACCTGACCCTTTCTGTGATTCTGTGATTTTGGGCATAGGGTCCAAAGACTGAACAGGGCGAGCGCCAGTGGAGAAATTTGTTCTGACTCCCTACAACCAGGAGATGTGGTAGACATTAACAGCCCTAATGACTGTGGATTGCTGCTCCAAGGACATAAAAGCCATCTCTGCCTAAGTATCCCTTTATCCGTGTGGTCAAGGGATAAACAAGGCTTTCACTGAACATGCTGATATGCATGATTTTGATTCAAATCAAAACGTACTCTAGATCTGAAGTGCTTCAGACCTCAGGTTCTGCCTTGTTCAGCTCCATGGGTTTTCAATGATGTTGCCTCGTAACTCCAGGATGTCAAACTCATACAATTAGAGGGTGTAATGGCCCATGAGTTGTTGGATACATGCAAAGCAGTCGTGCAATCATTTAAGTTTAATCATATTGGTTACTGTGTCCAAATAATGCCATTTAAATAGGTTTCTTTGACATTCCATCCTGAATTCCTTTGAGATGGAATGTCAAATGTGAGGCAGAGAGGAGTTACTTGGTTTTTTTTCAGTTTCAAGGGAGAAACTTTGGATGGAAAACTCAGAAAATCCATATC
>JAOXXN010000364.1:6559898-6570803 GCA_026770055.1 Myrmophylax atrothorax
CTTCCTCACCAACCTCCATCTCTTCTTTTCCTGCAGTAAATCCCACCTTCCCTTTTGGATTTTTTTTACTTTTTTTTTCCTCTACATTTGTCTATATATTTTACACCCAGTAAGTCAATCAGTTTCAAATTATTGGTCCCTGAGACAGATGTTTGGTGAGTCATTTAGCTGTGCGAAGTTCTTCAGATGGTTTGCTCTTCCACCTCCTGTTCATTTAAAGCATCTTTTGAGGCTGATTTTTCCTTTTCAAAATGTCTTTAACTGCCGAACGCTTGCTCCCACCGGGCAGTCTAATGATGTTGGACACAATATGTGTGAACATCTCTTTAGAGGCCATCTCCCCTAGGCTACATTCTTGCCTATAAAATCATTGTTTATTTAGTCCTTAGGCCTAGGAACCATCTGCAGTCCCCATGGCTCCTGTTGTTTTTAAAGTCCTATTAAGTTTCTGCACTTCTCCTCAGAGCATTATTTTATTTCTAAACAACCACAGACAACTTCCTGTCAACGCAGCTTCTGCCAGGCAAATTAAAGATGACAGTTTCATTCTTCTGACTATAGCAAGCTCTTATCTGATGTTATTTAATGTGAAAAACAACTGTTATACAAAGAGTGATTTAAAAACAATGAGGAAAAATAATAATAGTAATAATAGTCCTAATAATTTTAAAAGAGAAGATGGGAGAGAGTGGCCCAGAGACTCTGGATTAAGGTGCTCAAAGAGTGACTTTGTCATTCTGGAAAATATAAAGGATTGGAAGGCTCTGTATGATTGTTATAACAAAAGAGAATCAATGAGTTCTGACTTGATGTCATTTTCAATCTTTCTTTTCCTGACAGGAAGTGAAAACATTTTTGTATGGTTTGGTAGGGTTTATTTTTGCTTTCCCTCCTTTTGCTGTCTTTCCCCACCTCCCATTCCCTGCTTTGCTGAGTAAGCACTCAAAGCCAGGGACAGTGGCTGAGCCCTGTCCCCTAAGGGAGGGCCCCTCCTGCTCATCTGCTCCTGGCCTCATCATCCAGGAGCTATGAGCTGACACCAAGACATCAAAATCACCCCCTCAGTTGACCAGCATGCCAGCATCTCAGAGGCAGGAAGTTCTTGGCACTGAGAAGAACCTCCCACTTGCAAAGCTCTCCTGTGTTTTAGTAGAGGTACCTCTCTTAAATAGCTCTGGCTAGAAGAAGGTGAAATCACTACAATGCTGTTAGTGTCATGGATGTCTGAGCAGCTAAATATTCTGTAGCCACAGACTTCCCCTTGCTCTGCAGGCAAGCGAACCAGTGTAACTCATGCCCACTCTTCTGAAAATACTCTTCTCCCTAAAACCAGGTGGCATCATCCATTTGTCCTACTGGGAAGGACTACTAGGTTGTTGTATATCCCAAGCCATGCCCAAGTATTGACTGTGAAGTGTGAGAGTGCCCAGGTATTGACTGTAAGACTGCTAGCCAGCCAGGGCTAGCACTGTGCCAGTCTGTACACCAGTGACAAAACAATGGGTACAAGAGCAAAACTCCCAAGTCCAAACTCCCTCCTTGGACAATGAGATGCCCCAGCCCCTAGAACTACCCTTAGGAACAACAAGCTGCTGGCTATGGCTTCATGCTGAGTGCTGCTGCTAAAACTGTAATCAGGAAGAAAGTGAAAAATCAGGAAGAAAAAGAGGTAAACCTGTGTGATGTCTGTTTTGCCACCTGCTGATCAACTGTGATAGTTGGGTAGGGAGGCGGCATTTGGTTGCATTTTTAAACCTCTTCAAGACATGCAGGGAGAGCACTGTAAATGGAAATGGTTAGAAGGGACTGATGAGTTTTTGGGAGTAATTCTGTAGCTTCAGAGTCAAACACTCCAACATCAGGGAAGTAGGTTCAGGTTGCTTCTGTAGTCTTACCTCTGTCTTCTTCTGAATGTTCAGCACTAGGTTGTCAATAAAACCCTCACTTGGTGGAGGTCTGTATAACTCCAGTGAAGTTTATAGAAGTCTGAAATGATATTACATTATATTACCAAAGAAACACCACATTGCACTATCATGAAAAGAAGATGACATCAATGGAGCTATGCTGATTGACATGAGAGAAATAGTTTCCTTTCACAGCAATTACAGGTTGGTTTTTCAGATAGTATGATATCACTTCAGGTTAGTGTTTCTGCAAACCTTTGCAGTTGCCATATTTCTAAACCCTTTTGTCTCCTTGAACACTCACACTGGTTTTGCTCTCCCAGAGCAGTCTATGCTATTCTTATCAACTTAGGTGGTTTGTCTTCTCACTATGGCTAGTATTCTAATCACCTGGGCACCTATCATCTAGTCTGAATTTGCTTTTGAAACAGCAGTGTAGCCTTACAGAGGTACAATTCAGGGGGATATGGCAATTTCATTACTGTGAAGCTCATTTACTGCATACTTGGGTGGTCTATATACTCTAGTAAACTTTTCCAGTTTATGCTGCTGCTGTGAATAATCTCCTGAGTGCTGTTCTGCTCCAGATAGGTTTCCATCCCATCCTCAGCCCCAGCATACTATAGTGCCATCCAGTCAGGCATTAAGCAATATGACCAGTTTCTCTCCGGTGCAGTCTCTTCTGACATTTTCTTCTTAGGGAGTAAAATTTACGTACACAATCACTTTGATTTTGTTGTTTTGTTGTTTTTTTTTTTTTTGAAGACTGTCTTAATGTCTACACTTGGGGTGCAAGTAAATCCCTAGTTCTACCATGGAAAGATGTCTTCATTCTGTGATGGCCACATTTTTTGTGGGAGCTGCCTCTACAAAGCCCTTGAGAAACCTTTGAGTGTGCTGCAAGCCTTTGGTGTTTCAGACCTGACACTGTCACTCAGTGTCACTTACTCCAGTGGGAAGTTGTTTGTATGGCTCCAGGTGAATAAGCTGAGTATTCGGAGAGACCAAATGCATATAGGCTAAGGACTGCAATAATGGGCCTGTTCTCCAGTGCTCCTCAGTGGAGTTGTGGACCTCAGGCCCAAGAGTCAAGGTCAGAAAAACTTGATCATTCCACAGGAAAAGATAGCAGAGTTGAGAAGATTTACAGAACTGTTTCCACTTCTTGTTCCTCCACCCCAAAGGTGCAGGACCCTTGCACAGGAACAAGGTGGGCTCAATAAAACTGTTTCATTCCCTGGAGTGTGCTTACATTCACTCCTTCCTTCTGCAAGAGCCTCTTCAAATGGCCCTGACAAGTCTCTTAAGGCAGGGTTTATCTGGTTTAATTTGGGTATTTGTGGCTGTGCTGGTCACCTATGGCTCCTTTAAAAGCCAGCAGAGAGTAAAGGTAATTCCAGATGGCAATTCACCTCCTTGAAAAGAAGACAGCACAACTGACTTTCATGAAGAGCCAGAGATGTGGGACACAAGCTGTAACTTGGAGATGAAGGGCTCAATCTTGGATATGGACACTTTTGTGGGGGCTACAACATGGAGAGCAGATCACAGGGTTCTGCCTCAGGTAGGACTTAAGGAGAACAAATTTTTGGAGAAAAAAAGGGGAGCAATCCCATTCCAGGAAGCAGCTGCGGAGAGAATAAATTTGTGTATCCATATCTGTTGCATATGTTGTGAGGATGGGGAGGTAATGCTGTAATGATTAGTTTTGGGATTCTGTCCCACTGCAGAGCCAAATGGTGGATGCGTCCTCAAACAAGTTTCTTCAGGTATCAGTGGTGTCTCCACACTGGTCATCTATCTATTCCTTTTATTTAGGGGAGAAGAGAGGGGGAGAGAAGGGGAGAAATGAGAAGCAAAGAGAATTAGTTGGAGCCATTACAGTTGAGCCCAGTCTGTATTTGGATATGGCTGCAATTAAAATGGAAAATCTTTTAGATGTAGGAAAGAAATCCTGGTTCTTAGAGTCTGTGGAGAATGCAAGTATTCAGTAACCACAGAGGCAGGCATACGTTATAAATACATCTGTAACTACTGGGATAGGTGTGAAGATGTAATTAACTGGAAACCTACTGAATTTAAATGGACTTTTAGTTGTTTCAGGGGTTTTTTTCCCTTTTTTTTAGCCCTCCCTCCTCCCATTCTTAAGTCAAGTTTAGACTTGTGGGTCCTCTAACTCCCACTGGCACAGTGTAATTTAGCAAAGGTTGTTCCAGCCGAATTTGAAATTAATAATTTCAAATAGGCAAATCAATGATATTTAAGAGCTCCCTCCTGTGTGTTTGTACAATCTGCACAGGTATAAAAGCTAATCACATCTTGCTGGGGAAGAACATTTGTTATCGGTTTTAAGTAGTGCTTGGCAGTTTGGCGGGATCAAACACCATGTTTCTTTCCAAAGTGTGCATGTGCCTCTGTAATTTAATATTTCTCATTAACTTAGTGCTGGGGAAAGGTGTCAATGCTTACAGAGAGAGGCCAGCCAGTCCCCTGAGAGACCATCTATTTTGTATTACCATGAGATTTGCAGATAGAAGGAAGAGGAGATGAAGTGATCACGCAGGTTCAGAAATAGGCAGCTAAAAATAAGGTTTCTGAGGGTATTACTTGTTTGGAGAATGAAGGGCTAGATTTGACTCATCTAGAAGACATTCAGAAGGATGTCAAAACACAGACTTCCTTCAAAGATCCCTGAAAATGTTGTATTAGATCAGCTCCAGCAGTACTTATTGTCCTTTGTCATGATCACAGCACTTTCAAATATCATATACCTCATGAAAAAGTATCAGAAAATATTGCAGATTCTACATTTTTGATAACTGCATTTCTTTCTAATACCAGTAATTTATTTTCAGTATCCACCTGGAACTAAGACATTGTAAAACCACTCCCCACATTTTCTCTGTTTCGTATAATTTTGAACGCTATCACTGTCTGCAAATCATAGAACCACAGACTCATAAAATGGCTTAGGTTGGAAGAGACTTTAAAGATTACCTGGTTCCAAATATTACCCCCTTTCTAAGTCCTTGAAGACCTTCAGCTGCAATAATTTCTTGCAGCAAGGAGTTCCATAGGTCAACTCTACAGAAGGCAAAATATATGCTATTTCTATGCCAACTCCAATGTATAATTTATTTTCTGGATTAGTATTTTGCCTGTGCCTCTACATGAAAAGATCCTATTCAGCCCAGTGCTGTCTCATACGGAGAAGAAAAGCCAGCTGGCTGTGCTGAAACACTCTTTCAAAAAGTTCCAAGAAGGAGGAAGACTCTCACATTTGTATTCTCCTTGCAACATCTCTTAATAATTTAATTCCCATTAGAAGTGCCTGTGTTGTAGGGGGGAAAGATTTATAGAGAGATTTCACTCCAGGTTGGGTTTTTGTCTTTCTGTGTTTTCTTGGCATTTATCATGCATGTTTTAATTTGGATCTGAGTCTTGCTACCATCTGGTCATTATTGCAAAGAAATATTCATTTTCTCTGAGTGACATGGGCTTCATTCATCATGGAACTAGCTGATTGCCCCTCGTTTTTTTTTCCCATTACTTGGAATGAAGTCTGAAGGTACTTAGCACCAGACATAGCAGTAGTCAATAAAGTTTGCAAAGTTAGTGGCAGCTGGTAACTGGGCACTGGAAAAATTAAGAGACACTTTTTATGCCCTGATCCTTCAACTCTTTTCCACACATCGTGCTTGGGCAGTGCAGCATTAGAGGCCAAGGCAGCATTGCAAAGGATGGAAAGTGAACTAACAACTCCATTCCCCTTCTACTATGCAACTGTGAAGTGCTGACATCATCAGAATGAAACTTGGAGGTCTTTGCTGTCACCTGAATAGAGGGAAGACAAAAAGAAGACAATTTACCCCAGATGAATGCTACAACAGCTATGCTGTTTCTCTCACAAAGGGAAAATACTTCCAAGAATGACAGCTTCAGAACCAGTGTGAGTTCTTCATGAAAAGATCTCAAAAGCCATAAGTCAAGTTTTGGAGGGAAATTAGACATGATCACTTTTAGGCTTATACCATGCAAGAAGCTTCCTTGGATGCTTGTCACTGCAGACAATGGGCACAGGAAGTAGGGAGGAAACAGAGGGACTCATAACTAGCTTTAGGATTATTTGGCATGTGCAGTAAACCGCAACTGCATCTGCACACCGTCTGCAAACAAATTGCTTATGACTATTCTTTTCATTCCCTGGTGCTTCTCACATCCTGTTGTGTAGATCCTTCTTTGGTTCCTGTTGTTTGCAAACAATATTTTGTAGCAGTTACTGCAAACAGGAAGGCTGTATGTGTGATGGGGAGAGGTGTGCCTGGGTCTCTGCAAGCTGTGAAAGCTGGGTGTCAGTGAGAGGGCTGGACTAGACAGTCTGAAGGACTGACATCCCTCAGCATCATCATGTACTTCTCCAAATGGGGTATAGCTAAAAAAAGGCTGGCCAGGGGCAGATGGCAACTTGGGATCAGTCAGGAGCAGAGACAGATGGCAATGTGTGACTGGTTGGAAGACAAATTATCACATGAGATTAGCTGGAAAAGGATGGAAATTGTAAAATGGGACTGGTTAGGAATGTAATGCTGTACAGTCATTTGCAAAGTGCTGAAAATTAGACCACCATCCTAGCTCCCTTGGCAATCTTGGACCTACTTATGTTTCCAGGCAGTTCAGAACCACACAGATCTGCAGAAAGCAAAGTGATCTCCCAGGGTTAAGATCTGGCCAACATGACCTCACTGTGACCTCTGGATTTGGTCCTAGAGATTAGCTTCTTTTTTGGACAGAACAGGACCACTGATAGCAAGCATTGCAGTTTAGTGTTCATCAACAGTTGTCACTGTGCCCAAGAAAATATGTTTAACACAGCACATTCTGTTGCACCATGTCTAGGGTGGTTTCAAATGGAGCAGCCAACAACTGGAGAAGGTGATGGAACAGCTTGCTTCAATTTGGACCATCTGTGACTGGGAGATTTTGGGGTTATGAATATCCAGTCTTCCTCCAGCCTAGCAAGGCAGAGGGAAAGAGAGAGAGAGAGAGAGAAAGTGGGAACATCTGTGAATTTGCTGGAGGGCAAAACTAAGCCCCATGTTCAGTAGAGCATCCTCAAAACACTGAAATGACCAGAAAAAAAAATTGTTCTCTATCAAAATTAATTTCTACCCTTCCTAATATGGGGAATTTTTGGAGGTTTTGCTCCTGCTCAAAGTGATTTGAAGTTGGTCAGATCCTACTACTCCTAATGAAGTCTGTCATGATCTATTCTAACACAGGCAGAAGGCTAAGCAGAGTATTTATTTATTTATTTGGGCGGGGAGGGGTGTGTGTGTGTGTTTATTTATTTATTTATTTCACATCAAAGAAGAGTAACAGAATTATCCAGTAGTAAGGGTGGATGGGTAAGAGAGAACCAGGGACAAGAGAACCAATAAAAATAGAAGGCAGTCCAGATGTTTACTGCACACTAAAATACTGCCTTTCCTCTCTACTGATAGCACCGAATGTTAATTTGTTTCTTTGGAATTAATTTTCTGAAAGTGTCTGCATGAGGAACATCTGCTCCCTCAAATCCAGACCTACAATTTGAATAAATTATCAATATCTGGCAGAGCCCGTTATTAATGGCTAGAGTTTTATAAGATTCTCCAGTATAATAATAGCAAAACTAGCGGCTGGCATTCCTCCCAAAGGGACTCTTATTTGTCCCATTTTATTCTGTTCTGTTTTCTTTTCTGTTTTTTTCTCTGAATCTGAGCATCATCCGTTGATTTTTACCATGACTCTTGGCTAAAAAAAAGAAAGGGAAAAAGGAGAAAATCCATTAGTATCCTATAAATCAAAAAGAAAAATGGCATCCTCAAACATAAAAAGAGTCTCTTGAGTCTTTTGTTATTATTACCTCTACAAAGTTGTTCATGTGGCTTCAGAAACATCTTCTTCCATCAGGAATCATCAGGTAGTAAGATTTCTGACTTCCATGTAAGAGATGAGTTTTATTAACTTCTTCTTCAGCATATACCCTGGTAATTAATGATGCAGAGCACCTTTGAGGTACCCTAATGTAGGCCGTTTATCAAAAACTGCAACTGCGTAGAAAGAGGACTGTGTTCTTTCAATATGATAAATCCAAGCGCGTGCTGGGGTGTTCTACATCTCTCTTTTAAGAACAGCCACTCCTTGTAATTGCAGAGTTTGACTTTCATTGCGAGTTCTGACAAATCACCTCCTGGCAGAGAGGTCCTCCCATGCCCATGTGGATGGCCATGCACCAGGAAAAAGCTCATTGCTTCCCACAGACAGCGGAGCACATGCCTAAACCCATGGGAAGGTTGTGCAGCCTAATTTTTGGTGCCACTCTGGGGAGCCTGTGACAAAAGTAATTTGTCTCTGAGTTTTCTATGCCAATGGGGAAGAAAGAGAATCCAGCAGAGTGCCTGCATGGGTTTTCTGCCCTCTGCTGTCCACTAAAACCAGCTTCTGCTGCTTTACTCTTTATTCCCCAGAGCTTAGCAGTGAGAGACACCTGTTATGATCTTTAGTGCAGGGGCAGGACCTGTATCAAGGAACTTATTGCATGTCTGTGATTTTGGCAGGATTAAAACAGTTCTCTCAAGCTGTTTGCAAAGAGGGTGGTAGTATTCGGCTCATAGATATGCCCATTTCAAAAAGGACAGAAAAGCAGACTTCAAGGTGCTTTGAACTGGGTCCTAATTCAAAAGTTCTGTCATCATGTAAGAAAAGGAAAAATATAGAACAAAATAATGCAATGTTAGCAAATACATGGGGCATACCGCCAAGTCCACAGGTTGCCCTTTGTCACTGCTGTTTGCTTAGAAAGGCAAAAGAACACAAGAAAAGGCAGATTTCACTGGAGCCTTCCTCATGTGCAGGTTCTGATAACAGACCTAAATCAAGCAGCACTCAGTTGCCACCAGCTCCCACTGACAACAGAGAATGATTTGCTCTGCACTGTAGATGTGGAGAAACTGATATGACTGGCAACCCATCCCCAGCACCCTCCAGGTACCCAGAGGACCAGGTAGTCACCAGGACACAGTAACAGCCCTGGAGAGGGGAATCACTGCAACAGACTCTGCACAGCATCCCTCTCCACAAGCATAGGAAGAGCTTTGAGATATCACGTGCCAGCATTTTCATAGTAAATACTTCTTTAGTTAAACAGCACTGATCCCAATACCAATCCATAAGGACTACCACTCATCACTGCTCTCCACTTGATGACTGAGCCAACTCCCTGAGTGTAACCATCCAGTCAATTCATTGAGTGGTCCCTCTGTCCAATCCATGCCTCTCCAGTTTAAACAAAGAGGTTGTGTGGGACATTGTCAAATGTTTTGCACAAATCCAGGTGGATGATGTCAGTCACTCCTCCCTTATCTATCAAGGCTGTAACCCCGCTGCAGAAGGCCACCAAATATGTCAGGCACAATTTGCCCTCAATGAAGACATTTTAGCCATCACCAAACACTTCATTATTTTCTAAATGCCTTAGCATAGTTTCCAGAATGATCTGCTCCATGATCTTTCAGAGCACAGAGATTAACCTGATTGGCCTGTAGTTCCCAAGATCTTCCCATTTTCCCTTTTTAAATGGGATTATATTTACCCTTTTCCAGTAAATTGGAATTTCACCAGACTGCTACAACTTCTTAAATAAGATGGACAGTGGCTTAGCCACTTCATATACCAGCTCCCTCTGGACCCACCAATACATCTCATCAGGTTCCATGAACATCAGCAGCATCAGATTCCTTAGATGTTCTCAAACCTGCACATATCCATGCATAAGCTCATAAGATAGGCCTGTCCTTAGGACAGGTCAGATGTTTTTTGCTCAAAAAATCAGTCCCGCCTGTGAACAGTGTCAGTCGTGAATGCATGAGCTCCCAATGCTGCCTCACTGAAAAGCTCCATCTCATGCAGGGACAGTGAAGATGAATTAGTTAATTATGTAAAGTGCTTTGGAAATGAAAAGTGACATCTGAGTGCCAAGTATTACTATTAATAACAAAACATATACCACCTACCAGGTATTATTTCTTCTTCAACACCACCACCACCACCACCACCCCACCCCGAAGAAAAAAAAAAAAGTAGTTCTGAAGTTCAGATAACACCAGCAAAAGTCAGTGGGAAAGCATAAGATGTTCAGCAAAGAAGTATTTTGATCTAAGCAATCCAGAATTTCAGAGGAGTCCATTTACTTTAGTTCTGCCTGTATTGCCACCTATGTACTGCAATGTCCCAGTACCAATATCAAATCCTAACAGATCACAAGTCTTGCATAAGGATCTGCCCTTCCTTATTCTGGTCTTTTCTGCAAACACCTGAAGCATGCTGTTCAAAATCAAAGAAGACATCTCTGTAAGATTAACAATATGTTTGATTCCTCTTCAGCAAATCACTTATACATGTATTTAAATTAAAGCAAATGTTGTAGGCTTGAGAGAGCTGGGTGCCAAATTCTTGGTGGAGCTCCAGTTTTACTGATAGCTAGAGATGATGGGAAGGAGCTGGAGAGGAGAAATTTTGCCTGAAAATTCAACCTCACATGAAATTCCAAATTGTGGCATATGAAATGAGATAAAAAGTCTGCAAAGCAGGAAATTTTGTCCTGTACTAAGCAGAGTATAAACTGTATTTCAGGGTTGTGTTGCTATTTAAACCTGTTTTTTACATTCTTGCTGTGTCATTTCAAAACTAGACCTCCTTGCCCAAAACAGCTGGTCCTTATTGATTTTGGTCTGTTTCAGTATTTCAAGAGAAAGACTTCAAAAGTTTTTCTTGAGACAACAGAGAAGTGACAAACTCTGTAACAATGCAGCAATTAGTAATATAGTAATGGCTGTAGCAATGGGTCTGATTAAAAAAAGGATTCATATATGGTAATTAAGGCCAATATTAATTGAATAACTCCAAACACTGCAGTGTGTTCTGCAAAAGGGAAGGAGTTTTCTTTGTATGCACCATC
>JAOXXN010000364.1:6571733-6582096 GCA_026770055.1 Myrmophylax atrothorax
AATAAAAAGGAATATAACACTAGCTTTAACCACCACCACCACCAAATGAGCGCACCCTTCCCCCGCCACCACCTCATCTTATGTAGAATAGGGAATTGAATATTACTCACTGCAGTTTCTAGCTATGACAGACAGTAATTTACCATTTTATTGTGATTCAGTGCTTTGGACGGAGGCACACATTGCCTGTCATGCTGTGTTCATCACCGACTGTAGAGACAAGCATTGCTTGTCAAATAGTAGAGCCCTTATAATGAGGACACCTAGGTGTAACATAAAAGATTCACAGGCAAAAGAACTTCTTATGGAGGGCTTAAAGGCTCTAAAGCAGTATGAGATAGTTAGATAATACACAAACTTTAGAAATGCTACAGACAGATATTTCCCCCTTACATCTATTAGGCATACCAAAAACATTATCAACAGAACAATATGTAAACCTTTCTGCAAAGTAGGCAGGGCAATTTATTTGCATTATCTCACCAGTCCTTAGAAGGGATGAGGGAGAAGGTGTGGGTGTGTGTGTAGGACATGCACAACAAAACCTCACAATCTAAACCAGGCGTGTGCAAGGGAAAGCAAAAACCTTCTACCTTTCCGCAAAGCTGTTGGATGGCCACTAATGAGATTTCCAATTATTTTCATTTGTCTTCATTTCTACCAAGGTTGACTCTGCATGGCATTTTTTCATAAAGCAAAAGGTAAGGTGGGCCAGCAGGTTACAGCACACGCGTCACACTGTAAGCAGCTGTCAGGGGGCAGAACACTGACACTAGAGATTGGATTAATCCTCCATCAAACCTAATTGGAAATAATGGACTGGATCCTCAGCTGGGGTAAATGGACACAAAACCAGTGTTTTTCAGTGAGGCTGTCCTCTTTTGTGTCTGTTCTGGAGCTGCCCAGCCCATGCATTGCCAGCGTCACTGCCTGCCAACCAACCCCCCAAGGTTGGAGATGGTCCCCTGAAGTTACACCCTTTAGGGTGTCAGCACCCTCTTGGTTGGGTAGGAAAGGATCTGCAAAAAACCTAAGGATGGTGAGGCACTGGCACCAGTTGCCCCAGGAAGCGGTGGATGCCTCATCCCTGGAATTGTTCAAGACCAGGTTGGATGGGGCTTGGAGCAACCCAGTCTAGTGGAAAGTGTTCGTGCCCATGGCAGGGGATTGAAACTAGATGGGTTTTAAGATCCCTTCCAACTCAAATCATTCTCTGATTCTATGATCTAAGAAGGCTTCCTGCTACCTGCTCTCCTCTGGCAGGTGTAGTTCAGTCCCAGGCTTCACTCAGGATTGCAGGCAGCTTTGTCAATAGGACAGAAATGAGACCACAGAAGGGGTCTAAGAAGTTGAGTGTAAAACCAGAGCGACGCTTGTCTTCAGACACTTATCTCCAGTATGTGTTCAAAGCAACCTCTGAAGGGCCCTCTTTAGGTGAAGTTCCCTCTTGCTTTTTATGCCTTCCCTCCCACCCCAGTCTAAGTGGGCTTTGTTAGCTTAGGATTGCAAATCATGCTTGGAGTGTATAGTTCCAATGGTGAGCAGTGACATAAGTGGTCCTGTGTGAAGACCATATGCTTGCCTGTGTGGGAGAAAACAGGAGGAGGTCCATGAGCCATGTCCTCCAGACAGGACTTCCTCAGGATACCCCACAACTGACAACCACATGAATAAACCCATTTCAGCTTTTCCCTGATCTAACGGACAATGCCCATTCTCAACAGTCCTTCCCCGGGATACCCTATGGGAGGTAGGAGTTTTCTCCCTTTTCCTCCATATCTTCTGCCCTCCCTTGCCTGGGATATGGAGATGGAAGGAACAAAGGAGGAGGGAAATGCTGCTGGATGAAAGTTGTACCATGTGTTATTATACTTCCTTATTTGCACAGTAATGTGAGCACACCCAAGTTCATCAGTGCATTATAATATGTACACTTTTAGTCTTAGATGCTGTGTTACCAAAATCTTCCTCCACACACAGTTCAACATCTAATTTGAAGGCAAGATTATGTTTTTCTTTAAGGGCAGTTAGAAACACAACCAATTTTAGGTACTAATACTAATTTAGGAAAGTGCATGTTCCAATAAAGGTAGTTTAAATGTATTTAGAGGATGAGGAGTACTTGAACTTTAATATTGCCGGTTTCAGATATACATTTGAATATTAGTGAAGCTAAACTGATTGATTGAATTACTTTAGGGAAGGATGAGACACAAATGCAACATTTTAGTTAGTCTTATTACACTTTCATTTAGCTTAAGGGAAATTGTAACTGCTTGAAGACTGGATATTAAAAATGCCCAGGTAATTTTTTGCAAGATTTTGCTTTATCACTATGTGCATATGTCACATGATGACATTCATTTGCTAATGCTCTTTCCCATCTTTTGTCCTACTTCTCCTAAAAAAGAAAACAATATGTGAAATTGAAAAATGGTGCTCACTGAGGGGTTTAAAGACATTTGAAATTTGGAATATATTTTAAAGGTCAATTTCAGCAGTAATTATGTTATAATGGTGAAGCTTTTAGAGAATGCGAAATGCAAGATTAATATGTTGCCAGATAAAAAGTGGCAGAAGACTCTATCTTGTGGACTCTATCGTGTGTGTGTGTGTGTGTGTGTGTGTGTGAGCACATGACTACATGCTCATGTTGCAGATGATGACATGATGACATGATGACATGATGAATGTCACCAACATGGCTCCACCAACAACATCAGAACAGGTTTCACAATTACAGGGAACACCACCACACTTTGTACATGTATAAAATTTCCACTGATATTGAGGACTCTTACAGGGAACAAATACTTTTAGCCCTGGAAAGGGTTTACAAATTTGCTGTTCCAGTTAGTAACAACAGTAGCATCAGCTGATCCACAGTGGAATTGAGAGTCCAGTGTGCAAGGTGCTGTATGGCCAGAGAATAAACCCCATAAAATATTCATGCACATTTACTTAGTCAAGATGAAGGAAGCCTTTTCATGCATTTTGAGAGGAATTGGAGATGTTATTAGATAAAATGAAATATTCTGGTTTACAATGTGTATCTACATAAAAAACCCCGGAACATATTTCAGTCTTTTTAAATTCTCAGATTGCTGCTGGATCATCTGTGTAACTTTGTATTTTGTCAGATGCTTTAGTGGCTCATTGTGTGCTCCTTGTTGCCTGATAACCTAATGTACCTCAGCATACTCAATCAAAAAAAGGAACCTCTGAGTCATGACAATGCCAAACATCACATGAGTTTTCAGCTCTTCTAGAGTGAGTTGTGTAAGAAGTTTTAGATTTTCTGATGGAAATTACTGCATAAATCAGGGTGAGGACTTACTCAACATAGCCAACAAACTTTTGTATTGCAACCCCCTTTCTGTTAGAGGCAATCCCACCACTCCAAAATGGCATTATTACGAAAACTCAGTCCTGGCTTTTCACTGAGGCCTGTTACAGATATGCACTTTCATCCTAACAAAGTTTTTCAGTTCACTTCTTTTTGGAAATCTAAGCCTGATACCACATTTCTAAGATGGAAAGAGCCACAGAGGTGGATCAAAGCCTGAACACAGAGGGGAGTGTTCAGACTGTCTAGCTGTGGCCATCTGAAGCAAATCCTGTGAAATCTGGAGGCCCCTGTGGATCTGTATTCATCATATAAGTGTGGGGTTCCTATGTTTTATTTTGAGCATTTACAAGTCAGGGGGAAAGGTCTGAGCTTCTCTGGTTTTCTTTTATGTCCAGCAGAGAAAAATGGCCAGGTAAAGAGTGTGAATCACCCAACTGTTTCCAGGTGAATATCCAGGTTGTTGTTGCTCTCCTCTCACTGCACAGGACAAGCTCAGGGTAGGCATCTAACTCTTAGGCACTCAATCCTTAGGTGAACCTCAATGGCATGCTATTCACTCCATTTGCATTTAAATTAGATGCCTAAAGACCACGGGAAATTGGTAAGCTCCCATCTCCCCAGCGACAGAGTGAATATGAAGGCACAACCTCCATAGAGGAGTCTGTGATTGCTCTGGAATCTGCAAGGCACCTGGCCACTGCAGCAAGGCAAAGTAAAACAATAAACCAAAGCATGATGTATACTGAGAGAACTAGTAATTTCCCAAAGCACATCATAAATACTATATTTATAACATTAATTAAATGGCTGCAACTAAAATTATTTATAATAGAGATGTGAAAACTCAATAGACTATTAGTGAAGTCAACTTGTTTCATTCCAGAAGGACTGGACAAAGAGTTATTACACTGTATATGAAAGTCTTAAAGAGTTGCTCACTTAGAAAAGTTTCTTTCCAAGATGTCTTCATAAAAATAATGAATGTGTTACAAAGCATAGCTTATGAGAGAAATCCTAGTTTGTCTTCACTCCTCTCTGACATATTTCCCATATAAACAAGAAGAAAAAAATATGTACTTGTATCCTAATTAAATAATAGCATACAATGGTAAAGAGAGCTCCAGAAAACCTATGCCACAGTATCTTTTGGCTTTGAGTTTCTCCACAGTATGTAAAGCAAAGAGCGACTGATAGCAGCTGCCTTCCTGGGCAACAATGCCTACATCTTTGCCTGTAAAAACAGAACAGTCCAGGATGTTGCCAAGCATCCTGAGCTAAGTTTCTCACACTGCTGAACCATTATCACATCCCTTGACATTTTTAGCCTGATCCGTGTCCAGACTGATCACTGGTCCCTACATGAAAGCATACCTCATGCCAAGGACCATCTCCAAAAGTAGCGTGAGTTAATTTCTGACAGGTTTGTCTCTTTCCACCCTAATCTGCCCACTGTGTTTCCAGCAGGCTCTGCACGCTCATGGGTGCTAACATGTCTTTATGCCACATCTCACAGCATTAGTACATCCCCTCATTTCCAGGCTTGGAAAACACAGGTTTGTTATATGGCATTTCTCTCCTGCTATCTGAGCAGAGCCCACACAAAACCTACTTGCAGTGATTGTGGTCAGACTATGTCAGTTGGCTATGAGGCTAGAGGATGGTCCCTAACTCTGTTTTATTTAGTCATGAAGACAGGTTCAGTGCCTCTGCTGCTTTTAGGACTAGTTTCCAGAAGCAAAAAACCTGTATCTTTGAGCTCAGATAAGTTTCCTGTTCCTTCTCCAGCTACGATCTTGTGCTTGGAGGCTTAAGAGCTGGTTACTCACAGTGGGTCAGGTCATACAGCAGTATTCACTCAGCTGGACTAGCCAACAAGTGACCAGAGAGAGAAAGAGGAGGTGGTAAGGGCAGTTATTATCACCTGTTGTTTTTGTCATTTGGATCCCATTTTATAAGGCTATGAACAACCACCAGCCAGCTAAAATTAAAAATATAGCAGATCACTGCCAAACTCCATTGTTATATTTAATTTTCACTTCATTTTTCTCTCCTTTCATTGTCCTTTCTGGGTTTTCTTTTGGGTGAGCATACCCACCTCTTGTTTCTTCTTTGTTCTCAAGGTCATGCATTATGAAGATTTATTTTCACTTGATACACTGAAGGATAAGCAAATCATAAGAAATCAAGTCCCTCCATCCCCCTTAAGGAGGCAATTTGCCCTCTGCAACTTCTTTTGGTTCTCTTTGTTGATGTTGTCCATTTAATAAACATCGCAACAAGGCAGTGTCTCTTTGTCATCTCCCTTCAGATTCCAAGACTATCTTGCACATTACAAGTTTGGAGCCATAGGGTGTGCCAAAAGCTGGGTCATAAGTTTTGCTATGATTTTTATACTATTTCAGCTTTGTCTAGAAAGGGCAAATGGTCAATCATCTTCCTGAGAGTTAATAGAGCATTTCTGCAGCAAGAGGAAAAAGTGAAAAAGTTTAAAAAGAGAAGCTTATTATCTCAGTCAGCCAAAATTCACCTGGTCCATCAGCTGCCTAGAAGTCTTCTTTTTCTTTATTCTTCAACATTTTTTTTCCTTTGCTTTCCTTCACTTTTTAAGTTTTACTGTACTTCTGTTGCTTCAGTTTCAGCCCCACACCCCTTTTCAGTTCTCCAATTATAATATTTTGAACTTCAACATTAAAACCAGGATACCTATCTAACATCTTTCCTGTCTAGGTTTCTAAGCTCTTTGTAGACAGTAATTAATGGAATCTGAGAACAATTGTGAAAGTTTAGGTTAGTGGAGGCACAGAGTGCCTGAGTGGTCAGATTAATTAGTGTCAGAGTCAGAAAGAGAGCCTGGGAGTCCTGACACGTCATTCCTTGATTTGACCATCTGATGTTGCCTCACACAAAACATAAGAAAATATGGTTCAGGCTATCTCTCTTCTTATCCCTCTTCATCTCATTGTAATATTGTCCATATTTAATTTACTTTATCAATACTCTGTGATGCTCTGTGAAGTTCTGTAATACTCTGATTACTCCATAATATACTCTGTCTTCTGGTCCTAATATTTCCCTTAAAATATGCCCCCCTGCCTCCTGTATCAGAGAAGTGGGGTATTATTAATATTAAAGGCTCATCTTCAGCTACCTCAGCCAGTTATTCCAGCCAGTTAACTCAATGCTTTTCCTTTCTCCATCAGCAGGGACATAGAATCATAGAATCATAGAATCATAGAATCATAGAATCATGGAATCACAGAATAGTTTGGATTGAAAGGGACCTTTAAAAGTCATCTGGTCTAATGCCCCTGCAATGAGCAGGGAATATCCTCAACCAGATCAGGTTTTTCAGATCCCTCTCCAACCTGACCTTGAATGTTTCCTGGAAAGTGACCTGTTGAGCATTGAGGGACTCTTGTTGTGAGGTTTACAAGCACATCTGGGCTGATTTTTCCTCCAGTATGCGCCCAAAGTTTACACATATCCTAAACCACTGCTAAACACCTTCGTTTATCAGTCATTCTGACAAGTTTAAATTTGTCTCTGACTTCAGGTAGGGGCAATACCTTATGACAGGGAATAAGTACTTTGTTTCCCATCTATCCCATGTGCTTGTATGGCTCCTGACATGTTGCTTTCTAGGTTAAGCTCTTGTGCTTTGTTTTGTGTGCTTGGAAAGGACTTGGGACCAGATGTAGGGTCAGGGAGATGGTGCTGCCATGATGGGAAGAGCATAGTTCAGTGGGCTCAGGACACACACACATTCTTCACTTGTTCACAAAGACACATTTCAAGTTACCTTGCCCACAGCTGCAAAGGAAGCTGTGGCAGAGCTCATGACTATGGCCCTGCTACTGCTTCATGAGGTGTCTCGCATGAGGTTGGTGGGGCCAACCTTCACCTGCACCCTTCAGTTATTTCTGTAGAGCTGGGGGGGCAACCAGTCCTTGCACGTACTGAATTTGCCTTTCTCAGTGTCTGCACTGTTTCTACTGTTCATCATCCCACCCCATGCTGCCATCTCCCTGACTAATTAATAAGTGAGTCATCTTCTCCTGTGGCCTCAAAATGCATTCAAGCTGTCAGTGGGACATTTATTTATTTATTTTGTTGTGGTTAAAGGCCTACTCTCCTAAACAATGAAAGGATAAATAAAATCAACTCAGACAAGGTTATTTCACATTCCTAATTTGCAACAGTTTTGTGTTGGTTTTTTTTGCTAAAGTCCCACGATGCTTGTTCGTGTTTTCCCCCCTTCCCTTTCCCACCTGCTAACAAAAAAACAAAATACATTTTTGAATCAAGATAAAGCCATCAAAGAACTAACTAAACATGATTAGAAAGGACCTCTCCTTAATGGGAAAAAAATCATGATTTAGACCTGGCTGCTTTCCAAATATCCCTGTGCAATCAACCAAAGAAACACATTTTAGAAAACAGAATTGTAAAAGTAACTTTGAAGAATTGGTTGCCATGGAAACAGATCTGTAAATACTTAACTGCAAACATTAAGTGACACAGTGATATTCCAGAGCCCAGGATGCTTTAAAAGGATGGCAAATTTCACCCAGCTCTTTAAATAATCAACTCAGCTGTGCTTTGATTTTTCTTTCTTTTTTTTCCCTTCTCCTTTCTTTTTTTCACACTATTCAGTGAAATCGCATCCCTGTTCTCAGGCATGTGTGATAATGGAAATGCCAGAACTATTTTATAAAAGAGAGTCCTGATCTTTTATAACATGGAAGCAGAGAGGGAGGATGCGACACCAAATACAGAGTCAGAGCAACCTGTGGAGTCTGAAAATATAGCTCAGACTCATTCTGTTTCCCTGTAACTACAGGGTCAGAAGAAAGCGTGATTGATTGTGGCTTTTCACGGCAAGAAAAAACGCAAACGACCAACAATTTCTTGTCATCTGCCAGTGAAGAATCAGATGCAAGGAAATAAAAGGGTTATGGGCAATTTTAATTTAAACAAGTGGGTGCATTTATGTTGTGCCCTAGCCTTAAATCTTTGCTCACAGTTAGCTCACTCCCAGGTTCCCCAGTACATTTCAAGACCCAACTCCTGTTGAATTCAGTGGAATAAGATTTTGCTGATCCCTTCAGGAGTCAGGGCCCCTCTCCTTTCTTGTTGTGTTGCATCCTTGCCTCACATGCTTATCTGGTCCAGTCAAGAAGGTTGACTTCATTTGAGAGCCTCAGCTGTTTGAGGACCAAAACCTCTCTTCCCCTGCTAAAATCAGAAAAGTCAACAGCGTTTGTGTTTCCTGTGCATGGGAGAGCAATGATGGGTGGCTGCTGATAGGCCCTTCCCTGGCTGCAGGCACTGATTATGAAAGACTTTTTGCAAGGTTGCTTTCCCAAGATTTTGAATGATTGCATTTTCAGACATACTTGTAAAATCTGCATGTTCTCCCCAGCCTCAAGGGAGGTGAGAGAGGTCATCAAGACCACAGTGTGAAGGATAACTTCAGGAATGGCCATGACCCAGTGCATGAGAACACAGTGAACTGTGATTATATACCTACTCCCATCAGATGCCTCCTAATAACTTTGCTCATCTGTTTGAAGTTTTGGCAATACATGTTTTGCTGCAGTTTTAAAACTTAACATGGGCAGAAGCTGACTGCAGGTTAATTTAACTTGTAGAAATCTTTTGGGCAAGGTGATTCCTCTTAGGCTTCTGACAGATTGTGCTCAGAGCCTATGAGCATTCCTGCACTACTGAAATAGCATATGGCTTTTCCAGAGTAAGGGGCTAGGAGAGAGAAGAGGATATTTTCCCACTACAACCCTGCTGTTGGCAAGCACTTGGATTTGAACCAGAGATCCTCACTGCTGAGCAACAGCCTGTGAGTATCTGCAAACACGGGCTTAGCCGTCGCTTTAGGAGGACCTTTAATAACCTGCTTGTTTTCATCGTTCTGGTTGGGTTTGAGGTTTTCTCTTCCCAGTGGGCTGGCTATGTTATCCTACTGAAAGCTGAGCAGTATTATCCTTTAAGCTGATTTTTCTGCCCAGCTTAGGAAAAGAAGGGACAGGCAGAGGAAGGAAAAAAACACAGAGGCCAAGCATGCAAGAAAAAACAGGAGGGGAGAGAGAAAAGCAGTTTGAAAGGAGATCTGATCTCCAGAGTGATCACCTTTTACTTACACATTTTTTTTTGCTGAGATCTCTACAATTTTAAGAAATTCATCTCGTCTAGTCTTGGGGTTACTAAAATGAACAGTAAAAACACAGATAGAGGGATAAATCTAGACATAGATAAGTTTACAATCAATTTATATATAAAGATATATATATATTTTTTAAGAGGTGTCTTCACCTCATGTAGCTGCAAAGTTCCCACCTGGATCTCTCCTCTGCACAACCTGCCTATCTCTGTATCTCACATGTATGCCATCTGTCTGGAAACCTCTGAGAGAAACCTCTGTGATCTTTGTGGAAGGAAAGTGAGGAAAAGCATATTTTCCTTTGCCTTTCTCCACTACCTGCTCCCTCCTCTGGGTGTATGCTTCAAGGAGATGTGTGTATGTCAGGCAGAACCCGGCACAGGGCAGGAAGAGGAGAGGAAGTTCTCATTTGCAAAATCTGCAGTGTTTTCATCCTTGGCATGGTGGTGATGGGGTGGGGGAGAGGAAGGGGGTATGGCATGTCACTTCACTTTATCATTGCCTGGGCTCTCGCCTTGTCATTCGGCACTTGCCATGAATCTAAAGAGAGTTTGGCCTTAATAACTTCACACAAGTACTGCATTGCCAGTGACTTTAGAGACGGGTGACAGCAAGCAAGGAATTATAATGAATTGCTGCAAATGCCTTCTTCACACAAATTACAGTTATTTTCCTCTGAGCCTGCATGTCTTCCAACATCAGGATTTTTGGTTCAGAAGATAGGGTTGGATGTTTTTGCATCTAGGGAGGCAGACACACATTCTACCATGTTACTTGCACCCCTTCACCTCTTTATTTTCCTACTGCCCCCCTGGGGCTTTTTTTTCTCTTATGCAGTC
>JAOXXN010000364.1:6611650-6632173 GCA_026770055.1 Myrmophylax atrothorax
ACTGGGTTGGAAAAGACCTCCGAGATCATCAAGTCCAACCCTTGGTCCAACTCCAGTCCCTTTACCAGATCATGGCATTCAGTGCCACGGCCAATCTCAGTTTAAAAACCTCCAGGGACGGTGAATCCATCACCTCCCTGGCCGGCCATTCCAAAGCCTGATTACTCTCTCTGGAAAGAATTGGTTTCTGATATCCAACTTCAATTTTCCCTGTCAGAGCTTGAGCCCGTGCCCCCTTGTCCAATTGCTGAGTGCCTGGGAGAAGAGACCAACCGCCACCTGACTAGAACTTCCCTTCAGGTAGTTCTAGACAGTGATGAGGTCACCTCTGAGCCTTCTCTTCTCCAGACTAAACAACCCCAGCTCCCTCAGCCTCCCCCCATAGGACTTGTGCTCATGTCTTTTCACCAGCCTTGTTGCTCTTCTCTGGACCTGCTCCAGCCCCTCAATATCTTTCCTGAACTGAGGGGCCCAGAAGTGAACATAGTACTCAAGGTGTGGCCTCACCAACGCAAAGTACAGGGGAAGGATCACTTCCTTCCTGCCTGCCTTGCTGCCTTGCTGCCTTGCTGCCTTCTTGCCTTCCTGTCTCCCTCCTTCCCTGCTTTCCTCCCTCCCTGCCTCGGAACATGCATGTCTGGGGCAGGATGAGCTTGTGGGATATCCAGTCCTGGAATCATGGTATAAATAGGATCTGGTCCTTTTGATAAAGAGTGTGGGCAACTTTCCACCAACACCCTCATCACAGATTGAAATCCAAGATAAACTGAAGAGTACAGCTGTCCATTTATATTGCTGATGTTTCACATCTCTCTTCTTGTCCCTCCTTCAACCATACACAGGCCTACCAACAGAGGGGTAAACTTCAAATGAAATATTTTGCACATCCCTGCCATGGCATTACAACCTGCTGGCCATGTCTTGCCAGGCTGCCTCAGTCAATAATGATGTAATATTAAGTAGTAATGACACAGCCATGCAGAGTAATGAGAGAAAGCAATTTCTCTCACTATTTATCCCTTTACCAATTGACTGAATTCATCATGTCAAAAGCACAGGGTGTGGGATAAGTCCATGAGCGGGTAACATGTGTGTCTATTGTGTAGTGTTTCTGCTCAGCTGGCTGAGACAAAAGCAAACATATTAAGTCATATTCTGCTCAGGATGTGAAGACAGAGCAAAGAGAGGAAAAAAGTCTGGACATGGAGAGTGAAAAATATTAGTATGAAAAAAGGAGATGAAAGAATGTAAAAGAATCCAGTTTGGGTGTACAGAGTGAGCAGTAGTTGAGACGTGTGTTTTTTCAGCAGAGTAATTAATACAGGTGTGTCTATTATTGTAGGCTCTCTCAAGAGAGCAACTCCACTTTGCAATCCTTCCTCTGAGAGTCTCTACAGGCTCAGAAAACATCTATGATTCTCACAAGCTGCCTCCAGAGAAGATTAGGATGGACAAACTTCATTTACAATCAGGCAGAAAATGAAACCCAGATAAATACTTAGATTAAGCAGAACAAGGACAAGACCTACATTTTCTCCTTGTGAAACAGGGAAAGGGCTTGGATCTGCCACAAGCAAAGCTTAAAGACCAGATGTGTCCAGGAAAATTACATTTGGAAAAAGTGGGAGACAGATTTTATTCATAAATTGGTGAGGAATTTCCAGGAATTCCAGGAAGCAGAGAGTCTTCCAGCAGTTGCAATCACTATTTTGGCTTCTTCCACCAGGCAACTTCAGGCTAAAATGATGTGACCCTTCTGGACCTTCTTTGTTTCTGATTTGTATTCGGGGGAGGGCATCAATATCCCCTCCCCCGAAAAGCAAATTGGGTGTACCTTTCTCACACAGCTCCTCTTATTTGTAAATATATTTACAAAGCAAACCCTGCAAAAGTTGCATAGATCTTGGAGCAGCCCATTAGAAAGAAAGGTGTAAAACTCTGCCTGTGTCTGATGGTCACAAGATGAAATGTTTGGCTTTACCAAACCAGAGATGTCCTGCACCAGCTGGACACACGTGTGAACAGGGAAAATACATACCATATGCCAAGACCAGTCCTATATGAGGTGCTGCCCTAAAACACTGTGCTCAAATAGCTGAGCAAAGTTGTGGGAGGACAGAGTGAAGAGAGGTATTAATATTCCCAAGACTCCAGCAAAGATGGGCAATCGTGTATCCTGAGCCAGTGAGGTGTAGAACTCAGGGCACAGAGAAAGGATGGGGATGAGGATGTGGTAAAGTGGGGTTTTTTTATTATTTTCTTTTCTTGGAGCTGTTTATAGGTATAATCCTACAACTGCAGAGTGTAAATCCTACACAAGCCTGAGTGATTATTGCAGCTCGAGGCTCTGGGTGGTTTTGTAACCTCTCTGCTCTGCTTCAGCTGCTGAAAGCCAGGAAGGGAAGGAAAGGAACAAATGGAAGGGAAAGAGGTAGAGTTGGCCTCTAGCAAAATCTCAGATCCAAAACCCCAACTATTTCCCCAGCACTTAATGCCTCATGAATGCTGTCCAAAAGGGGGAAGGAGGCACTGGCTTCTGGACTGCATCACAAGCAGTGTGATCAGCAGGTCGAGAGAGGTGATTCTCCCCTTCTGCTCTTGTGAGACTCCACCTGAAGTGCTGCATCCAGCTCTGGGGCCTTCATCACAGGAAAGACCTGTTAGGGCAGGTCCAGATGAGGACAACAAAGACAATCAGAGGGCTGGAGCACCTTCTATGGAGACAGGCTGAGAAAGTTGGGGGTTTCAGCCAGGAAAGAGGAGACTCCAGGGTGATCTTTTAGCACCTTCAGGTACCTGAAGAGGTCTAAAAGAACTGGGGAGGGACTTTTCACAAGTGCAGGTAAAGAAAGGGCAAGTGATGATGACTTTAAACTAGAGAAAACAGGTTTAGATTAGACCTATATAAGAAATCCTTCCCCATGTAGGTGATGAGGCACTGGAACAGGATACTCAGAGAAGCTGTGGATGCCCCATCTCTGGAATGTTCAAGGCCAGGCTGAATGGGGCTTTGAACTAGCTTGTCTACTGAAAGGTGACCCTGCACATTGCAGGGAGTTTGGAATGAGATGGTCTTTAAAGTTCCTCCAAACCTCCTTTCCTCTAATGATGTCCCCCTACACTGGGGGTGTAGGAAAATGATGTGTAATGTGATCCAGCACTGAATGCTGATATAATGGCCCAGGCTGCTGTTAGCAGGAGCTGGCTGCAGTGTTTAACTCCAGCTTTCCTAGCTCACAAGCATGCCCACCTGGCACACAGCAGCACACTTGTCTGCAACATGGTCAGTCTGGGACCATCTTGTGCCTTGCCATGCAGTCCTGACAACTTTGGTGAGCGCTGTTATAGCCTAGATGGAGAGTTTGCCCAGGCAGAGCTACCAGTCTGTCAGATATAGGAAGCCACATTCAGAAGTCAAATTGTTTTTTCTAGGCTAATACTTTCAAACCTCAATCATATGCATGTTTAAAAATGCTTTATTTCTATTTTCCTTTCTTTTTCCTTTATTGAAATCAATTAATAATGGAAGAGTATGGCAATCTTTGAGACTTGCTTGTAGAGTGTCCCCAACTGCTTGACCATACAAAGGCATCTCTACTGCTCTCTCTGGCTGCTTTGGTGGAGCTTCCAAAGGAAGACAGGGGATATGTGAGTGGAGAGAGGGCATTTTTTAGTCAGTGGAGTGTGATAATTTCTTCAAGTGATGCAAATGAAGAATGCAGAAGCAGTCTTCTGCAAGCACTGCTGCATGCAGAGTATGGTTTTGCCCATGGAGCAGTTCCAGCTCAGAGAGAAGGGAACATGAGTACATCCCTGCAGTCTCCTTAGTTAAACAGGCTGCTCATACCTTGGGGTGCATCTGTACAGCACCTAACCCTGTGGGGCTTCTAACTGTGACCATAATTGAAATAACATACAGTAATAAAGTAAACAGACAGTAAAGCTGTCTTCTACTATGTTATTCACCAGGTGAAATGAGATGACAAAAATGAACAAAAAGCCTCCAAATGATATTAAAATATGTTTCACTTCTAATAATTTAAGGAAGAACTAGTGAGAAAGATAAGGAAACTTTAAAATATGTAATTTTTCAGCCTGATAGTCTCTTCCTCACACTGTCTCCTGTCTGATCCACTGAGGACTCAGACATATGCTGGGCTGAAGTAGAGCATTTTAGTAAGTTATTGAGACAAAAAGTTTTCTTTGTTATTTTATTTACTAGGTTTGCCTTTAGAAGAAATGGTTTAGCTTTGGAGGTTTTGCTTCTGTATATAAACTTTGTTTCTTCCTCCATCCCTCCTTTCTTTCCTTCATCCCTCCCTCCTATTCCTTATTTTGTTCCCTTTCCTCCATTCCCTCTACCCCCTTCTTCCCTCCATCTCTCTTTCTCCCTTTCTTTCTCTCATTCTTTTTCCTGGTTCAAAAAGCCCTAGACTGTCTCCTTGAGTGTTAAGGACAAACTGGCAATAATTTATGTTATAGTGTGATATGAAAAAAATTACATTACACTATAAATTATAATATGAAGGGTGAAATGCCAGGAAGGATGCCAAATGCCGGTGGAAGTCCCATTAGACAACAGCGTTCTACTGCCTACCACTCCCCACAGAAATCTTAGAAGGTTTACATGAAACTGTTTGCTGTGAAGAGAGAACGGCTGGAGGGAGGAGGAAGAAGAAATATAATATGAGATAAAATATATAGTCAGTCAACTGGAAATAGGAAATTTTTACTAATGCCAAAAAGAAAGGTGACTTTTGTATAGAGCTATAGCAATTACAAATCTGGCCACCTGGGATAATTCTGCCTCAAGTTGTAACAGAGGCTGTGGGGAGGTGCTGTATTATGTGTGTGTGTAGTGCCATTGTCAGAGAGGCTCTTGGATTTTATCCTCCCAGACAAGTCCCTGTGGAAGTTGCCGAGGTTCCATGGGTGTTCAGGTATCCCTGGTTATTGCTGTAGACCCAGAAGTCTGTTTGAGGATGTGCCAGGGGCTGTCTTAAACCACACCACTCTCTGGTGGTCCTTCTCTGAGAACAGGGGTGGAAATTAAAAAGGACTCAGAAAAAAATGGTACCAAGGACAGATGAGTGTCTGGAGCCCATCTCTGACCCTGTGGCAGACTATTGTTCATGGAGTTAGACGGCTGAAGGCACAGTGGAGAAGGGTGATTTCATTCTTTTTGGTACACATGTCTCTTAACATTCACCACTGCCCAACACCTGAGAAGATCCCAGGGGCTTGTGGGCCATGAGACACACCAGTGGAGTCACCCTCACCTGCCAATGTACTGTCAGTCCCCTAAATATTATTTAATTCAGGCCACCTAAAAATCTTCACATTCTTCCCATTCCACCCAATCTCAGCCTGTGCCCATCTCTTTCTTAGATATGGTGGCATCAAAAATAGAAGTCGGAAAAAATGAACTATTTTGTACAACAACCTGTAGGTTGTCAATACAGAGAAGGACAATTTACCTTGGGGTAGAATGGTTGGTGAAGCTGCTGTTTCATTCCTATCTCATGTCTGGTGAAAAATAACTGTTTGAATCCAAAATTCTCAGACAGATTTTATAATGCTGCAGTGTTAGTGGAAAAGCTAGTGTCCTTTCTGAAAGATCAGGTAATAAAACAAGTTGAGTTCATTTTAAGAAAGGGAATATTTTTGTGATGGACCAAGAATGAGAAAATGTCTATTTTTCTTTAAAGATAAAAGAAATACAAGGAAAACAGCAACAACAAAAAAACCACACCACATATTATTATTTTACTTTCAAAAATACTAGAAAAGCTAAAACCATACCAAACATCCCAATCAATGGAGAGAAAAGCAGCTTTGAGTGCCTTATTGAACTGACCCACAGAAAAAGCTTCAGAGTTTCAAGCCCAAACAAGTCCCTGATAAGATGTGAAATGCAATGGAAAAATCATTTAGGGGAAACAACAGAGAAGCTGATTTTGCTCTAGTTTTACAGGTCGGTTCAATAAAGGTTCCTGAACTCTCTTTTCTGTGTAATTCCAAAGAAGGGTCATTTAATTAATATATTTATCTGCAGGAAGAAAAAGAGGAGAGTAAGGGAGGGAGGAAAACAAACTTAAAACAAAGAGTATTTCACATTGAGAATTGCAGGCTTTGGTTGAGTTTGTCTAGCACATGAGCTCTCTGGGTACCCACAACCCTTCCTTCCACATGGTTGCTCTCTTAGCTTCATCCTTTAATTTGCTGTATAAATTATCACAAAAATGATGGAATCCAGAGAGAAAAAAACACATCCAAGCACATTTCTTACTTGTGTTTTTCTTCTTTAGCTCTCTGTGATTCATTTACTGCACTCTCAACCAGCCCTCCTGGTTTTATGAGAAGTTGAAAGACAGCACAAGCATTTTATTAACTCCCTGCCAGCCTCCAGAAGAGTATCTGACAGTGTTCAGGATACCCCCTGCAGTGGGACTTGTGAATGTAGAACTGTGGGGCTCAGTCCTCAGCACTGAAACATCAGTCATCCCCTGTCCCTGCCATTGTTGTGTGTCCTCCAGGGCATGGCACAGCTGTGCAAACCTCAGCGCATCACACACTCCCAATGGCCTCTGGTGGAGAGACCCCAGGCTGGAGCTGTCTCGCCAGCTCTTGACAGCTCTATTTCTCATGCAGGCAGGGCTGCTGAGGGGGCATGCAGCAAGAGTTCATCCATCCCTAAGTTTGAGAAAGAGACTCCATGCCTATCTCTCAGTCCTTAGCCTAAAGCACTGAATGGGTCAGTTTGGTGGTAAAACCCGCTGTCTACAGAAAAACTTGCTTAACCTGGGCACTAGAGTCTTATTATAATTCTGTATGTCTAGTCCTCAAAGAGACAAAAACTTTGTGCAGCCTCAAGTAACCTAAGAGGATACCCCATGCAGTAGCCTGTGAGCTAGGTACCTAGGTAACTATTAGGGACTGCAATAATAATGATAATAGTAAGGTTTTGTGTGCAAGAGTAGGGCAAAACCACTTCAAATAGTGTGTGAGCCCTCTAGTGGTACTCCCCATTTGAGACTCATGTGGGTGAAGGCAGCAGTGCCTCTGGAGCTGGGACTGGCATGTTTGTGTGCAGGTTATAAACGGCGTTATTCATGCCATCTGTGTTCCTGTAGCTTTTTTATGTTATTTTTGTATCACTGAAAGATGAAGACCATTTCCCCCTGCCCCCCTCCCAACAGCACTTTTATTAAAAGGTTATTCTGCGCAGTGGGAGGAGAAGGGTTAACAGAAAAACTTTTCAAGGTGAGAGGGAGAGCTAAGCCTTCATGCTCTCAGGAAATTGAACTGTGAAGTGTGGGAAAAGGCTTTCTTTCCCCGCCCCACCACAATGCAGTCTGTCTCAAAAAAAAAAATAAAACAAACCTGTAAGATTTTTTTTCATGTTCTTCCAAATATCACTCCTTCTTGTCACAATATTTATAAAAACCCTCTTGATATCTCAAGCTGCACAGCCTTTGGCTCAGGTTCCTGCTTATGCAAAACAGGGTCATAAACATGTCACTGTGTATTTGATAAATCCATCTTCCTCTTGTCATTGTCACCAAGAAGCTGAGATGACGGGAGATTACTCCGTCAAATCGCCGTGGAAACGCCTGCAGAGTTTATGAATTTTCATAGTGTGTAAGTCCTCTTTAATGGGAAGTGGGGCCCAGGGAACGCTTGCTATTTTTAAGGAAAAGTACATGAATCTGTGTGTCTTCATCGATATGTGGGAATATACTCTATGGCCAAAATTTATCTACCATACATTAAGAGTTATGCCAATGCATCCCGCTTGAGAGCACCTTTGTGAGTTTGTGCCCATTTCTTTGTATCTATTTCTTTTTCTGTGACCCCAATTCACATTTATATTAAGGCTCTCCTAAGCCATACTGGAGTGTAAAAGAGATGTTAAATAAGTGCAAATGCCATTAGTGTATTTACTGTTCTAACATATTTCCTGTGAGCATTTTCATTACCACATTTTGACATGTTTGTCTCTGCCCTGCCTCCTCCTTTTTCTGCAATCTGGTGATGAAACCAACCCATCTTTAGTGAGAATTGCCTCTATGTCTGGGTTCAAAGGCCAGCTGGGTTTCTCTTTCTGTAGCAAAGCTTAAAAGCAAACACATTTCACACTTTTCCATATAGGAAAATGCCCTTTTGTCATTCCTCACTAGAGTGAAAAAAAGGCCATGGTCAAATTTTAGCAAAATAAAAGAAAATCAATAAATATGGATGTTAACCTTCAGGTATGAAGCTCAGTTGGTCAAGGTGCTGAGCTCTGCTGAGAAACAGAGAGGAGCTCTGGTGTGGCAGCACAGTGCTCAGAGCAGGACCCATGTCAGTGCAGCATGGTGAATGGCCAGTTTGTGCATATAGACCAGAGATCTGGCTGCAGCTTTGTAGGATAAGGAGATCTCAACCAAAATATCATAGAGAAATCACTGAACTGTTGGTGAGAAGGGAAATCCAAGGGTCTCTGGTCCAACTTCTCCTTCAAATCAGGGCTGATACCCACACGTTGTCAGGTTAGCAATGTCTTGATCCATCTTATTCTTATGAGTCCACGAATGGGATTTACAGAGTTCATGGATGTTTTACAGAAATTCAAAAATGTCAGGTACATGAGACATCTACCTTGCACCTCCCTTGGCATACTGGAGAGAGAGAGCATGTCTGTTCACAGGCCTGAGGGCACCTCAAGCCTCAGGATCATGCAGTGCAGCTATGCTTAAAGCACTGCATAGGTCATGCTTAAGCTGAGCTGCTGCCTGCAATGCAGAGGTGCAGCCTGCATGGGTACACCTGAGCTTACAAGATTCCAGTGACAGCAGAAATACTGGACTCAGGACAGAAATACTGAGCTCAGGACAGACCTGGTGACTCCTTCAGATGTTCATTGGGATTTTTTTTTTCCAACTTCCCACTGCCATTCATGCTGCCACGATTGAACAGCTAATGCCCAATTTGGGAAGCTTACCGGTAGTTCAGCCGTGCAGGCTCTTCTTTGTGAGCTTAATTTTTATTTATGACCTATGGTAATGTCTCCTATGATCCCAGAGCCTTCTCTTTGCATTAAAGTTGTTTACCTTCACTTTCCAGCATGTTCAAGTGGTTCAGCCTCCTGCTGGGATATTGTTGTTTAACCCCAGTCAGCAACTCATCCCCACACAGCTGCTCAGTCACTCTCTGCCAGTGGGATGTAGGAGAGAATCAGGAGAAAGAAGTGAGAAAACTCATGGGTTGAGATAAAGACAGTTTAAAAAGTAAAGCAAAAGCTTGACACTGAAGTAAAGCAAAACCAGGAATTCTTCCAGCATTCTTGTGAGCAGGCAGGTGTTCAGTCATCTCTCGCATGTAATGGGGCCTTGGAAGACAAATATAATCCTGAACGTACCCCCCTTTCTTCTTCTTCCCCCAGCTTTTTAGACTGAGCATGAGGTTGTATGGTATGGAATATCCCTTGGGGCAGTTGTGGTCAGCAGTCCTAGCTGTGCTCCCTCCCACCTTTTTGTGTACCTCGAGCCCTCTCGCTGGTGGTGGGGTGAGAAGCAGAAAAAGGCTTGATGCTGAGAAATGCTTACACAGCAATAACTAAAACAACCCTGTATTGTCAATGCCATTTCCAGCACAAATACACAGTCCCATAGCAGCCACTATGAAGAAAATTAAGTCTATCCCAGCCAAACAAGCACATGGGGAAAGAGTACAAAAGGATTTCAAGTCCATAACTCTGTGTTGCACCACTGTTGTTGCAGTGCAAACAAAATAAGAACCCTTCCCAAATACCTGCTCATGCATGAAACTGCAAAAAGGGGAGGACACAGCTGTTTCTGAGCATCCCAAGGCTTAAAGGTAGACAACCATATGCTTTTGATCCTCATTGCAGCAGTTACTGCAGCATGTGCATCCCCAAAGTCTTGGCACATTTACCCAAACAGGAATTGAAGTAATAACTGGCTCAGTCTTAACCAAAATAACCATTCCTCATAACCTGTCTGCCCTGTATGTGTGCAAAGCACTTCAGTGTCCAGAAGACCTGAACTTCAATGGGATTTTCAGTCAAGTGATCGCAAAAGCGGAGGGACACTGATGTGATATTTATCTGCCAGGACCTTCAGTGAGTAGTTTCCCCATGCAGTGATAGTAAGGGATGATGTTACCTGTGCTACGTCTGGAGCAAAACTAAGAGAAAAAGAACAAAAATCTAGTGAAACATTACCAGGTACCACAATTCCATATATTTTCTAGAAACATCTGACCACTTTATATTTTTTATTTGGGGTGAGGGCATACCATCCAGCATAAGAAAGTTTAATAAAAGCAGGAATATAACCTTGATTTGGTAATTTTAAATTTTCTGCTTTACAACAAAGGCTAGGATTCTGTCTCATTTTCCAAGCAAACAGCAGCTTATTCTTCTGAGACTTAGCTTTTTTACTTTTAGAGGAAGAAAGAAATTTTCAGAGAAACCCGTTCATTAGCTTGTAAGTTAAAATTAATTAAAAATTGGATTTTTTAAGAAATGTAATGTCCGTGCTCACATTCTCTTCATCCAAATGATGTCAATAAGAGAATAGCTCAGACTTCAAACTTTTTGTACAGTTGCAGTTAATTGAATTCTTATGCTTGGGGTATTCTTGAAGAAATTAGGAAGTAATTAGGCTATGCTATTAACAATTGTATCTAATTGATCTGATTATATAGCCAAAAAACAGGCCAAGGTCAACAGCTTATTCAGCTCTTAAGCCTCATGTGTTCTCAGAGATGATGCTCCATTCCCTCCTCTGTCATGGATTTGCTTGTTGGAATTCTGCTGGCTGTAGTGGGAGTTATGGCAGTTCTTTCAGGTCAAATCACCTTCTACCATACAGAAGATAGTATTGCATGCCAGGTTTGGCGTGTATGCTTGGGAGACTTTCTATGGCTTTGTACCTCACTAAGTAGTCTGCTTCAGCTCTTTAACTCTACCCGCAGTGGAGTATCCTACAGCCCCTTTGAGCAGCTCTGAACCAGGTCCCTGTTGCAGAGCTAAACCAAGCAGTCAACTCTCAATGCATAAACAAACAGTGGGAGTGGAAAGGGAAGTCCCAGGCCTTCAGTCACTGCTAAAACACATTACCTAGTCACTAAAAAGGCATCCAAAAAGTAAAGACTAATTTCAGTGCTGCAGTTTGGCTGCTCGCATGGCTGTAGCTCTGAGCAGCAGTTACAAATCCAGTTTAACAGGGCAGCGCTCTGACTCTTTGCATTGATCCAGCACACCGGTGGATTTGTTCTTAAAGAATGAAGTCAAAAATCCCTTTGGCTTTGCCAGGGTCTGGTTTCACCCTGCAGAGCTGTAAATCAATAGAAGCAATGGAAGGCAGAACTCACTGTAAATGCCTCTGAAGGGGGAGGTATGGAAAATGCAATTACCCAGAGAAGGAAATAACAAGAGAAACTTTTTTTTATTTGGCCTTTTTTTTTACCCTCTCCTTTTTCTCTCTTGATGGAGAGTGCTATTGCAGGAATAGTCAAGAAAAAGCATTTTGAGCATTTTATAACTCTTTGAAGCTGAATACAGGAAATTTAGTTACAGACAGAAGTACCAAGATGCAGATGTGTGACAACATAGAATTTTTCAGTCTGTTCAGAAATTATATTATTAGAAAAAAATGTGTATCTGTAAAAATATGTTATCGTAATGTGGGATTAGAAGAACATGACTCAGTTACTTCACAGCACCACTGATAACCAAGCATTAGTGTTAGTAGTGGGTATAGCAAATAGTTGTCTTTATGTGCCTTAAAAATTAATTGCTACTAGGATTGTGATGGCACCCTTTTAAGAATATTAATGTGAAGTTTCATATGAGAATGTATATATTTTTGTATATATAGTCTTAAACTTTAAAATGATTTCAGTAGGGATCTTGCTTTTTTGGGTGCTGCCCTGCTTTGCCTTTGTACACACGTTTCAGTGAGCTGCTTTGGTGTTGCAGTTCTTTACTCAGGGGTAGCCCTTCTTTGGTCCCTCTGGAAAGGAAAGAGCACAAGACACTTTTTTCTGTACATACATATCTCCATTCTTGTGTTTTAAATGCAGCTACTTCTGGGGTTAAACACAACAGCATTTTAGCAACTTTCAGTCAAGAAGGATAGCTTCTGCAAGTCAAACTGATTGAGGGCTATCTGACAAGGGGAAGGGGGAAGCAAACACCATGAATTATAGATGGCAATCTGTCTATTTTACCATTACATATCCACAGTAGGAGCAGATTCATTCCTCTTACACCTCCCATTGTGCAGTCATCCCCATTGTGCATTCATTTCCATTGTTCCCCCATCCATGTATTGTACATTCAGACCCTGTCTCAACTGTACATTCAAGCTCCGTTGCAGGAGATCCATCCATGGGCTCAGCTGTTTCACAAACAGATCTAATAGCTGTAGTGTGCTCAGATGAGCATGATGGGTAATAGCAGAGCAGATTGAACTATATTGTCCCAGGAGTTCATATATTTTTATACACTCATAGGGTACACATCATCTTGCTGTGACAATGAGGCTAAGTCAAGCATCTCAGAAATGCAATAAAGCAGATTACAATACTATTCTTTCACTCATTTTCAGCACACTACCCCTCCCACTTTCTTTTAACAATGTTAATCAATGCCAGGATACTTTACATGCAATTCCCTAATCGTGGCTTGTTCTATGTCTCTCCACTTCCCCCCAAAAAATATTTAGTTCTTATCCCTCCTGAAACAGGCTTTCATGGAGATAAAACTAAGAATTTGTTAAATATCAAAGGAAGTTAAGGACTTGAATTTCAGCAGAAAATCTCCCAGTAATTTGGGCTCAAAAATGGCAAGGTTAATAATTTTTTCCCTCCTCGAGCCATGTCACATTATTAAGTGAAATAAAGCTGACAAAGGATGTGATATTCAAATAGCCAGCATTCTCATTTACTGCATTATTATTACCATACACCTTTCTCATGCAGTCATGGCAGGCAATTAAGAGCCCAATTATCCTCTCAGACACAGGCAAGGGGCTCCCCAGCATCTCGGAGAAAGCTATGGATGTTCTTTCAGAGGGTGAAGATGTGACCCCAGATGGGTGAATCACAAACTTAGCCAAAAGCTGGAGAACACTTCCATCTTCTTCCCAGTCTGTGCCCACTTAACCAAATGACAGCTGCATTTATCTCTTGTCATCTGATGCTTTGTTCAACTTGTCTGATTCCAGTTTGTGCAGGGTAATACTCAGTGCTCATGTGCATCAAGCAGGTAAATTGCCCCATGCTTTTCTTTGCTGGATCCGACTGTAGTATTTCTGATTCCAAACATTTAAAATCAGGAGTCAAGATTTACAGAAGCACAAAAGTTGCTTAAATTCATGAGGTGTTTTTTAACAGACACATATGGCATTCTTTGAGTTGGCATCATGTCTTGCCTAATCTGTTCATTTTTTTTCATTCCCCCAAGAGCTGAGAGGTGGAAGGAGAGATAGGTCCAAAGATTGTGGCACTTCAAAACTTAAAGTAAAAATAAATATATAATTATCTCTTTATTCCAGGCACTACTTTAAAAAAAAAATTGCTGCAAGTGATAACATGTGTGACACAGTAAAATTTAACAAAATGCTGCAAAATGGCAAAGTCTGTGAAAATCTGAAGTCGTTTGTCCACACAGGGCACAGCGTCTCCAGGGCTACAGATCCAAAAGAGCAGGGTAGACAAACTTTTGTCCATAACCACACAGGTATAGCTGATCCTGTCTTCTCACAAGAAAAATGAGCTCTTTCTAGGTGCCTTCAAGCCCAACAGTTGTGACAGTCTGTGAACTCAATTCCACTTTGTATTCAGATAGTCCTTCCCACCTTGAAATATCCCACTGAGTGCAGCAAACCATATATAAGGAAACACATCTTCCCAACACTGACATCCGTCTGTCCCGAGGTAGCCACAAGCATCTATCTTAATGACCCGCAACACCACCAGACAACAAATATCAGAGAGAGTCTGAGATGATGGGCTGGTGTAAAATGAGCCAGAGAAGGCTCTGTAGAGATTTCACTACTGGAAAGTCAGAACCAGGGACAGAAAATCGTTACTACATGCTATGGAAAGTAAATGTGTACCTTGGAAGGCCAAATACTGCATTGGAACTGGAGATTAATTGTACCATAGATTGGGCTTTAGAAAATGTATCATAAGGTAAAGTTGTCCTTACTGATATTGACTCCTCTCGCAAGGGTGCTGTGAAGCTTTTTGTGATTGTATCAGTGAGGGGTTCATAGATGCTCCACAGGTGGGAGCCATAGGAGTACAGCTCAGAAAGGACACTGCCTTCATCTACTTGTCCCTGGTAATAAAGAAAAAGAGAGAAAAAGATAAATCTTAGAATAATGGAGAAATAGGCCAGTTTGATAAATTTGCTGTGATTTGCTCTTTCTTTTTCTACCCTCTCTTTACCACTCATTTTTTGCTTCTGGACCTACCAGGACAAACACAGAGGTATCAATTCCCCTGTTACATATCTCTTTTCCTTCCTTTATTAAAAAGAGTGCTTTATGTTTAGGGTAAAACATATGCAAAATCTATACCAGATTGAAATTAAACCATATCCAGATCCAGGAGAACTCAGGGTAAAATCTGAGCCTGAATTTAGTGAATATACTCCTGAGAAGTTTTGCCAAAGTCTTGTAAATCTGGCTCCAAAGTGGCAGAAGCTTCCCAATGTCATAATGGCAATCTGTTGAGGTTAAAATTTTTTGCAAGACTTTTACCAGAGACAGAGCAAGAGAATACAAATAAACAGTCTCTGATTCAGGCCATGTATATAACACTCACAGTGGACTTTGCGTCCTGCTTTATTCCAGACACTAGTCAATAAAGTAAAATATTTCAATAAAGTCAATAGAGTCAATAAAAAAGTCAAATGTGAATATTTGAGACAGAGAAATGCAAATACTTGTCAATCTCTTTTCCCTCTCCTTCCTTTCCCTTTAGCAAACCCTTCCCACATGTTATAGTTTATTTTATTAGCAGTAAGAGATACTTTGGAATTCTGGGAAAAGATCTTGATTTGTTTAGTGGTAAATTCAGTGTACATTCAAGGAGACCTGCCTTCCATAACGCCTTGCGCCTCAAACAGCTAAGCCAGTCCTGGATCCCAGCTGCTGGTCAGAACTGCATTCATCACACTCTACACACCAGTTTTATGGCCCCAGTTCTGTACCTCAACAGCTTCCCTGTAACCAGGCTGAGTCTGTCTTCCTGACATCGAGGTATTTAGGCTTCTTGTATCTATCGGACATGGATTTTCATTTGGTCTGATGTGCACGAGATGAATGGGCAGGCTGCACTGCTTCAGTACTCTCCTCTGATTGTTAATGTTTCATTTCCAATATAGAAGCACTGGTTATGCTATTTTATTTTTTTTTATTCTTTTTAAGAGCATCTGACTTTGTTTCCTAAATCAGATGTGACAGGCAGGGATTGTATCATGGTTTTACAACCACTCGTTCACTCGTTCACTGTGCTGCTGAATAGTTAGGCTGGAGCAGAGGCAGCACTGATTATATCCAAGCTCCACAGTTCCTCTGAGCAAAGAAACCAGCTTTTTTCAAAACCATTTCCAGGCATCCAGTAAGAAGTTACATAGTGCATGTTAACTGGGGTTTGGGAAGGAGGGAAGATAGGAGAAAGAAATAAGAGAGTGAACTGTAAGATACAGGGCAGTCACAGCAAGCTGTTAGCAGGACTGAGGAAGATACTGTTATCTTTAAACTTTCATGTCTCACTGTCCTGTTATCATTACCACATGATGCAATCTTAAAACATATATCTACTCCAGCAAATTAAACCAGCCAAGGCCCATTTTCTGGCCCACAGAACAAAGTCTCTTCCACCCAGAACAGAGTGAGGGAAGCAGAATTTCCTCCTGGAAAGGATACCTGGCCCATAAGAATCAGTATGGCCACAGGATAGTGGCTGGGTCTATGACTAGTTCTGGTTTCACTGATAGAGACAAAATCCAGTATTAAGCCATTGTACCCATTTAAAAATTTGAGAAAGGATGAAATGCCCATCCAACTACCTGTGGTATCTGCAAACTCCTCTCCCACTTATTCTCCAGTATTTAGCTGTAAACTCAAGAAAACTCCATCATATGAGAACAGTTCCAAGAGGCTGAAAATGTAATGGAGGGAAAGTATTCATGTTGTGCGTCAATCCTGATTATTAAAAGAGAGAAGCCTAAGCCATATCCAGATAGAGATTTGAAGTCTCTACCTATGAGTACCCTGGGCTTTGTGTTTCTTCGTGTTATAAAGAACTGAGAGCAGAATGGGACTGCAGCCCAGAAATACACATATCTAGTGAAGACCTGAGATGTTTGAGCCTGAAAAATGGCTCTTTTATTGAAATCAGCCTGTATAAAAAAGCCACTGTATGAGAACATCACACTGTCTTGCTCCTGGGCAGGAGAGTGCTAGAAAAAGGGCAGATGCCCACAAATTTGTCAATGGGCAGAAAAGAATAAATTGTAGTGAGGCACTGAGGTAACAGTAAATTCAGAACAAGGAAAAATATTACTATGGTAAAAGCAGTTCAGGCAATGGACTGATGTCTGAGGGAATGGAAGTAACTCTTGGACACTAGTTCTTCAGCTGGGGCTGGTCACCATGTCAACACAAATCCTACCACTGTGGAGAAGTGAGGTGCTCAGGTGAGTACTACCTGACCCTGCAAGCCCTGAACTCTGCCTAAGCCACTCCCAGGTGCTGGGGGGATGCATCCCCGTGAAGCTGTCCATTTCCTAAAAATTGCAGAATTTACTACAAGGAGAAAAAAATGGAGCCCAAATGCCATTAATAGGATCTATGGCAGCATTCTGTAATACATCAGTCCTACTTATAACATAATAGCCGTATAACTCATACAAGGCTCTGGCTCATGTGAGGCATGGAGGTCTACATTACACAGGGGAGGAATAAGCAATGCAGTCACATATCCTGTAGCTGGGTAAGATTACAACACAAGCAGCAAGCTTTCCAGGCCTTAAATGCTGGGGGTAAGGACAAAGCATAGGAACAGTTTGATCTCTGATTTTTATGAAAGCTAGAGTATTTTCATTGCAGAAGAGCAGCAGCAATTCTCTGCTAATCTCCGTGTGTATGTCTATGTGATCAGCAGTAATTTTTAGCTGCCTTAGCAGTGAAAGTAAGGAATGAATTGGCGATGGGAATTAAATTTTTCTTTTTCTTCTCTCAAGAGGTGATGTCATCAGTATCAGTGAATGGAGAGGTGAAATGAGACAATGTGTAAATAACTACAGTTCAGCTGAAGTTAAGGAAGCTATGTTCTTTTATACCAGCTGAGTAAATAGTAAGGAACAAAAATATGAGGATAACTTTGTCATTACAGACCGGGTTCCTTTAAAGAATTTGAGAGTTCTGGACTTGCAGTATGACAGACTTTTTTGCAGCCCTCAATTCACATGGTTAGGCATAGGTAAGTAGCTAGCTTCAGATCAGCCACGAAACGTGTACCATCTGAATCCAGTGCACTTTTTTTATTTCAAAACTTGAGTTTAAAGCTTTGTCTTCCACTATGGCAGGTGATGAACATTACAAGTAGCTACAAGTGAACCTTTAAAAGGCTTGAGCATTTCAGAGAAAGCAACCTTTGCCTTGGAGACTCAGTATTAGACTTCAATAATTCATGTATTTTAAGCCCAGAAGAGACTGGTGTGACAACCTAAGCTAGACTGCTACATATAATAGGCCTTCAGACCTCTCTGAATTATTTCCCATCTCAAGTCCAAAAGCTATTGTCAAAGTAAAACATGTATTTTTGAAAAACATCTGAACCCATTTTGAAGTAGCTGGTGACATGTTATCTTCTATAGTCCTGGGTAAAAACTTCTAATAGTTAATTACTCTTAAAAAGGGGCACCTTATTTCCTCTTTGCATGCCAGACTTTGTCTTCCAGGAGTTGGTTCTTTCTAGTACGCCATCTCCTAAAATATAGAGCCCTGTATTCTCATATTTCTGTTCCACAGAAAGTGGTTAAATAAACCCTTAGTTTTCATTTTGTGAAGGTAACTGGTGCCTTTAGTCTCTCCTGATAAAACTGGATTATGACAGATGTATGTAAAACTGAGTGTCTCAGGGAAGAAGAACAGAGAATAGTCATTCACTGCTTCTCCCAGTGCAACAGCTGGGGGCCATCAGAAAAAAATTATCAGGCAGAACACTTAAAATGGATCCAGGGAAATTAATTTTTAATGGTGGTGCAACCCTTTTCTGCTTAACATATAAATAGTCCCAAAAGGTCATTAGATGTGTTCTCCTTGCCCTGCTTTTTTCCCTTACCTCATATATTTATTCCTGCCAATCCCATGTCAGTTTCACACATGCCTCCATTTATCTGTAGGTTTAGATGTTTCGTGGTCAGGTCCAGGCCTCAAACTGGGAAATGCTTCAATAATAGATAATGAAAGAAAATGGTAAGTACGTTTAACAGGATTAGTTCTAGTATTTTCTAAATGTTCAAAATATCACAAATAGCAATGTAGAGGCTCCTTTCCATGCTCAGAATTTCAAGGTTCAGGTCCAGCCCCTCAGATCTGAGTAGAGGTTACAGATTCAGTGCACAGTTTGAGGTACTGAGTAGGAGATGAGAATTATGTTCCTTCATGGACATGAGCTGCAGAGCCTATCCAAAGAGGCAGTGCTCATGAATTTTCTTCTGCAGCACAGGTCTTCTCTTGAGGGTCCCCCCAGCAGCCTGGATGAAGTGTGAATACACATGCATTGCAGCTGGCCAGAATGAACATGCATAAGAGGAGAAGAATTAGTCTTATCAGTCTGCATTCCCAGCCTGGATCATGGAGAGGGTGGATTAGAGCAACAGAGGTTAAAAACTAGAAAGCCTACATTGGAATTAAGCCATAAGGTCTGACTGGACAGGGAGAGAAAGAGGGGGGTATGGATAATTGCACCCATAGGGCAATTATAGTTACAAGGAGCAATGAATCTACTCTCCAGTCCCAAGAGTGTGATTAATTGGCACTAACAACCCCCCTGGAGTTGCCTTATTGCTATTATGAAGACAAGTCTTTATTTTTTATTTTATTACTTCTTATTTATAAATGAAATATTTAAGTGCATGACTTTGATCGCCAGGATCTGCTAGTTAGTGCCGGCTTCAGCCACAAGGTGCCAAGATTAAAGATTCATCAAAGGCAAAGGATTAACCCACCCTACTGGAATGCCAAGTAGCTGGTCGGAAAGAGGATGCTACACTAAAACCCTAAGAAGTTCCTCTTTCCCTAGTTTGCTCTCTAGGGCTATGGATTTGGAGTCTCCCCCTTCCCTCAGCCCCTGCTTAGCGCATTTACTGTTCTGTACCTGTAACTTGTATAGGAGGAAGAGGCTGATGCCAACGTTGAAAAAATACAAGTACTCTGCTAACATGGAGTGTTCTCCTTCCAAAGAGAAATAGTTGCAAAAGTGATGTTTCCAATGTCTAGGGTCAGGACATAACCTCCTCTGTCTCAGTGCCTTATGGAATAAGGGCTCAGAAAACTCTGTGGCCAGTGGTCTTCCGAAAATCAGCCAGAAAGGAGACAGCAGAAACCCTATAATATCACTTTAGGTAGGATCACTACCCATCCACGTTTTTTCTTTAGGGGTCTCCTTTGTTTCTGTGTAGAGATAGAATCTGAGGCTGCTGGAAATTTGTCTGATGTTTCTGTGTGCTTTGAAGTATGGACATGTGCACTGATATGGTCACACCTATTGTGGATCAATGCTGAGGTTAACAACCAAGCTCCATGTCTGTACAGCAATCCATGACAGTGGAATGATCTGTTTAGCAGTCTAAATTTCCTTTAAATCCTTCTCCCTAACCTAGGACTGATGTTTTATAGAACATACATTCACATGCCAAGATTCAAAAAAGTGATTGGTGCCTTTTTAGTCCTTCTTTTTACTCTCAGGCACATTAAAATGGCATCATTATTGGGAGAGTGTATTTTGTGACTTTTAGATGTCTGAACCATCATCAGGTTCTTAAGATGCAAATTAGAAATTATTCTCCTTCTTTTAAACCTCCATCTGCTAAGTCCTAGCAAACACTAAATTGTTTCAACAAAACCCTCAACTTCAGAAGGGACTTCTGGAAAACAGAGCTGTGTCAACATCCACTCCCTTGCAACATGGCTCAGCAAAACAGTTAGTTCACTGTTCAGTTTAATGGGATCTGTCAAGAGATGGAACAAATAGGGCAAGAAAGAAACTGGTGTGGATGTACACGACTTCAGCCCAATAAGCTTTGTCTGTCTGACTACTGCCTGCCTGTCCCCCCTGTACCGCTGGGGCTCATTCCAGGAGAAGGATTAATACATCAGCTTCTTCCTTCTCTCATGACAGTGGGGATTTTTTTCTTTTCCCTTCCCTTCCCTTCCCTTCCCTTCCCTTCCCTTCCCTTCCCTTCCCTTCCCTTCCCTTCCCTTCCCTTCCCTT